>VDFB02000013.1:1339856-1358315 GCA_007258455.2 Sequoia sempervirens | reverse complement strand
GAGAGAGAGACCTGAGAGAGGGAGAGGGTAGGAAGGAGAGACTTGAGAGAGAGAGGGGTGGGAGAGAGATAGAGGGTAGAGGATTTAAGACTTGTTTAGGGTTTAAGGGTTAAGGGTAGAGGGTAGAGGGGAGCTCGAGATAAGAGTGAGTGAGAGAGACACCTGAGAGAGGGAGAGGGTAGGAGGTAGAGACTTGAGAGAGAGAGGGAGGGAGTGGGAGAGAGCTTGTTTAGGGTAGAGGGTAGAGGGGAGCTCGAGATAGGAGTGAGGAGGAGAGAGAAAGACCTGAGAGAGGGGAGAGGGTGGGAGGGAGAGACTTGAGAGAGAGAGAGGGAGGGAGTGGAGAGAGATAGAGGGCATAGGGTTAATATAGAGAGTAGAGGGTTTAAGGGTTAACGTAGATGGTATAGGGCTGAGGGTGTAAGGGTTCTAAGGAGACAAGGGCAGAGGGCACAAGGGTTTTAGGGTTTAAGGGTTACAGGGTAAGAGGGAGAGAGGGAGAGGGGGTAGGAGGAGAGACTTTTAGAGAGAGAGAGGGAGGAGTGGGAGGAGATAGATGGTAGAGGTCGGTGACCTGCTTAGGGTTTAAGGAGAGAGAGAGAGAGAGAGAGAGAGAGAGAGAGAGAGAGAGAGAGAGAGAGAGAGGAGGAGAGAGAGAGAGAGAGAGAGAGAGAGAGAGAGAGGGTACAAGGGTCTAGGGTTTAAGGGTTAAGGGTAGAGGGGAAAGAGGGAGATGGGGTAGGAGGGAGAGACTTGAGAGAGAGAGAGGGAGGGAGTGGGAGAGAGATAGAGGGTAGAGGGTTTAAGGGTAGAGGGTAGAGGGTAGAGGGGAGCTTGAGATAGGAGTGAGGAGTGAGAGAGAGAGGAGGAGAGAGAGAGAGAGAGACTCTTGAGAGAGGGAGAGGGGGGCAGGAGGAGAGAGAGACTTGAGAGAGAGAGAGGGGGGGGGAGGAGAGAGATAGAGGGTAGAGGGAACAAGGGTTTAGGGTTTAAGGGTTAAGGGTAGATGGGAGAGAGGGAGTCATATAGAAGTCATATAAATATTGATTTGGCAACTAGATGGGAACATTCTATTTTCATTTGCGGTATTTTTTGTGAATTAAATTCATGGAAACTTAATTTTTTTATTTGCATTGATTTATGTTTTAAATCTATGTGCAAAAAATTTATAATTGGATAATACTTAGTTTTAAAATACATAATTTCCCATGGAACAATTCAATGGAACAAATATAAGTTGTATATAAGATTCTTGAACTTAAGAATTCCATGAAACAAATATAAGTTGTCTATAATTATAATTTAGGCAAAATGATTTTAAAAAACTTCACTAGGTTTCAAATAAGTATTGAAAGCATATATATGGGTTTACATGCAAGAAAAAAAGTGAGAGATGATGCTGTAAGTGTAATTTTGAACTTTCAAATGAAATCAAAGATTCTTGAACTTAAGAATTCCATGGAACAAATATGTACATATAATTGGAATTTATGCAAAATGAATCCCATGTTGAACAACTTTGACTTATTTTAGATATATCCCTTGCACTACAATAGAACCTGCATGGTAAACATGAACCCGAGGTAAGACATGTGAATGTGTACAACATTTTTTTGCTCAAGGTTTGTATAATATGTATATTTAATGTTTATAATGTAACATGTGCACATGTGAACACAATGAATATATAATTTTAAATTGAAACTCACCTATGGGAAATAACATTCCATCACTTGTTTCAGGTTGTGTTAGCTTATTCCTCTCTTTTATGCAACACAATAAATAATAGCTAACACCTTCTATGTTTCCAGGCTTTGCTATGACTGTAAAAACATCTCCTGTACACCAAATTTACACATAAAATTTCTAAAAAAATTAGAAATGTCTCTAGACTTTAAAGATCATTAACTATATATATATAATATTTAAATTATTGAAAACTTACACATGTACCTTTTCTGACCAATCCTGAAATATGGTCATAATCAATTAAAATCAAAGGAATGTCTTCAAATCTTTCTTCCTCATTTTCATCGTATGTTTTTGAAACAACTAGTGGCACCGTATCCCATTTACCAACATATCCAAGTTCTTGGTTGTTGCATGCATGATCAAAGTTTCCTGCAATGCACTCAGTGCAAAATCAAGAGTAATCCCTTGTGTATAATGTCCATCCATGGAGACTATCTGAACTCATAACATAATGCAAGGATCTTGTTTTGTCTACCCTTTTGCATCCATGCATTGATCTTCTATCCACACCTAGATACATTTACAACAACAAAATTATGTGAAAAAACATGTATATATATATATATATAAATTTTAAATTTAAATTTTTGAAAATGTAATTTATACATACCCAATATCTCCCAAAACACTGTATGTGGAATGTGTTGGTTTGTTCTTGAAGATGTGCTGACCACATTGGATGCAAAGTGTTTCTTACACCATTCAACAACATCATGTGCATTGTCTATACGATCTTTTGAATAACTCATTTGATGCTTTCTTAAAGCTTGTTTGATGCAAGCTCCTGCTCCATCATGCTCACCCTTTCCATGCCCACTCTAAAAAAAACTCCAAACATGTGGTATTTTGCAGATTTTATGATATCTAAAAAGTGCATAGAATGGCTGTGAAGATTTGAATTGTGCCACACATCCATCTGACCATACAAAATGCTTTTCAAATTTTACACCCCTGCTTCTCAAATTCTCAAAAAAAATTGTAAAGCAATGTTGTACAAAAAGCGTGTCATGCTCTTTATCATCACTAATATAAAAGTGATATTCTTTCTTAATGGCTTGTTCTTCATCTATACTCTCAACACCATCCAATTTTGATTGTGCATGTAAATAACACACATGAACCATAATAGTGATCTACTTTGCAAAGTAATATTATGATTGAATCTCCTTTTGATGTACAAAGGAATAATTTTATAAATCAACTACTGATAGAATTGTTCCAAGTGGGATAGTATCTCTCAATGTTTGGAATTTTTGTGCTTTCCACTTAGCAAAAAAGGAAAGCTGTATGTATGGTTGTATCAATTTTTGAAAATCTTCCATAAATTTTCCAATAGCAATCTCCTCTTCTACATAGTTCAACCTTGTGGATTCTTTCCCAAAATTTGTTTGAAATTTTACATACTTGTACCTATGTGAAGAAAATATGTGAATAAGTAATAAACCACACAATCAATGAAATAGTACATTAGAGAATTCAAATAACAATCTAATCAAATTAAAACAAATAAACTCTTTAAAAACAACACTTACCTCTTGCAATTTACTATTTTTTTTAGGTCAGTATCCTCATTTCTTGAAGGAAATTTAGCCAAATTTCCAAATGTTTCACAAATTCCTTTTATGCAATTTATTTGAGGTCCATTTTCATGATCACATAACATAGCCTTTATGAATAAAATTTCCTATTTAGGAGGTGCATTTTGAAAACCACAACTTTCTTCTCTCATCTTTCGAAACACCTGATAGTAGAGATCAAATTCAATATGATAACAACAAAAAGTTTCAAAAAACTTGTTTATCTTCACATAATATGGCTTTAACCTTTCAAACATTGTTTTCCCAATCTTTATATGAGGATATATATTGCAAAAGTTCATATACATCTCAAGTTGTGTTATGCCTAGCCAATGTTTGATATGATTTTCATAAATACCAGACCCAATCCTGTGTCTCATAACATCTCTAGTATTTGATGATGGACGAGTCTGATCATGGAAAAAACTTGAGATCAAGTTCCTAACAACATCTTCAATCCTGTCAGAATAAGGAGCTCTATACATAATTTCCCAATTGCCTTGTGAACTCTCATCCAAAAGCTTTCTCTTTTTCTCATATTTTATTAGTGTGGTTCTACTATAACCAATTTCAGCCGAAAGTGCAGAAATTTTTCTTTTTCTTGCTATATCTTGATTTATAATAGATGTCAACATCACCCTTCTTGTAGTGGCCTTATCCACTGATCGAGATCCTTTCCTGATGGAATCTAAATCCTTTAAAACATTTTGAACAATATCCTTTTGTAATTCCATGTGTTTCTTCTTATTTGATGCTGAATGTACACCCAACAATTGTAATGACTCTTTCAACTCATTACAAAGAAGTAAACGTGATAACAATTGGGATTTTCAAGTGTTTCAAGATGATTGAAATGATCATTGATTATTCCATTTACAGATTTAGTCATTGACCTCTTTCTCTTATTTACAGGCTGGTCGACATAACATTTCCATTTCTCCATATCCATTTCAAGTAAATTATGTAAATTTCTATAATAAATTTGTTTCCTAACCTTTTCAGCGAGTTTTATATGCTCATCCATACTAGTAGAACTAAGTGATCCTGACCCCTCTCCAACATGCATTGTTTGAACTTGGGCCTCCTCCCTATCTTCAAGGTCCATGTGTTCTTCGGTGGATTCATTTGTTCCAATATCTAGATTTGGATCAAATTTAGCATGAGAACTTCCTGCTTGTTGAGCCCTTTCTACATGTCACAAAATATTTTACAAAGAAAGTGAGAGATGATGCTATATAAGTGAAGTTTATGTATGCAAGCAAACAAAGTGATAAGATATGATGCTATAAACTTGTGAGAGAAGTTTCAACTATTTTTATATGCTCATACATACCAATAGAAGGAAGTGATACTAAACCCTCTCCAACAAGCATTGTTTGAACTTGGGTCTCCTCCCTATCTTCAAGGTCCATGTGTTATTTAGTGGATTCGTTTGATCCAATATCTAGATTTGGCTCGACTTCAGCTTGAGAATTTCCTGCTTGTTGTTTGAATTTACATGCAAGAAAAGAAAGTGAGAGACTATGAGCTATTTAAGTGGATTTAAAACAAATAAAATCAAAGATTCTTGAACTTAAGAATTCCATGGAACAAAGGAAATTCGAAATAGATGATAAGGAATTTAGGTAATGTCTATGCAAGATGACTATTTTTTAGTATTAAAGTTTCCAAGTTAAATCTAACATGGTTTTCATAATTGGAAATATATTTATAAGGAAAACAAATTGAGGTGTTAATAAAAGTCTGAAACACACACTAGAGAGAGAGAGAGAAGAAAAAGCACGTACCTTGTTTCTTTCTATGATAATTTTGCAAGTTTTGTTGATGCCTCTTTTGTTCTTCTTTTGACAATTTTCATTGAGACACATTTTTTCTTTTTCTTTGTTGTCCCATTTTCTTCTTCAAGTTAAAGATGAATCAAAACAAATCCTCTACCAACTTAGTTAAATTATCCTCCAAAAATTTCCTTGATTGATAAAAATGAAAAGTTGTCTTCTCCAATATTTTTGTCCTTGATAAATGTGCAAAAATCTCTTCTCCAAAATTTGCGCTTCAAGTAATATAAATGCGAATTAATCTTGCAATTTGATATGGAAGAATGAAAAATAAGCTTGTATTTATATGCTTGTGTTTAAATGAATCAAGTGGTAATCAAACAAGTTATTTCATTGTGGAGTTTGTTGTTATTTAATGTATAGGTATGCAACATAGAGTAATTTCAGAATTTTGTTCCTTGTCAAAAATATAATATTCCTTAAGATTGATACCAAAGGTGCAAGATTATCTCAACCAATGAGATAACATAGTGTTTAATAAAGTGTCTCTTAGATAAGTTATGCTCATTGCAGAGTAAGGGAACAACCCAATATATAGTAGAGGAAAATTTCCATGGTCATTCTAGTTAACCAAACACACCTTGATGGTTCTAAATCAATAGTTGAGATATTTTCATTTGTAGGAGATGTAGAGAGGGTAGAAAAATGATTTGAGCACATAGAGGTATAATTTGAATTGAATTTTCTTAATGTTTCAAAGAATAAAATTTTCCTATCCTAAGTTGAAACTAGCAAATTATGCATTAAATTTCTTTAAAAATATATAATTTTATATCCAGTTGTAGGAAAGCACGATCATGTTAAATAATGGTGTAGATTAAGAGATTATTTATAAGTAATTTAACATAAAATTTTATAACTTAGAGGGAAAGTGTTTGAAGGATGATATAATTATAAAAGGAATGTTCCTATCTCTTCTTTATAATTATATTTTGTTCTCAACTCCTCAATGGTTCATGTTGCTTAAGTCATTTTGAAAAAATGAGTTTTGTGTACCACAAAGTGATGCACTTTATTTGTTCTTATTTTGTATCAAGATTTTAATTTCATCATTTTTATCAAATTTTAAAACTAGTAGAACATGTGCATTAATAAATAGGCTTGTAAATACACTCATTTATAAAGTATCATTAGTTTACTTGCTTGGGAGTAATTTATTTTATAATTTTTTACTACTTACTATAAAATTCAAGGGGTGTGTGTGCAAAATATTTATTGTGATCAACACAAATGAACTTAATTATAAAGTGGCATTCATTTCCTTATCTTTGGGAATATAGGATCAAATGGGATGTTGTGATCAAATGAACTAACATAAGATTTCAAAACTCTAGGGGATTCTATAATAACATTTGGGACCATTTTAATGGTCTTTGTTTGTGGGTTCAACGTCAACAAAACTTATTTCAATGTGCATTATTGATTTTTGGATAAAATGAAATAGTCTTCTCCTAAAATTACTAGAGATAAGCATGTATATCATATAAAAATGTAAACATAAGAAAAAACATACATACATGTAAATAGATTCAATGTATAAACATAACATGTTATAAGCAAAGAGGTCATCAAATAAGCAAATGTAAGTTAGAGATCATCAAATAAGAAAATGTATGTATATTGAATATAAGAAAATGTATGTATGTCATATAAACATTTATATATAAGAAAACACATACATACATGTAAATAGATTCAATGTATAAACATAAACATGTTATAAGCAAAGATGCCATCAAATAAGAAAATGTATGTTAGAGATCAAATGTATATGATATAAGCAAATGTAAGTCAGAGATCATCATATAAGAAAATACATGTAGTAAAGATCATAAATCTAGTGTAGGGCCTAATATGAATATCAACTCCTAGTCGAACGACCATCTAAATGAGAACCCTGCTTTGATGGATGTGCTAAGTCCTACAGATAAAATTGTGTACACAATGTGTTAAATACATATAATATATTAAATAAATTTTATGAAAGTTATTTTTAAGAATGTACTTGTATTTTTAAATGTCTATCTAGATCTATGCATACATATGCATGTACATATACACGTGTATATATACAAATTTAAAACTCACATGTCCACTGGCAACAGAATCATCCACATAGTCACGTCGATGTACACGATTTGGAGCAAGGCTAGGAGTGAAATGAGGTATGTCCACCTGCAATATATATACATATATATCAGTACATGAATATCTAGTTAAAACTAAAATTTAAAAATAATTAAAAAAAATTGAAACATGCACATGCACACATACATGCACACCATCTGATATCAAATGACCTAAGTCCTCTGCAACGGTCATCTCCACCATATCAACCAAATGGTCAAGCAATGAGTCAATATCTACATCCATCTAATTCATCCCTTGTCATTCCATAAATGATGAGTGAAGAGGACTAAGCAGGTGAGATGGCATCGGCGATGACGAACCGAGACTAATCAACATCTCAGTAAAACCCATAGTTTGTGCAATAGCCGAATGATCTGTAGGTGGATCTTGATGTGCACTAGTGCTGGGCTGAGAGTGATGGGATCCTAGATGTGGATGAACTCCATGTGCCAAATGATCTCTAACATCCTCTATACTAATCCCATATTCTGATGCAATGAAGGCATATGCCTCCAAGAGGTCCTCAGCCAAACAATGCAGAGTCTTACGTGCCATATCTCCTGAAAGTATGTCAAGTTGTGTGGGAGTAGGGATTCCCACCGTTGTTTAAGAATCCATGCTAGTCCACTATGATGGAAATGGTGTGGATCATGAACGTCTAGACATCAAATACATACCTACACGATCAGTAGATATCCTAATGGTGGTAGCTGCAATGTCACCTATAGTGTCAATTGCTTCCTTTTGGGAAGCAACGATAGCCTCATTTGATAAGGGGGCCAAAGATGGGGTGAGAGTAGGAGACCTATTGCCAACCAATACCCTAAAAACTGGGGCTAGTCTATTTTATCAACGATAGGTGGGCCTATCGGAAATCCTGCCACGCCCCTGACCAACATATGCTGGAAAGTCAAGGTAGTTGACTTTGAGGCCCAAATGAACCTCAATGTACAATTGCTGAAAAAGATATAATGGAATCTGGTCATTGTTTGGATATTGACCATGTGTTGCAAGAAATTGCGGGTAGATCAATCGGGCCATAACACAATCCACACATTTGGTGACGTGGTATCCCCTCACCTTACGTTGATTTTGATAGAATGGAAAACAAGTGTTTTTTAATCATTTCTTTGGTCACAACATCTTGTATTTGTTTAAAGGGAACCTCACTATGTACTTCTTCCCGCATGTGGGAAAGAATGGCAACTACTCTATCAGGGGAATATGCACTAGTCTGTCCAAGTTCATCTCTTAGTTTTTTTAGACTCTGTAATATTGACATGCATACTTCATAATATATCCCTGGGTTTGCACCCTTTGCTAACAAATATTCTAGAGGTGGAACATCTACATTTTCCATGTCATATATGTATGTAAGCCTAAAGGAGCAATGAAACCTTAGTAAATAATATATCTACATCTAGGGAATAAAAATATAAAACAATTGTAAATAAATTTACAAGTATGTGCATGATATATATATATATATATATATATATATATATATATATATATATAGAACCTATAGGTTGCAAACATATAAAATATGCATCTTAAATTAGATTTGTATATGCAAGATAATATCACTAGTAATTTGAATGCTACTTGGGATGACAAATAGAGCATTCACTAGTTCAAATAATTCATCTAATCATCAATAATATTTTCATACCATTAACAAAAAAAAATTCAACATCTATCATAGTTTTTAATAATCAAAACATTCAAATTACTAGATTGCACACAAAACATAATCTAAAACAGTTCTAAAATTTAAATTTACAAGTGTGCACTATAGTACAAAATGTGCCATTAAAGACTTAAAAAATCTTGATAAAGGTTGCATCTAAGATTTATTTCCTAGAACTAGTAATAAAGGGAAAGCATCATTACTTAACATTGGTGGTCATGTAAAATCAATTTAGTCATTATTGAAGGTACAAATAAGAGAAGACAATGAGAGAGATGATAAGCTTGTAAATATAATTTCTAAATTATTGAAGCAATATTTTGATAAGGAGGGAACCAAAAAATTAGAAATAAACTTCCTCATATCCATAAAGAACATTTGATAGGAGGAAGGGACATGCACATAATATTTATCATGAAAGTTACCATACAATGTACAAGAACATGATACTAAGGAATAAAGGTTTCTTATAAGTACACAACAAACCTAGATGAAGATTTAAACCTAGTACAAAAAGAAAGAAATAATGAAAGAATAGGAGAAAATGAAGATTTAATCTTTGTACATATTTTTTCTATTACCTCAAATCTTCCACCAATATAAATTGAATTAGTGATTAATCAAAATACTAAACTTTTAAAAATTGAAAATTGAATTAACATTAATACCCTTCATTTTCACCTAATTGAATGATTAAATTGATCGCATAATTTAAGTTTTAGTGAATATAATGAGGTCACATATCAAATAAAATATCAATTACCTAAATTATCAATTTTTTGAGAAAATTTGTGATTTTGTGAATTTGTGACTTATGACAAGAATAAAGATGTCAAAAACTACTAAGGTGATATTCTTGTCATGTCATTATATTGAAAACCCATATTTCACCTAGAATAAGATCATTTTTATGGAATATTAGGTATCATAGATGAAGAAAATGTGTTTTCTTTGTTTAGTCTCATCTACCATGGGTATCTTCATATTTTTTGATCATTCCTCCTACTAAAATTTTATCTAATTTTATCTCAACTGTTGTTTTGACATTGAGGTTTTAAGTTAATATTTAATTTTCATTTATGGTTTGGATCCTTCTTTTAGTTCTTAATATTTATCTTTTTCCATTAATTTAATGCTTGAATTTAGTTACAAATGGTCTACACAGCTATTCCAAATATTCTGTTTCATGAATTTTATGGGTTTACCTTATCATACATGCCAACTTGTCACATTGTCCTACTCTTGAAATTAAATTCCTACAAGAAATTAAGGAACTTGGGATACCCAGCTCCCAATGGTCTTGGAATGGATGTGTATTTAGATGGAGAAGGATTTCAAAAGGCTCATGGTACTTGTGGACCCCTCAAAGGAATGATATATAACACATGAACTTGTTGGAAATAAGCAACATTGAGAGGGGGGGTGAATCAATGTTCTGCAAAAATTAAATTTATTATTATGATCTGTAACCCACTTAAAACATTCAACCAAGAGAAATATGCAAGAAAAAAAATTCTAACAACAACACCATAACACAAGGATTTTTACATGGAAACCCTATTAGGGGAAAAACCATGGTGGATGGCCAATCCACAATATGATCTAAGTATACTCAAAAGAAAGATTACAATTTGGGAATGCACTTGTATTCGTGCTCATTGCTCAAAATAGAAAGGCACACTATCTTACAAAGATTTGGATTAGATCCAAGTGAATGAACTGGAAGAGTAGCATCTACAAATGCTTGATTGCATTTTCAATTAGGCTCAGTAGTCGATTTTCTATCCTTTTGACTGATTCTACACTTCTTCTCTAACTTGCATCACCAAATTTTTAATGCACAAGTGAAATTGTGCATAATCACTCAATCAACCTTCTGATATTCACAATACACATCAACACACCTTATTCACACACCAAAATGATATAATTGATCATTTATATATATCTGCGACTAAGAATTTAATCACAATAAGTTAGCTTCAATAAAACTTGAAATATTTACAACTATTGGCTCAAATCATGAATGATATTCAATGCACATCCACAATGGTCAGTCACAACTTAGCTCTAACCCAAATTAAAATTGTCAAACACAAATTTTTTTGAGTAAACACCCCTTGAATATCCGCAACATGTTATATCAACTGGGTTGGCCACTAAACACAGATGAATAGAGAGATATCCAACCAGATCTCCAAACTTGCACACAAATTGATACGAGGCACTGAGATTTTTGGAAAACATAAGACATACATTGATTAACCTCCCATAAGATTCACAACTCAAAATAACGAAATAAAATCTGTATGTGAATCAATGAACACAAAATTGCAAGATGCTCTGTTCTTCGTAGACTGTCTTCAATCTGTTTGTCGGTATGAGAAAATGATGATGTGTAGATCCGATCACTGACTAGGGTTGCCATCAATGAAAACACCATAAAAAATTTGCAGTGTCTCTTGCCAACAATTCACCCCTTTGGCATTGATGGCAACACTTAGTGAAAAATGACTAAGTGTCGGATCAGTACCAACATGAATTACATTGCCACTTCAAAATTTTGAAAAAAAGAATCTTCAATCTCAACTCAGAAATGCAACTCCCCCTAAGATGAATATACATTTTTCACTGTACAACTCCCCCCCTTTGAAATCAATGGAAAAACTGGGGAAACAAAATGTCAAAACTGTACAGGCATGATCTTGTTACTTACACAAATTTGAAAATATCTAAAAAATCACTCTTCAACATGCTCAAATTTGTGTCCCAAACCCTTTTGAGACTCTCTAGAATTGTTATGTGACCACAAACTAAATAAGGTTGAGTTTCTGCAGTCTCAAGATTCATTGGGTCACTAACTGCCATAGCATCTTTGACTTCCTTTAATGCATTCACCATTATTTCATTCTTTAGACCAATTAGTCCTCTGAGTTCACATGCTCTTCCTACAATCCTGCCATTTTCATGTTCAAGCTCCTTATTTTTTCAAGTAGAGATATTACTTGACCTTCTTGCTTGCCAACATCACCAACTAATGGATCAAAAGCATCAAAAATGGTAGCCAATTATTTTTCAAGATCCTTCACCCTCTTATCATTGTCTTCAGTGAATTTGAACAAAACCAAACATGACTTATAGGTCTTTCCACCTTCGAATAGAGAATCTTGAATATTCTCCATACAAGTGGCTAACAGAGTTTTATCCTTAGCAATCACTTCTTTCAACCAACTAAATATTTTTCCATCAAACTCCTTCTACACTTTAACCATGGCTGATTTTTCAAGAGACTCGAAATGAGTACTTACAAAATTTATGAGCTTCTTCAATTCACCAGAAGAGGAACCAGACTGATCCTTAACATGAGTTGGAATAATTTTCTCTAGAACTCCAGATGCAAGATTTAATAATTCACTGTCCTTAATGTGAGACTTCAAAATCTTCTCACTAGCCTTAGCTTGTGCAAATGATGCGACCTTCATTACCTGAAGGTGCAAATGATACAATTCGCTGAGGGGTTTGATATTTCCATCCTTGACAACAACATTCTCAACTTCTTCAACTATCATACCTGGTTTGTAAGTTTTTGCCTTCTTCTTTTCCTTTTCTTCCTCACCAGAAGATTTCCTCTTGGTTACCTTGGTAGCTTGAGTGCCAGTAGCCTTCATTTCTTTCACAACTTCATCTGACTCAGTCTCGTCATCTTCTAAGATGACTCCATAGGTTCTTGTGCTCTTGTTCTTCTTCCTCTTACTAGAAGCCTTATCTTGGGTTTGCACAGGAACTGGCTTGGCTGTAGGAGCAGATAGGGATGGGGAACTCCTTGTTGATCTAGTATGGGCAGAGGATGCTGCTAGACTAGCAGATTTAGTTTTAGGCTCTTTCTATTTTTCAACATCTGCTTGTTCTCTCTTTTGGCTTCTCTTACTACTTCTGCAGATATTCCCATACTTTATGCAAAGACTTCAACTTCTTTCCTTACTCTTTTGACTATCTTTGGCTTCTAAAATTGCTCATGGACTTGCATGCTTTTTTTTGCATAAGTTCCAAATCTTTCTTCTGCCGGATCTAGAGGCGTGCTCAACAAATGTTCTGCATACATCTTCAAGATGTTCTCCTTGACTTCATATCCCATAGGTAGAATCCATATCATTTTGGGATCAAAAACTTCCATATTGCATTGATCAATATCTACCATGAAACAAATTGTATCTTGGTACTTTTATACAATTGAGGTAGGAATTCTTTCTCTTGCATGCATCAGATTCTAAATTTTTTTGAAGTACCCCCAGAGGGCAGTATTTCTAGTCTGTTTATGACCAATTCCAAACAATATATCTCTTATTTGAACAACTACAGGATGATTACTTTGCCAATGAACTTTCCCAACAACCAGAACCTCACTCCTGAAATAAAAGAACAAACACAACAACAAATTACCATATTTAAAAGAGTTCTTCTTGTCTTTCTTAATCTTACCCAAATTCTCCATCAGCTAACTTCTAAGCAGCTCACACAAGTCATAATCTGCATTTTCTTTTACCATCTGATAGGCTGCATAAATGGCCGTACCAGATACTGAATTATCCTAGCTAGAGTGGTAGACCTTGTAGCCAATGACCATTGATGAAAATTTCACATCCACTTCAACAATATCTTCAATTTTCATTGCCCTTCTATCAAATTGTGCACCTGTTGCATCAGTAACCTTTTGATTCTTTACAAATTTCAAGATTGGTAGTTCACCAGAGGAATTTAGACCTATGACAACACTTATAGCCTCTTTCATAATCTTAAAAGGTATATTCAACCACATGTACTCGACATGAACTTGACTTAAAATATATTGCACCCATTCGCTTTCCTCAAATATGGGAAATTTCACAAATTGTGTGAACTTCTCTTCTAGGGTTTTGTATTCTGGCTTAACAATGAAGTCCTCTCCAATTATATGGTTGGAATGCAAATTCAGCATTTGTGAGCTCCCTAACTCTTCAATATTGGCATGTATGTAAGCCCTAATGTCTTAAGTATGCAAGACACCGTACTGTACAGATGAAAATGCACCTAGGGGCTCGATCTTAATATACTTAAAAGGAAGCCACTTGAACTTTGGATGGGGTCTATCCTTGAATTCAACTACCAATGGAGTGGCCATTTTTACAAATTCACAAATTCATAGGTTTTTATGATAAATACCTTTTCGTCAAATCAGAGTTTGATCACTGAAACTTCTTCACACTTGAATCTCGCTGTAATTCAACAAAGTTCACCCTAGAGCTCTCCAAACTTCTTTTCTCCAAAATGCAAAGTGACAAATGAAAGATAAAAATGACTTTTTATTGTTCACACAACTAACCCTTTTTGTTGCAATAAATGCTTTTACCCTAATTCATCTGGTTACCCTGTTTCCATGCACTGAGATAGATAATTCTTCTACGGATCTCCAATACTGTATAATACTTTCTCCAATTGGTTGAACATCTGAAAGGTATCTATGCACTTATTGGACTTATCCAAATTCTAGTGTCAGTTGCCAGTAGGGGGTTAAGAAATTTTCTTGACATCTCCCCCTAGGCCAAAGGCCTAAAATTAATTCCCGGAGGAATTACCAGAAGCAGTTTCTAGTGCTGGCACATTTCCTTCAATAGATGGATCCTTCTTCATCCATTTATTTTGCATTTTCCTCTTGATCACATCTGTAGTGACTTTACCTTTTCCCTTAACATCCTGCTACATGTTTTGTTTTACCAAACCTCTCCCGATCCAACAAAATCTAGCAGCGTGGCCAAATTTGTTGCAGTTGTAACACACAACATTTCTCTGTCTAGACCTACTGTTCCATTGATTTTTCCTTGATCTTCATTGGTTAGCAATATGCACAATTCTATTGCATGCATAGCATCTGACATCTCTATGAAATTTGTTCATCACTTATGACCAAACTTATTACAATTAAAGCACTGACCTGAGAATGATGGTCCACTTGGATTCATCTTGCTTCTACACTGAGATTCCATATGACCAAATTTATTGCAAGAAAAATAGTAACCATTGAATCTTTGAGAATTTGGTTGTTTTACCAGATTCCTTCTAGCTCTATTCATTTGATTTCCTTTCCTGAATCTCCCTTGTCTGGATTTCCTTTGTCCAGATCCATAACTTTATCCTTCTTCATAGCCAAGACCTCGCTTGTCACCATCAATCCTTTGACCTTTAATCAGTTCATCAAGCTTGGCTGAGCTTGCTTTGAATTTCTCCTTGTACTCATTTGCAACAGTAATTTCATTTCTGAGATCATCAATCTATTTTTCAAGCACTTCCTCATTGTTTTTAGATTGTTCCAATTCATTTTCCAGTCGATTGCATTCTTTAGATTTTTCTTTCAAGGATTGAGCAAGCTTTTCTTCATTCTTCCTTCTATCTTCAATCTCCTTGGTCATTTTCATCATGATAGATTCCATCTCACGCTTTAGGGTAGCATTTTCTTTGGAAATTTTTTCACATTCTTCTATTTTCTCTTTCAAGGCATGACTTAGTTGTTCATCTTCCATGCTTCTATTCTTCTACATAAGCTAATCACACAATTCCTTTCTTTTCTCCCTTGATTCATTGATTTTGTCTTTTAATGATTGAATGAATTTCTTTGCATTCTCAAGACTTTCCTGTAGTTCTTGGTTCTTAGATTTTGATTGGTCAAGATCATCCAGGGCCACCAAAAGCTGTTGTTGAAGACTGCTTGTATCCATTGAAAATAATTTCCAAGTTCTTCCCAAGCTATTAGACTTTTTTCAAGGAACTAGCTCTAATACCAATTGTTTGAAACAAACAACACTGAGAGGGGGGGGGTGAATCAATGTTCTGCAAAAATTAAATTTATTATTCTGATCTTTAACTCACTTAAAACATTCAACCAAGAGAAATATGCAAGAATAGAAAGCTAACAACCACAACACCATAACACAATGATTTTTATGTGGAAAACCTGTTAGGGGAAAAACCACGGTGGATGGCCAATCCACAATATAATCTGAGTATACTCAAAAGAAAGATTACAATGTGGTAATACACTTGCATTTAGGTGCACTTCCTAGAGCTTTTTTCTCAAAATAGAAAGGAACACTGCCTTAAAAATATTTGGATTAGATCCAAGTGAATGAACTAGAAGAGTAGCATCTAAAAATTCTTGATTACAATTTCGATTAGGCTAATTAGTCAATCTTTTGTCCTTCTAACGAATTTTTCACTTTTGCTCTATTATGCTCTAACTCACATCACAAAATATTTAATGCACAAGTGAAATTGTGCATAATCGCTCATTCACCCTTCTGATATTTGCAATACACATTGACACACCTTATTCACACACCAAAATGATATAATTGATCATTTATATATATCTGTGACTAAGAATTTAATCACAACAAGTTGGCTTCAATAAAACTTGAAATATGTACAATTGTCAGCTCAAATCATGAATGATATTCAATGCACATCCATAATGATTGGTCACAACTTAGTTCAGACCCAAATCAAAATGCTCAAACACAAAAACATTTGAGTAAACATTCCTTGAATATCCGCAACATGTTATATCAACTGGGTCGGCCACCAAACATAGATGAACAGAGAGATATCCAACCAGATCTCCAGACTTGCAAATAACTTGATACGAGGCACTGATATTTTTGGAAAACACAAGAAATACATTGATTAACCTCCCATAAGATCCACAACTCAAAATAACAACATAAAATTTGTATGTGAATCAATGAACATAGAATTTCCGAATGCTCTGTTCTTCGTAGATTGTCTTCAATATGTTTGCTGTATGAGAAAATGATGACATGCGGATCCAATCACTGACTAGGGTTGCCATCAATGACAACACCAAAAAACATTTGCAGTGTCTCTTGCCAAAAAAACTTTATTTATGAAATTTGGTCTTTAGTTGTTGGCTTCTAGTATGAATGCAATTTATAAGGTGGAATTCTTAGTTGAGAATCTCAATCTTCCATTGTTGGTTTCTAGTGTGATTATACAATATGAGCCAAGTATTAATCTAATGTTAATTCTTGAAAGAAGGTATATATTATTCTCATCTTAATTCTAACATAGAGTTGTTTTAGTCAATTTCTCATACAAGTTCCATATTTGCAAATTTTTCTTAATATAAAAACATATTTTATTTCATTAATTAACCTATCTATTCTATGTTCCAATGGATGCTTTTATTTTTAATTATAAGTATATAATTCAAAATTAACTAGTAATTCAAGATAGAGTACACACAATATTTAGTTAAAATAAAATAATATTCTTATTTCCATGAGAGTTATGTAGAATGGTAGCTTGATGTCTCAGAAATATTTCTTCGATGTACTAATTTTTTATCATTATATTATGAGTGAATCATCTCAATTATATAGCCAAGCACATAAAATTTTTATAGATTGGAAAGCAAAATAATCACACTTTTATCATATTTTTATATGTATAAATTTTCTACCATCAAACTATTTATACTTATAGATTGTATAAAACTATAAATTTAATCATTATTCCTAATTTATTAAGAATCAATCTAATAAAGTTTGACTTCATATTGTATACTTGCTATAAACATCTCACTAATCCAACCATACATTTTATATATGTTAAAAAATATATAATAACAAAATACAACTTCTAAATATGATAGTAAATCTTATCAAACACCACCCAAATGTAGGATAAAGACAAGAATCTTAATCTAAACCATTATTTTGAGTTTGGTTTAATAGAAATTGTAAAAATTTATAATCCTGAAAAAAACAATGAATAAACTAAGGATTATTTTAACAATGGTGAATTAGTGCCTAAGATTGGCCCAAAAAATATAATATTCAGCATTCTCGTCACAAATGATATATGACAACTAAGGATCATTTGGTTATATATTTTCATAGATTTAAAATTTGAATATTTATTACTATAACATTCATTACAATTAGATTTTTAAATAATATTGTAATAATATTATGTCTTTGAAATTTGTTATGTGAATTTTAATATTGTTTTTTAAATTTAAGTTAGAGTAAGTAGAATCTAATGAGAGACCTTAAAAAGATTCAAGTAATTTATGTTTTCCTTAAAATTACGATTATTGAGATTAAATAGACAATTGATTGTATTTTGATTTCAAAATTGGAAATAGTTTAAAATTATAGAACCATATTATCCTTTGATAGAAAAAGCTATGTCAAGGATTATTTATTTCTTCCTCATAATTATGTTTCACATATTGAATATTTCAGGGAGGATTGTGTGGATGATTTGGAAGTTGAAGCAAAGATTGGTTGAGATTGACAATGAAATATAGGTTGGATATTTTGATATACTCCAAAATCCTAAGAATAGAGAAGATGGCGAGTCATATTTTAATAGACCTTATCTTCACTTCTTTTATTCAAATGCAACCTCTCTAACCAATATA
>VDFB02000013.1:1323778-1339756 GCA_007258455.2 Sequoia sempervirens | reverse complement strand
ATCAAATAAAATGAAGTAGAAAAGCAAAAAGGACAAAGTAAATACAAATGGATACCAAAGAAAAATAAAGAAATTCATCCCTCAAAAACTCCATTAGTCAAAGAAACTATGGGGAAAAATAAAAAAGGGAAATGTATCCATTAAAAGTGTCCTCAAAAGCAAAAGCAGGCTTCTCAAGTAAGGAATAAAGTATATCCAATGGTTGGTCCTAATTCCATGAAATCCTTCATCCCCATCTATCATCGCTCATCTTCCCAAGTTTAGAGAGTCAACGGTTCCAAACCATCGACCAATCCATCTCATATTCCTTCATGCATGACACCATACACTCCATTTATGATATCCAATTTTTGCATTGATCGTGTGTTGGTAGCTACTCTTCATCATAAGGATTCCAAAGGAACTTTATCGTGATGTGCGCACATAGACAAGGTTAATTGTAGTATCCACAAGGCCGATCACAGTTATTCAAGGTTGCATTCAAGTGCTCGTATCTTAGCAAAGAAAATTCTTCAGGAAGGATATCATTGGCATGTTATGACAGTGACCTCTACATCAGTACCACCAGGTGGTTCAACATGAGGGTAAAATTTGCAAAAAATCAAAAAAATCAAAAAATCAAGAAAATAGTAAAAATAAAAATCGTCCTCCAATGAAAACCACTACGGTGGCGCTTTGGGAAAGTACCATGATGAAAAACTGGAAAATAGGCATCATGAGTAGAATCAAGCATCTATATGATCCTTCTCAAACAGAAGCATCTCATCCTTGTCATGATAAATCCAATGTTCCCTCCATCCATCCAATCCAGATTTATCTAGATATTCAGCTTTATCTTGATCTTGACAAAGATTCAGCGTATACTTCAACTCTACTTATGGAAAAATTTTGACAGGCTCTTTACCATTTTATCTCGTGAAGTTCCATAGCCCATGTATCTAGTATTATTAAAATTTATTGAACTCTTTGCATATGCATTGCCTATCTTGGTTTGTTCATTGATCTATGAAACATTGCTAGACACTAGGGGTAGGTTATTGCACTCTTGTTTTCAAATAAATCTTGATCCATATCTTATGTCTCATAACGTGACATCGACATCATGGTCTAGGTATTGTTTACCTCAAAATATCATCAAAAACCCCAAAAACATTCATAAAATCTCATCAAAAATCCCAAAAAAATTCATAAAATCTCATCAAAAAACCCAAAAACATTCATAAATCGTTCATCAAAAAATCTAAAAAATATCAAAATCTTGTATAGATCAAATCCAAAAACATTCGCAAAATTGTAAAGTCAAAATTCAAAACATCCAAAACAGATCAAAATCCCTAAAAAGTTCAAACATGAAAAATCTAAAAAATAATACCCTTATCGAACTACGAGTCTTTGAGCTTCAACGTAGGAAATGCCATCATTGATGTACCCCTGAGACACCCTAGGTCAGTCCTTTAGGAGTTCATCATAATAAATTTGACATTCCATTACCTATGCATTTCCCATCTTATAAATAAGTCATGTCAGTCGAACTACGTGGTCTTTGCGTGTATAACATATGCAAGGCTTATCTTTGATCAAACCTCAAGGCCCTTAGGATAGGTCTTTTAGGTTAGGTTCTTGGTCGAATATTCTCTTGAAAATCCCTAAAAATTCAAATTTTCAAATATCTCAAAATCCTTAAACATTCAATATCAAAAAACACAACTAAAAACATTAGAAAACATTCAAAAGACCTAAACAACATAAAAAACTTTTGAAAAACATAAACATTCACATAAACTTTCAAAAAGACTCAAAAACAACCTCAAAACATTTCAATATATCAAAAACATTGAAATGTTCTAGAAAATCCAAAACCCATCCATCCCATCTCACTTTCACCCAAAATAAACCTTCATCCATAATAAATCATTCATCATCTTCAACCTTTGGTAAAACAAGTAGAAAAAAAGTCTCACAAGTTAAAAGTGAGAACCTAAGTGTCAAAATCTAAAGTCTAGATCATAAGTAAGTGTGTCAATGAAGTTTGTATCAGCGGCTCATCATAGGATCATCATCCTAAATCAAACCATTTATCTTAATGGCCCATTCCAAGGACCTCTCAATGATGTCTATCAAAATGATTTAAAGAGAAAGGAATGGGGAATCGATCATTATCTTTCGTTTGTTGTGCTTGTGGGTATTCTTGTAAAATAATCTTGGTGCATAATTGCTTAGTTGTGTGTAGGGAAGTTGTTTGGAGTAGATTGTTAACTATTGTGTATGCTTTGGTCCAATATATTCTAAACTTCTAAACTACATTTCGATGATGTTTTCGTATGTCAAGGTGTGAACAAGAACTATCCTATTTTTTTATAGATTCGAAGTCCATTACACTAGATACAACACCATCCTGGTTATCAATACTTTGATGCATCGTGTCTACGTGTTATATCAAAAATAAGGAATGACAGAAAATCCCAATCCCAAGATATGAGCAATTCATCATCATCATCATCTCTCACCACCATCATCTAATAAATTATCGGTGCATCATGGACTTGTTGGAATTTTTGAATCAATCTCAAAATAAATGGTCAATCCATTCATCATATTCTTCTATCCTTACTAGCATTTCTATCCAACCATCAACTCTATGTGATCTACATCAAAATATACATGAGGCTACTTATAGAGAATGACTGTCTATACATCATGAAATCTATCTACATCAATACCTAATCTACCACAATAACAGTCCCTCTTCTATTGGGGTACAATGGGGCATCTATATCATATTCAGCTCAAAAAACTGCAAAGTTGTAGCTCTTTGATCCAATGTCTAATTTTCACCTATTGTGAGCCTGATCAAAACATTTTATTCTCCAATTGATCTCTCGAGTGGGAAACTAACCATCTTTCGATCATATTGATATAAAATCATCTAACAATTTTTTGTTCCTAACCTTGCTTGCAAATCTTGATCAATCTATCAAATCGACCATAATTGGGATATATCCCTATCAATCCTCTTGTTATTCAACATAATCCCTACATTGTTGTGAATCCTCAAAAAATTTATCAATCAATCAATCAAATCAATCAACTTTATCTTGTCTATCAACATCTCAAAGAGATTATCGATATCCGTTTTTGCATCATCATCATCAGCATCAAAATCAGCATCAGTCTTTGAACCAATGCAATGATTACATTGTTTCAAAGAGGGGAAAAATGTAGACACTTAAAAAATGTCTCAATGGATCACATTGGCTAACTAACATCATTTCATCCTCAAATCTATCTTCTTTTCACTTGTTTAATTAAATAATCCTAATTATTTAATTAAATTCCTCATTTTCACCTATTAATCTAATTGACCTAATTGGGTTAATTCACCATCTCACATTGACATTTCATCTAGTTTAATTAAATAATGCAAATTATTTAATTTTAACCCTAAGTCCTCTTATTTAATTAAATAACCTAAGCTATTTAATTAAATATCATATTTGCATCTCCTTTCCATTAAATAAATCAATAATTTAATGAATATCCTCACATTTCTCATCTTGCACATTCAAATTTAGTTTTAATTAATTGAATTGCTAATTTCCCTCCCATCCGCTTGCATAGGGAATATTCCAAAGGAATATTCTCCTATTTTCCTCCAAAAAAAGGTAATGATTACTCCAAACAAACTTTGAAACAAATTTTTAAAGTTGTTGCAAAGTGTGTTTGTTTGCCTGATTGTGAGCCCTTGATCTTTTCTTGATCCATGTGATCTTTGATTCTCATCCGTTGATGGGAATCTTTGATCCATGTTTCATCCTCCTTTCATTTGTGGCCATTAATAGATCAAATCAATCTCATCTATTTCATTTCCATTTGATCTCCATTAAATCAATTATTTAATGAATATCATATAAATTCCCTAATTTGCATAATTAAAACTTTTTTTTAATTATCAAATTTCTAATTCTCCCACTTGCAAGGGGATATTTCAAGGGAATATTCCTCCTTTGCACATTCCTCCAAAAGGGGAATATTCCCATAGAATATTCCTTCCCCTTTTGCACAATTAAACTTTGTTTTAATTTGAAAAATATCTATTTCCTCACCCATGAGAATATTCCAAAGAATATTCTCTCTCCTCCAATCATTTGAAAAAGGGATATTCTCACTTGGATTCTTGAGCAAGCTAAACTTGTGACCTCTTGAGCAAGTTTTGTGACCTATTTGTGCAGGTCAAAAGTGTGTTTGTTTGGAACAAATGAGAACCCTTGATTAAATCTCATCATTTATTCTCATCCCTTGATGAGAATCCATGATCCATTCCTCCAACTTCTTCCATCCTTGACCACTCATTAGCCTTTTTTATCTCATCCCTTCATTTCTCATTTGTTTTCCTATAAATAGAACACTATTTGGAGACAAATGGATCCATATTTCAATTGCAAACTTATGTTGTTGAATTCACTCACACTCACACCCATACTTTACTCACATTTAGCATATTTTAGTTCATTTTTAGTTGCATATTAGCTTTAAGCTTCCATTAATGGCTTCCATGATAACATAGATGCATACATTTAGCTTATCTGTTAATTAGGATTTTAATATT
Organism: Sequoia sempervirens; assembly: GCA_007258455.2. NCBI lineage: Eukaryota > Viridiplantae > Streptophyta > Pinopsida > Cupressales > Cupressaceae > Sequoia > Sequoia sempervirens. Next base: position 1,335,150 of record VDFB02000013.1, on the reverse strand, counting down.
TTTAAGCTTGCATACATTTGGAGTAGATTTGCATACACCCATATCAATCATCTTAGCATAAATCATGTTAAAATAGCTTGCATCATATTCATTTAGCTTTAAATCATGTTTTCATACACATTTATCAATGGTTTCATCAGTTTTCTTCAATAAAACTGATTGAAACAAGCTTATTATCCAAGGGATTGGGAAAGGGTCACCATTCCACATCAATGCAACACCACTCCACCAATAGGATAAGTTTCAATGTCTTAGATTAGAGGTTTTTCAAGATTTCATGATTTAGAATGTTAGTTTTAATGGCTTCTTTGTTTTTGTTTACAGTGAATGATCTCATTGGGATTAATGCTTAGTGGGTTAAATATGCCTCGAATTCATATGGATTGGGTGTAGTTAACCTATACTATGTCATTGGTAACACTGAAAATAAAATTTCTAAGAACTTATAGAATTCCAAAAGGTAACAGAATGTAATAGAACTGAAATGAAGTAAAGTACAAACAATAAAGTTAAAGAGGATGAGATATAGAAGACACTCACAAAAAGCCAAGTAATGGAGCTTGTAGAAGATGAATTTCTTCAATACTTGCATACATAAGATCTAGAAAAAATTTTGGGGTTGTATAGAGGTTTTCCTCAGTCAAACCCCCATTTTGGTGTTCCCACCTCGAAAAATAGCCAAATAGACAAATAGAGATGATAGGAATGAAATGAATGCAAGAGTGATAAAAGAAATCCCTACTCAAGGAGGAGAACCCATATCACAAGATAAAGATGCAATTGATAGGGGATGTGTGAAATCCCAGGATGCTCACAAGCATAAGATAATGGAGATTTTAGTTGCAAGGCTCAAGGAAGCCAAAGAGAGAGGTAGACCTAAGAGAGCTAAGAGAGCTAAGAGAGCAATGTAGAGCATTGTAAGAATGTGAGAGTGCTTGAGGCTGCTGTAAAAAATATGAGAGTTGTGCAAGAAAGAGAAATATGGGAGAATGTGTGAGAGAGGATCCAAGAAGGAGAAGAGACCAAATGAATTGAAAATATAGCATTTAAGGAGAGAAGAAGAAGGAAAAGAAGCTTCTCGAGCCGTTACAAGGCGTCTCAGGCCGTTGGTCCTTACCATCAAAAAAACTTGCTGACAAGTGGCAACATGCATGAAAATGGTCATTTGAACATTGAAATGTCACAGGACACTATGCAGTGCGCGGACATTTGCATGGTGCGCTAGTGTCCAAACATATCATGCTACGAAATGACGAGAACAGGAAAAACGCAAGGTTTGATATAAAGCTAATGTGTAAGGGTAGCTGTTGAAAGGGGTTTTGAGCATCCTAAGAAGGGAAAAAGGTTGATGCAAGGGCTAAAATGAACTTACACAAATGCTAAGGGAGTGAACACTAAAGTAGATACAAAGATGTATGTGAAATTGCAAGGGGTGCAAATTTACGACATTACATTTTTCCCCCACTTTAGTGGGCATATGAATCTACACTAATATACACACTAAAGGAAATCTACTAAACATAAATAACATCATGATACCAAAAGGATAATGTAGAGGAAGTAGAAAACTCTTTGAACCAAGGAAGCATGCCCCTAGGCTGAAGACCTACAAAACAAACACATTAGACAAGAAAGACCTACACAAGACAAGAATGTTAGAATATAAAAATCCATTACATCATGGGGTTAGAACATAAAAACACACACACACATGCATACAAAACTAGTAGAATTTGGCAAATAAATGACTACGTGACTAAGACTTTTAGTCACATGACTAACACTAGTAGTATTTGGAAAATAAATGACTAATTTGGTCATTTATAAGTGACTAATTTGGTCATCAAGTAAAATCACAATTAAATGACTAAATAAATGACTAATATCAGACAAATAAAAATGACTAAATAAATGACTAATATTAGACAAATAAAAATAACTAAATAAATAACTAAATAAATGTGCTCATTATTAAAATCTTGGCCATAATTTTCATTTTAATAAACATACTCTAAAACCTTCATCAAGACCTTATTTTCAATCGTAGCCTGCCATAATTAATAATAAAATATTACAAATAAAATTACTAATAAATATTTTTTGTGGAATAAATATTTTGTTTTGTGGTGTCATCATATGAACACCAAAGTTTCTTCTAAATTGACGAAAAACCACCAAATTATAAAAATTAACGAAAACCATAAGAGAACCTAAAAAACTAAAACCCAAAAACCTTGAAAAATTAAAAAATAAGCAAAAGGAAGAGAAAAACAAAAGATAAGAATAAGCAACTAAATAATCTAAGAGGAAAAAGGACCAATTTTTTTTTTTATAAGCATAATTTTTATTTTAAGAAACATACTCTAAAACCTTCGTGAAGACCTTATTTTCAATGGGTCCACCAAATGGAGCAAAGGAGGCTTCCAAACATAGCTTGCCAAAATGAAGCAGCGAGTCAAAACCTTTATTTTCAAGGTAGCTCCGCCAAAATGGAGAAGTAAAGCACGCCTAATTTTGGATTGTAACCTCTACCCATTTTTCCACATCAGAAACGATTGGTGCAAAATCTTGTGGTAAGTCACTTTCCATGGTTTCAGTTAATTTTACTTTTCAAATCTGTACGTGGTCAGGCCATATGATCTATATGATCCATTCTTTTTAATAATTTTACTAGCTGTTTGTTGACTAATAGTGATTATCTTCTTTTTTAGGCTAATTATGGAAAAGCAGATCCATCTTGTGTTGCAGAAGTTGAGGATCTATATAGAGAACTTGGAATCGAGGTATGTTTATTCTTTTCTTTTCCATTATGAGATGTTAAAAGTGATCTTTTCTTTTTGAAGTTTCCACTATCAAGTTTCATAGTTCATAGGAGAACTTACTTTTATCTAGAAAAATGATATTAAGGGACATGTAGATTGAGTTGTTTATACAAATTTCAGAATTTGAACTCTTAAAATTAGCTTCCACTTTTTGAGGGGGCATGCAAATCACTTTTGAAGTTGAGTGTAAAAAATAGAGTAGCGCGTAAAGAAAAAGGATGAACAATAATAAAGTGAAAAGTGGCTCTTCTTATATCAATCATGTAGAGTACAATGAAAGGAGTGCAGGGGTGGTAGGGGTTTAACATTTACAGTGCAGTGGAAAGTAGTTCAGTTGTACGGTAGATGTCATCCTACTTTGTTTGAGAACTCTTACTGAATTCCCAAAAATAGGAGTTCCTGAATGATGCCAACAACAAGAGTTGATTCATAGGCCCTATGAAAATCTCTAACTTTTTGGCTCCTTTCGGATAATTTTTGCATACTTATAGATTACATCTCCATGATTAATATGGACTGAAGGGTGGAAAGGGCACATGCTGTCTTTTTCCATTTATTGGGAAAATGTTATTTTGAAGTACCGAAAAATCAATTGTAGCTCTTTACTCTAGATGCTTTGCCTCATTCGCTTATTAATATATACGATATAAACTATGATGACTTTTAAATTAGAACTAGAAGAAATCTCATGAAAATTGTAAGAAGAGATTAGTGATTAGATGAATCATGGCAATGAAACCAACTCCATAAGACGCTGCAACAAACAAAAATATGCAATGCAAAAAGAGAATACAAGCCTTCAAAGGAGTTGTGGTCATCGTATAAAGAATCATCCCTCCTTAGATCTCTTGTGATAATGCTCAGAGCTTCGCCATCCACACATCCACATGCTGCGAGAGCCTCGATACAAAGTATCGTGCATAGTTCTCGGCTTATTCAATTTGGTGCTATTATTTTTATCTGTGACCGTGATTCCAAACCAACCCTCTCTGGCTAGTATTTGTCTCCAAAAATGCTCAGGGAAGAAGGTAATCAAAATCCGGGCACGAATAGAGCCCCTAGGAGCTGCAAGATCCTTTCCCTCAAATTGAAGCTTTGTTCTCGACAAACTAAAGCTGAGACAAGCCAAGAACTAGTGGAATGGAAGTTGAATGAAAACTGAGAGCAACTAAAAGCCTTCCTAAGAAAATTTCTCTTTCCACTATAACTATCGGTTCTAGTGTCTCCTTATTCATTTTTTTTGGCATCTCCTCATTTTTCATTTCTTGATATAGAGCTTCTAAAAGATGTGCAAGATGTTCTTGAATCTCAACAATCAATTTTGAGATAAAATGGAAGCATTTCGTTTTACAAATAAGGTGCTAAATCATTTATCCTTGAACGAGATTTATGTGCATGAAGAAAAATTAGGAGGTCTTCCAATATTCTGGACCCCTCATCTATGGTATCTTTTATTTGACTAACCTCAATTCCAAAATAAGAATTAAGGTGACCAAACCAGCTCTTTCATCATTTGTCATCATAAATCTAAAACTCAACCTAGGTGTAAATTGACACTTTTTAGGTCCCCTCTCCTAATAAGCCAACCCTCACTAGTAATTAATTTGTGCAAATGGGTTTCAACATCTTTGTAACTTGCCAGAGATGTAACTTCAAGGCATTTACCAACCTTAATTCTCTCACACAGATCTGCAAATTCATCAGCTATTATTTGTTTCATCCTACTAAAAAACATGCTTTCAAAAAGTTCATCCCACATACTCTTTGAGTGCTTCAAAACAATCTCACACACACATTGCCATGGAAACTCAACATTTGAACCAAAAACCGTTTTTAGCCACTCCAAGCTCCCTTCAAATGCATCCATACTATCCAATGTTTCTCTGATCAATGTCTCATTCTCTGCAAGTTCCTTGCCACCTTTCACAAGATCAAACAAATACTTTCCCCCAAGCCTATCTGTAGAGAGAATATCATCTGCACATGTCTTAAGCCATGCTAAGCAAGAATTTGATATAAATTTGCTCAGCAAAATCATCATGGTAGCTTTTAGCTTCTCTCTATGAGATTTCCACAACTGCACCTCATTGTTTGGGTTTGGAATTCCACCAAACAACTGTGATCCAGGTGGCATTGCCAACACAGTCTTATAAAAAAAGAGACAAATCGTTTAGAACCTCCAAGAAGAGTTCCCTAGCCTGACATAGCGTTACTTGTATGACTCTTACCACATTACAAAAAATGGAATTGACTTCCCCCACCTCATTTTGCATAAGCTTTATCTAGTACAATGTGCTCCCACTTGTTATGTGGTTGGCTAAATCCTTTTCCAAAGCATTGGTTCCTTGCCCCCATTGGATTTTTAATTCTTTGCTACCTTGGTTAATTTCTTGAGTTGCGTTAATGGAAAATTGGTTCATTAAATTTATGTGAAGGCCAAGAACTTTGCCTCTGCCTTCACCTTTCTATTATATTCCTTCATTGACTTGTTATAGGAGGTTATATTTCATTTAAGTGGTTTGATCTTGTTTGTTTGATGATTGGATAATGGTCCCATAATCTTGGTACACCGACATGGTGGGTTCAATATCGATATATTGATATGCCAAAAAGGTCTCTATTGTTAGCATGGGCATCTCCAACATGGAGCCTGATAGCAATCAGGAGCACCATTCAACCTCACTTAGACAAATTTCACAAAAAATAGGCTTCAATCTCTCAATTCCTTCAATCCTCAAGCACTGTAGACAATATATAAAACCATTTTCAGATACCCTTTAATGACTTCTAAAACATATCCCAAATTCACCTCAGGTTGTTTTGGAACAACCTGCAAATTTCATTTTCTTTAAAGTTTCTAAAGCCTTTTCAACAGATCTAATTTGTGTATATCCTGTAATTATTGTAGTCCACGAGACCACATTTCTTTGAGGCATTTTTTTGAACACTTCAAGTGCCTTGCCTATGATCCCACATTTAGCATACATGTTGGTGCATGAGCACCTAAGCTTCCATTTTCAAATTTGAAGGCTATTGCATCTTAGTAGGTCATTTTAGCATTTGACGAGGTCATTTTATGTTAATTAGGTCTTGTGAGACCATTCACTATGAATTAGGATGATTTTAGAGTCAATTGGGTAAAAGAGACAAAGTTGTAAAAAAGTTGTAAAATTGCAAACTATCAAAAGTTGTTTTGATTAGAGGTAAAAGACAGGTTTTGAAGGGTCCTGGAACCCTTTACAAAAAGGAACAGTTGAAACAAAAATGGAACAACATTAAACAACCATCAACCCAAAGTCAACAAACCACCAGCCAAAAAATAGCCAGAAATAGGAAAACACCACTACATATTGTTTAGAATTTCAACAACTTCCATCTCACTAGCAGCAAGCTTCTATCCCTTAACCCCAGTATCAAAAACCTCAGTACCCGAGGCCCCAGCCTGATTTTTCAATCTATTTCTAGTCCTAACCCCAGGCCCACTAGTTTTTACCTCACAACTCAAAACAAAACCTTTAGCAACACACTTAACAACAGCACAATCCTCCACTATCAAGTTACCCTCAACAACCATAACATCAACAGACAAAATTTCCTTTCTCTTTTTAGGGGAGAAATCCATCGTAGAGTCCAACATAGTCAAGACTTTAGGGGCTTCTCCACTCTTCATAACCACATTCCAAATTTTATCAATTTTCTCCTCAAGGGATAACATTCTTCCCTCCATACTATGTTTCAGATTGACGGTTTCCTCCACCACAATATTAGCAACATTATTGAGACCAACCATTAAATTATCAATTTGGATTTGGATCGAAGGGTCCTCATCCTTGCAAGAAATACTTCTAATATGAACATTGGTCATATTGATCTCATGAAAGAACCATTTAAAAAATTTAAAAAGCACATTGACACTGTCACGGGCCGATCCCAACACATTAGAAAGATCCTCCCTATCAAAAATTTCAATGTGATTTCCCACAACAACGTCCTCTTCAAAAGAAATCTCATGAACCTTATCATCAGAAGCATCCTTACCTTTACCAATAGGGACAGGAGACTTCATCCTATGAATGGAATTGGTGATTTGCTCCACATCAGCCTTCCTCTTCTGAATCCTATCTGCATCTGCTTTATTAGTTCACATAGCCTGTTCACCACACACAACTCTAACCTTCTCTTGCTTCGGAAACCCTATGAAAGCACTCGGAACATCCTCACCATGGAAGCCACCAGCCAGAGAGAGAGGGAAATCCTTCTCCGGGTGTTGACCAGGTTTCAAAACCCTTCTCTTCTAGCTTCCCTCCTCAGGTTCCTGCACATGTCTAGACGTAGGGGGAGGAGAAGAATCTTCCCCATAAAGATCATTTTTATCTCTTCCCCCCTTAAAAGGAACAATCGCCTCCACATCATCACTGCAAGTCATAAAACCCACCTCCTCATCCATTTTCCTTTTCCCAGATTTACCCTGAACAGGGGATATGGGGCCCTCCTCCAAAGAGGCATACAAATTTGGGACATAGTCAGCATCATCATCCCTATCCGACTCAGATTCTTTATTTAAAATAATCCTCCTCTTCCTCGGTTTCTTAGAAGCCCTTTCCTCACCCAACTCAGTTTCATAACCCTCACTAGCTTTAGCAGAAATGTCCTTTGAATAAATAAGAGTTTTATGGACATCATGAACTTTCGCATGTTTAGAAATCAAAAGAATGAACCTCAAATGCAGGACATGGTTTTTGGGATTCTTCCTATGCTCTTTATTCCCATAGTCCATTGACACCAACAAATAATATGGAAATGACACCCATTTCTTGTGCCTAAAATGGTTAAGCAACAGAAAATGGTAATTGTTAATGGTTGTGTACCTTCCTTCCAGGGTTACATACCTCATGATTTCTTCGAAAACATCCCGCCAAAGAGCTTTCAAGGAACTCCTCAAATACCCACCACTCTTCATAGGCTTCAATTCATCAATCTCATTCTTATTAAAGAAAAGGGACATCGCGACCTGTGATTCTTTCTTATCCCTGTACACTTTCATACCCTTAATTGCTAGGCCAATAATCTAGGCTATGAATTCCTCATCCACTACAATTTCCCTACCACCCAAGTCCAGGGTTCTCCCTTTCCAACCTTTCTCAACCAATTCAGTAACCTAAGGATTATTGCCATGTAGTTTCTCCATGAAAGGAGTAAGACCACCCTTTTCTAAAATCTCCCACACCTCCTTTCTCAGCTTAGTAGTATCATAGGATTTGGGCTCAACACGATTTCTGTCCCCACCCATGATGATAGAAAACAGAGACCAAGCACTCAATAGGAAACTCAGAAAGAAGCAACAGACACCACCCAGAACCGAATTCTCCAACACAAGAATTTGGAAGCTTATGCGACTAATACCCACAATCCGTGTTAAGGCAACCACAAGACATACATACCATAATGAATTTGAACTCCGCGCCATATGACAACCTTTCCTCAAAATCATAACCATAACATCCTTACTAATGACATTGAGCCACATGAGCAAGGATGTGCACACCTTAATGAATAAATTAACTTTCATTTATAACAACAGTCGTGGCCTCATAACAAATGGGGTCATTTAAATCGCAGACCTTACTATCTCTAACACCAAAGTTAGTGAAGAAATCAACTAACTTATTTCCCTCTCTCAAAATATGGGAAATATAAACATTATCAAAGGATTTAATAATTTCAATGGAATCCTTGATCAAGGCCTCAATTGTCCAAGACGAAGGAGATAAATTTTTCAAATTATTAATAATTTTTGAGAGGAATCGCCTCCAACCCAAATCTTCACGTACCCTCTTCCTGGGAAGCCAAAACAAGAGATATATGATAGATTTGTACGGGTCTTACATGGTTTTTAGTTAATTTTTTATAATTTGGTGGTTTTGTCAGTTTTAGAAGAAACTTTGGTGTTCCTTATGATGACACGCCGAAAACAAAATATTTATTCCTAAAATATTATTAATAATTTTATTTAATAATATTTTATTAATAATTATAAGCAGTCCTGATTAGAAAATAAAGTCATATGAAAAAAGTTTAAATATGTTTAATAGAAATAAAGAAATTATGGCCCAAGATTGTAATGAGCACATTTATTTTGGTTATTTTATTTGGTCGTTTTTGACACGTACGGTATTGGTCATTTTTTATTTTATTAAGGTAGTAGTCATTTATAGTTGTGATTTTATCCGATGATCAAATTAGTCATTTATAATTGTGTTACAAAAAATGAGTAGAATTTAGTCATTTTTAGTTGTTGTGACTAAAATTTTTAGTCACGTGGTCATTTATTTGCCAAATTCTACTAGTGAGCGTGTATATGATTTAGTTGTTGCGAGAATAAAAATTAAATTACCAAAACCAATTCATATAATATAAAATAAGATTTCAAACATATTTTATATATAAAATTATATATTTTGTTGCAACTTTGTAAACTTTACATGGTGTGTGTACATGAGATATTTTCCAGCATTCTTCATATCATACTTGACAATGCGAAGGTTGTGGTGCTATCTGCTACCACCACCTGCTAAGATGTGCGCATGACCAAAGAGAGGGTGGTTTAGATGGGTGATGGTTTGATGGATCAAGGTTTTGCATTTGGATCGTTATTGAAGGCACATATCATCAACAAATATAGATAGATAAAAATGGTATTATATTTGTTGATTATTTGCCTCGGGACAAGGTTCTACATTGAGTCTCACTTGGTTATAGCAGCAAAGAAACAAAATTTGAAACTTTACCTAAAAGAGGGACATGCCAAACAAAATTGGAGGTTGCCTATTGAGAAGATCATGGCTTTAGAGATAATTAAAGATAGAGAGGATCCAGATTATATCTACCAAGAGCTTTAAGTTTTTTTTGGATATATGTACATGTACATTGTATATATATATATGTGTGTGTGTGCTCAATTTTTTTATAGATCTAGATCTATATATATATTGATTCGACATGTGACATGTTTTAGAATGGGTTTTTTCAAAGGCTTCATCATTTATTTATGGAATTGTATTTAAATTCAAGTTCCATGTGGAATTCTTAATTTAGTTCAAGAATCTTTGATTTCATAATTTACATAAATGAAACTCCACTTAAATATGTATGCTAGATCATATATGCTTGATACAAAACCTAGTGACTTTAAAAATGTTTTCAAACACTTTGCCTAAATTCCTTTAAATCATCTAAGTTTCCAATTGCATTTCTATGTTGGACATGAAATTCTTGTAAGTTCACTTGAATCTTCGATTTCATTTGTTGAATCTTAGATCATATATATGAAATTTATAAAAGCTAGTGACTAAATTAAAAAGTTCACATTCTGCCTATTCTTGAACTTAAGAATTCTGTGGAACATAAATTTAAATGCAAAATTGGAACATAAAATAGGTTTTGTAAATTGTGCATATATATGATCTAGCTCATATAAGTGGACTTGAACAAATGAAGTTGAACTTTTTAAAAGTCACTAGGTTTTGTAAATTGCATGTATATATATGATCTAAGATTCAACAAATGAAATTAGTTACATTAGTATTTAACTACCCTATGACATGGTGGTTATGTTCTTTTACTCTATAAATATATATTGTGTGAGAATGTTCATGTTGGAAGTCTTCTTTTGGTCCCTTAGTCACATGGGTAAACACTAACTTAGCTATGTTGAATACCATATGAAGTGTTTTTGTTGGGATCATGTGATTTTAGAAGGTTTTTTCTACCAGGTTCTTAAATGTGAAAGTGTTGGCATGCTCTTTATTAGTGTAATTTTTTAATATTTTTTCTTATTGGGTTCCTAAACTATGATTACTTTATTGTAATTTTGTGACAAATTGGATCTAGTTGATTTGGTGTTTGAGTGGTGAAGAATCTACATGTTGTCTCTAGTTTTCTTTATTTTTTATGTTACTAATGTGACATTCAATATTTTTATTATATTATCCAAGATCTATCTAGGAATTGTAATTCCTTTTCTTTCATTTAGAGTAGCAACCATGATTTTCTATAACCTTTGGTATGTTACTTATGTGTACCATTTTGTGAATGTTCTTGTATGGGTTCTCTTGGATTGGTCTTTTTTGTTCACCTTGGTGCATTGGAATATTCATTGTAGTGAATCATAGTGATTGTGTTTGGGGTGCTTGATATAGCTATATTTTGGCATCAATAGTTGTTTACCATGTATAGGTTGAGACCACATGTAATGGGATCTTTGGTAATTATGTGGATTGATCACTTTTTAATATATAGTTGTCATGGGAAGATCTAGATACTTATATTATGTGCACATAGTGATATTTTATCAATTTCCAATTGCATAAATGCTCCATGGAATTCTTAAGTTCAAGAATAGAATTGATTTCATTTACATTTAACTCCACTTATAGCTCATTATCTAGATCACTTTCTTTGCATGCACAATCAAATTCATGTGTATTAGATTATATGGAATTCTTAAGTTCACTTGAATAGATTTGATTTCATTTACATTCAACTAGACAC
>VDFB02000013.1:954624-1323678 GCA_007258455.2 Sequoia sempervirens | reverse complement strand
GAAACCTTTTGAAATGTTCAAGTTGCTGAGACCTTGTTGATGTCTTGCCGAATGGAGCCTATCACCGTGACATGTTGATCGTTGTGACAGTTTCTATCTCTCACCGCTTGGGGAGATCTCTGGCCGACAGGCCATTCTTATCGGATATCAGGGAGACTCTAGGCAACAAGCGGTGTTAGGGAGACCCTTGGCCGAAAGGCTTGCTTTGGTATGAAGTCTTATCGATATAGAAAGTCTCACCGATAAGTATTCACTTGGAGTCTTCGGGGTAACACAGAGGCTTCACTATGAACTCTTGGCGACATATGTTTGTCTCACCAATGCTCATCAGGGTAACATGGAAGCCTCGGTAAGAAGTCTCGCTAATGGTTGATTCTCTCATCAATGGGTATGAACATCGCTGTAATCTCTTGGTGATAGCGATAAGTCCTGCCGATAGTTGTTTGTTTTGGTATGACATGAAGGCTTGATGTAATCTCTTGGAAATAGCAGTAAGTCTTGCTGACTGTTGGACACTTTAGAAAAACTTGTGAACATTGGTGTGATGTCCTGGCGAGTAGCGATAGTCTCACCGAATGGAAAGCTAACGTCTATGTGACTTTGGAACTTCTGTGTGATGTCTCATCAAATGGCGATTGTCTTGCTGATGAGAATGTTGAGATCGATGTAGCTTGTGAACTCGGTATAATGTTTTGCCGATAGTGAAGACTCTTGGCAATAATGACGATCTGGCTTTGTGGCATCGGGGAGACATGGTTAGTGTCTCACCGACATGCAAATACATTGTGAACGCCTTTGACCGAGTGATGACTATCCTACGTGGTGAGTCTACGACCATCAGAGAAGTTGAATGGGAACTGCTAGCAGTTGGACTGTTGTAGCCGTTACTGAGAGGAAGTTCGACAGATAGGGGCATCATGGATATACTCAGAGATTGAAGATTGTGATCGGTTCGATGGTTGCATGAATAGTTGGATGATCAGTTTGATGAGTGATCAGTGAATGTAATTCTGAGAGTGTTGTAACTTGAATTAATCTGTATATGGATCTAGACTAAATTGCAGAAATGAATGCTTAAACTTTTACAATGATTATTCCAAGTTAATTAAATCAAAATTAACTTAAGGAAATAACAAAATGAAGGAATTAACAAACCGAGAGAAGGTGAGAGAAAAGAAGAGAAGTGAAAATAGCGTTTGATTACAGAGTTCGTCACAAATGTGACTACATCTCTGGGTCCGCTCCAATAGAGAGACCAATCCGATTAACTCCAAAAATCAATTACAAATGCACCACAACCATTCTTCAAGCACTTCGGCAGCATAACAACACTTTGACGTGCAAGAATGGCTCAAAAATAATCTCCACAAGACCTCTCTTTCGTGTCACCTCAGCGTCAAGACTTCATCACCTGAAAATAAACTTCATTTCACTCTCACCTCACACCCCTTTTTATACAAAAAAATGAATCAAATTGGTTAGTAACCAATTGATTCTACAATATTCTCCAAATCCCCCTAAAAACAACTAAAAATCTCTTAAATACCCAATAGGATTATATTAATCCTTTACAATATTTTAGAGCCCTTCCCTTTTCTCATTTTCGAGCTTAACTTATCCTATGGGTTTTGATTTATTTGATTTATTTCTTTGAATAGGGGAGTTTGTTTTTATTTTAGTGGCATCCCGTTTACACCCACTTAACAAAATCATCCAATGCCAACAATATTACAAGTGGATTTAATGGCTTACCGGTGATTTAAAATTTTGTTATATGGGCGGTTGGAGGTTCCAACCCCCGCGGCCACTTTGCAATCCTCAAATCTCGCCAACTCTTTATCAAAAAGAAATGGACTCTATAAATAGTTGAGCGCGAATTGTTTGGCACAATGGTGTAGCGGCGGTTTTGCTTAGACATGGTGGGGGGTTCGAATCCCCCCCTCACAACCTTTTAACAAACCAAACAAACAAATTTTGAATCCGCGGGTAGAAATGGGAGATAGAGGGTGCCACGTGGTGAGCACGGATTGGCTGATTTCACTGACATGGCTATTGACGAGGACGATGCTGACTGGAATGTCCACGTGTGCTGACTATACGTTGACTCCGATGATGACTGGCCGATGATGAAGCTGATGACGTGTCTGCCACTCGGATGCTAACTGTTTCTACCACGTATCTACTAACTGGATACAAATGACATGTGTCAATGCATGATTCGCTGACCTTGCTTACTAGGCGTACAGACTGCTGACTAGACCTGCTGACTATCCGTACGGACTGCCACGTGTCACTCTATGATTGGTCCATACAATGCTGGCATGGATGCCACATGTTAGAATCTGTTCATAAATTTCACCATCCGTACATTACGGAATGATGACGTCAGCAACTGTACCCTCAAAGTCAATTGAACTTTGACTGCTTGTAACTCGAGCATACGATGTAGGATTTCGACAAAATGAACGCCATCAGAATCGTCTTGACGAGCTCTTTGCGATGATGCCAACTTTCAAAACTTTTGACGACATCATTTTTTTCACTTCCTGGACGCCCCCTGATCCTAGTTTGACCCAAGGTTTGACTGGCCATAACTTGCACAAACGGACTCCTTTTCACTCCGTTCGAGTTGCGTTGGAATTAGGACGTCGAGATCTTTCTGATGGTGCAAATTCTGGAGAGAAATGGGAAACTTCAATTTCCACTGAAAATATCCACCAGATCAGGCCTCCCCATTGAAGACCTTTTGGACCTCCAAAAGTGGCATTTAATCTGACATTAAGTGAGGACTTGGCCTCCCCACTTGTCCTGTATCCTCTGTACATCTGAATATCTGGCTCACAAGCACAATAAAGACTGCAACAACATTGTTCAACATAAACATAACTTTATCACTTCCATAAGCATCTACATCCAATGTCGTAGCCACTAACCAACAAAAAATGACTAGCATCAAGCTGAACAACAATGCAGAAATGAAAGAGAATAAATCAACAATATATCGATCCTTCACAACAGGAACATTTTTACCCAAGGATTCATCAATGCTTTCAAGCATCCTTTTCTCATGCTGTACTGCAAGTGCATCCTGCAACATCTGACCCTGGTTAGCTACTCCAGGTTCAAGTTTAGAACCACCTGTACTGACAGACATAAGAGTTAACTCTTTACTTGCATTAATTACCCTCTTTAACTGCCCTATGTTTGCAAAAGAATGATTAGTCTTAATCCTGTGAGAATGTACAATATACTGAATGCCATCTTTAAACAAGTGATAATGATTCTTTTCCCTGTAGAAAATAGCTTTCCTGTCATATAAATAAGGGCTACCAAGCACTATCCCACAGATATCTAGTGGAACCACATCAAATTGTACTTCATCCACAAATTTACTAGTGATTGTGAACCTTAAGATGCATTGTCTTGTTACTTGCAACTTATCATTTTCACAAATCCAACCTAGTGGATAAGGTTGCTTATGTTGTGTAGTTTTTAATCCCAAGTTCTTTACAATACTTTCTGAAATCAGATTAACCTGAGATCCACTATCTATGAGTGCATCAGTTTTACTATTCTTAGCAACAACCCTTAAATGAAACAGCTCATTCCTTTTTACATCTTCAAAGAAATCATTAATTGTAGAAGTAGAAGCACAACTAGCAACAAAAACACTAGAAATAGGATTTTTACCTTTTAGACCCATAGCTATTAACTTAGTCTCATCATCTGAATCTGAACCAAGATCCATAACAACAATTGTGGCTTTCTCCTTACCTTTCTATTTCTGATTATGTCTTTGAGCCCACTTAGGCTTCAATTCAGGATGCAACTGCCAACAATGTTCTTCATCGTGACCCTTCCTGTCACAATGAGTGCAAGAAAGTTTCTCATCCTTCTTAACTGTAGCTGCCTTCTTTCCTTTCCCTGTCTCTGCAACCTTAGAAGATTTCTTTACATCATTATCAAACTTATCAATAAAAGATCCTTTACCCCTTGACTCTAAGTGGGTAGCTTGGACACAAACTTCATCCAAGTTGTTAGGATTCAAAACCAAAATAGAATGCCTAAGGTAGGAATGCAGACCTCCTATGTACTTTAACAAAGTGTCCTAGGTGTACAAAGGAACATTCAAAGCAATAGCCCTTTTTCTAAATTCATGGATGTACTCTTGGATAGTTTGACCTTTCCCTTGCCTAAACATTTGCCAGTCCATCATTAACTGTTGCATATGTCCTAAGGGATAAAACTGCTTCTTAAGAGCATTAACAAACTCTGCCCAAGTTAAACTGACTCTACCATGTTGTGAAATTTCTGCCTTAGTCTTACTCTCCCACTAGGTTAAAGTTGTACCGCCTAAACGAAGAGTAGCTAATTGGATCCTATCAACATCATCTAATAGGTTCTGGACTCTACAGTAGACTTCAACTTGTTGAATCCAATCATCCAATTTTTCAGCATTAAGTTCACCACAATATTTAGGCAAGTCAAATTTTACATCCAATTTAATTTTAGGCTTATACCCACTCTTGAAAGGATTAGAAGAAATAGAATGAGGAGAAGATGGAGAAGAAGGAGAAGAGGGAGGAGAAGAAGAAGAGGGTGGATCTGGTTGCTTGTCACCATCTCCATGTTGTTTCCCTTTCTTGTCTTTGCGATCTTCTTGCTTTGACGAACCTTCTTCACGTTCCTTCTGTTCTTGTCTCTCCTGAAAAAGAATATCCACCTTAGCCTTCATCTCGAGGAATGCTCTTCGAAATTCCTACTCACTGATTTCTTCAGGAACCTCCATTCCAGAAACTGACATCTTCGGAAATGTTTTTCATTTCCTGATCTCAGGATTAAACTCTGCGAGCTTGCCTTCACCCTTCTGAATCCTGGATCTCATTAGCATTCAAGAAAAAACAATTGCAATAATAGTTAACTGAGCTCTGATACCAACTTGATCTGTATATGGATCTAGACTAAATTGCAGAAATGAATGCTTAAACTTTTACAATGATTATTCCAAGTTAATTAAATCAAAATTAACTTAAGGAAATAACAAAATGAAGGAATTAACAAACTGAGAGAAGGTGAGAGAAAAGAAGAGAAGTGCAAACAGCGTTTGATTACAGAGTTCGTCACAAATGTGACTATGTCTCCGGGTTCGCTCCAATAGAGAAATCGGTCCGATTAACTCCAAAAATCAATTACAAATGCACCACAACCATTCTTCAAGCACTTCGGCAGCATAACAACACTTTGACGTGCAAGAATGGCTCAAAAATAATCTCCACAAGACCTCTCTTTCGTGTCACCTCAGCTTCAAGACTTCATCACCTGAAAATAAACTTCATTTCACTCTCACCTCACACCCCTTTTTATACAAAAAAATGAATCAAATTGGTTACTAACCAATTGATTCTACAATATTCTCCAAATCCCCCTAAAAACAACTAAAAATCTCTTAAATACCCAATAGGATTATATTAATCCTTTACAATATTTTAGAGCCCTTCCCTTTTCTCATTTTCGGGCTTAACTTATCCTATGGGTTTTGATTTATTTGTTTTATTTCTTTGAATAGGGGAGTTTGTTTTTATTTTAGTGGCATCCCGTTTACACCCACTTAACAAAATCATCCGATGCCAACAATATTACAAGCGGACTTAATGGCTTACCAGTGATTTAAAATTTTGTTATACGGGCGGTTGGAGGTTCCAACCCCCGCGGCCACTTTGCAATCCTCAAATCTCGCCAACTCTTTATCAAAAAGAAACGGACTCTATAAATAGTTGAGCGCGGATTGTTTGGCACAACGGTGTAGTAGCAGTTTCACTTAGACATGGTGGGGGGTTCGAATCCCCCCCTAACAACCTTTTAACAAACCAAAAAAACAAATTTTGAATCCGCGGGTAGAAATGGGAGATAGAGGGTGCCACGTGGTGAGCACGGATTGGCTAATTTCACTGACGTGGTTGTTGATGAGGACGATGCTGACTGGAATGTCCACGTGTGCTGACTATACGCTGACTCTGATGATGACTGGCCGATGACGAAGCCGATGACGTGTCTGCCAATCGGATGCTGACAGTTTCTGCCACGTATCTGTTGACTGGATACGAATGACATGTGTCAACGCATGATTCGCTGACCTTGCTGACTAGGCGTACGGACTGCTGACTAGACTTGTAGACTGTCCGTATGGACTGCCACGTGTCACTCTGTGATTGGTCCGTATAATGTTGGCATGGATGCCGCACGTCAGAATCTGGTTCATAAATTTCACTGTCTGTACAGTACGAAATGATGATGTCAGCAACTGTACCCTCAAAGTCAACCAAACTTTGACTGCTTGTAACTCAAGCATACGATGTAGGATTTCGACGAAACGAACGCCATCAGAATCATCTTGACAAGCTCTTCGCGATGATGCCAACTTCGACAACTTTTGATGACATCATTTTTTTCACTTCCTGGACGCCCCCTAATCCTAGTTTGACCCAAGGTTTGACTGGCCATAACTTGCACAAACGGACTCCTTTTCACTCCGTTCGAGTTGCGTTGGAATCAGGACGCCAAGATCTTTCTGATGGTTCAAATTTTGGAGAGAAATGGGAGACTTCAATTTCCACTAAAAATATCCATCGGATCATGAATATTCTATAGCAAGGTTGATCATTGTGAATGCTGCTGTAAATTGACATCAGAGAGAGTGAAGCCTGTACTTTGTATGTAATTTCTTTACTGTAATACAAAGGGGTTTTTCTTGGTGTGGTGGGTTTTTCTCCCATAAGTGTTTTCCCACGTAAATATGGTGTTCATCTGTGTATGATTATTTCTTTGTTTTTGTTATTGCTTTAAAGTGTATCTTAATTGGATTGTAATTGAAAATTTAAAAGTATCTCTACATTCTTCCCTGAGGTTTTGACGTTAGGAGAGTTGTTTCTGCACTTAGCTTTCCTTACATAAAAGACTCTGGAATTGTGGTTGCAGTAGTAAGAGGGATAGATGGAAATGTTTATCAACTTAAGGGTTCAAATGGTCAATGATTTATGAATCAGATTAATGAAAGTTGGCCATGGAATAGAAGAATGTGTCACATCAATTTTGATAGCCTAGTAAGGATAAGCTCAAATTAGGCTATGAGAGATCTATTGAAGAGTACAAAGCCTATTAATGTTGTTTGCAAGGAATGTCAAATTGGGAAGCAAGCTAGAAAGAGTTTCAAAGTAAAAGAACAATATGCTATCAGTCCTTTGGAGTTGGTGCATATAGATCTTTGTGGGCCTACAAGAATTATAATTTTTTAAGGAGACAGGTGTTTCATACTATTAATTGATTATTATTCTAGACTGACATGGGTTACTTTTCTTACAGAAAAATAAGAAGATTCAGATAAGTTTAAGGAATTCAAAGCTATGGTTGAGGATGAAATGGATATGAAGATCAAATGTTTGAGATCTGATAGAGGTGGAGAGTTCACCTACAATGAATTTAACACTTTTTTTGAAGATCATGGAATAAAGAGGCATTTGTCAGCCCCTAGGACTCCTTAGTAGAATGGAGTTGTGGAAAGGAAGAATATGACTATTCAAGAAGTAAAAAGGATAATGATGAAGGAAGAAAATCTACCAGATGTCTAATGGAGAGAAGAAATTTATACTATAGTCTACATACTTAATAGATCACATGCAAGGACAAACAGTTCAAAGATTCCCTATGAGTTGAGGTATGGAAGAACCCCTACTATGAAATATTTTAGAGTGTTTGGAAGAAAATGCTATATTAGAAGAGATGAAGAAAGTTTAGGAAATTTTGATGCAATATTTGATGAAGGAATCTTCCTTGGATATTCTACAAGAAGTAAGTCTTACAAATGCTACAACAAGAGTTTGAAAAGGATTGTTGAAAGTGCAAGTGTCAAAGTCGGTGAAGACTTACATAAAAGTTATGTAACAATAGATGGATATGAATTAGATGAGTCCTCTTGCAGAGAAGAAGATAAAGATAAAGGTAAGGAAAAATAAGTACAAGTTGAAGAGGAAGAAACTTCAAAAAGGATCCCTAAGGCCCCTAAGTATGTGCAAAAGAATCATTCAGAAGATTAGATTATTGGTGAAAAAAGAAGTGTTGTGTTGACAAGAAGAAAGGATGCTATGATAGAAGAACAAGTAAACTTATGTTTACTTTCCAAAGTTGAACCTAAAATAGTGATTGAAACATGCAAAGATGAGTATTGGATCAATTCTAGGGAGGAAGAATTGATGCAAATTGAGAAGAATCAAACTTGGGAACTTGTCCCAACACCAACAAACAATAATGTGATTGGAATTAAGTGGGTATTCCAACACAAGCTGAATGGGAGTGGAGAAGTGGTAAGAAATAAGAAAAGACTTGTCTGTAAAGGCTACTCACAAATAGGAGGAGTAGATTTTGAGGAGAAATTTTCTCTAGTGGCAAGAATGGAAGCTATTAGGATGTTTTTGGATTTTTAAACACATAAGCATTTTAAAGTCTATCAGATCGATGTGAACTCTACATTCTTGAATGGTGAGTTGGAAGAAGAATTTTATATTGAACAACTGGAAGGCTTTCAACTATCAAATGATCCTAATATGGTCTCTAGATTGAAGAAGGCATTATATGGAATCAAGCAAGATCCTAGAGCTTGGTATGCAAGATTGGATAGGTACTTATTGCAACAAGGATTCAACAAAGGTACAACAGGTAGTAATCTTTATTTCAAAGTTGAAAAATATCAAATCTTGAATGTGGTTGTGTATTTTGATGACATAATATTTGGAGGTAGTGAAGCAATGTGTAAAAGATTTGTAGAAGAGATGTAAAAAGTGTTTGAGATGTCTATGTTTGGGGAGATGAATTTCTTCTTTGGACTTCAAATCAATCAGACAAAGAAAGGGATGTTTATTTCACAATTTAAGTATGTCAAAGAAATATTGAAGAAGTTTGGGATGGAAGACTCTAAACCGGTATGTACTCCTATGGTTACTCGTTGCCAATTGAGTAAGAATGATGAATCTCCTAAGGCTGATCAGAGAAAGTACAAATCAATGATTGGAGGATTGTTGTATCTAACTACTACTAGAACAAATATCATGCATGCAGTTTGTCTTGTGGCTAGATTTCAAGAAGATTTCAAAGAGTCACATGTGGCACCAGTGAAGAGGATATTTAGATATTTGAAGGGCACTCCAAAACATGGCTTGTGGTATCCAAAGGATACTGATTTCTCTCTAAGTGCTTATATAGATGCAAATTGGGTAGGTTGTGTGGATGACAAAAAAAGTATAAGTGGTGGTGCATTATTTCTTGGAAATAGATTGGTGTCTTGGCTAAGAAAGAAGCATGATTCAGTGTTATTATCTACTATAGAGGAAAAATACATTGCTGCAACATCATGTTGCACACAGGTGTTATGGATGAAGAAAACTTTGAAGGATATTAGAGTGGTATATGATGAACCTATTTCTATATTATGTGATAATACAAGTTCTATTAATATTTCAAATAATGAAGTAATGAATTTAAGAAAAAACATATTTCAATCCAGTATCACTTTTTGAGAGAGAAGATTGCAAAGAATGGGGTGAAGTTGGAGTATGTGCCTACTAAGGATTAGGTTGTAGATATCTTCATGAAGGCTCTTCCTAAGGATACTTTTGAGTATCTCTAGGAGAAGTTGGGGGTTATTTCCCCTCCATCTTTCAATTAGATGCATAAGAATATGCATTAGTCTAGTGGATCTCAAGATTCATTCCTTGTTCTGGATTGATGTTGGTAGCTACCTCTCAAATGGAGTAGGTAGTAGCATTGTTGGTTGTTACAGACAGGGGGAGTAAGTTTTTTCATTGTGTGGATATGTGTAGTGGTTGTTATTTGGTGAAGTATGTTGTTTATTGTGAAGAAAAGGTGGTGCAATCATAGTTAGGAGGGTCCTCAAAGAGAACAGTCTAGATCATGTAGCTAGAGTAAACACAATGGAAACAACTCAAAGATAAGAAGCAGGCAGATTCAGTCAATCAATATATGATAGAATTCAAATATAATTTGGCTAGCAACATGCAGGCTTACAATTGGGGCTCACAGACTTGATCTCAAAATTATAGAATATGATCAAGATATAGCTTTGAAGTTCCTTCGCAAAGAATCCCAAACTATCTATCTAAATCCTAATCAAGAATTGCTTTTTAAGGATCTATTACATCAATATATCTCATTTCTAGAACACTAGATTCCTTTGCATCGGCCCAAGAAGGTTACAAACTCCAAGAAAGAGGTGTAATGTGCATACATAGATAGGTTAGACTTAAATAGATAGGAATCCTCCACAAATGAATGAAATGAAGTGCAAAATCCCAAGGAAGGTCAGCCACAAACCATAAAAATTGAATGATGTGTCATTAGGCTCCACAAGTCTTCTCCTTCAGCTGATTTTCCAAGACTGTTAGGATGCTATGTTATGAGAAAATAGTTGATCTTATGATAGCAATAACTTTCTGGTAGCAAGCCCAAATGCTTTGGAAATCATATATGATGTAGATGAACATGTCTAGATGCTAAGTCCAACTTTGCAAGGTGTAATGCCCTGTCGCGCAAACCCCAAAGGAACAACTAAGAGCGCAACAAAAAAAAATTTAAACATAAGGAATGCACTTTAAGTATTCCAACATAACCAATGTTTCAAGTTGCACAACTAAGTCCCTTGGGGTACACGAGGTGACATTACCAAACTATCCCATAACAAAGTTAACATATGAACATTAAATTACCAATTACGTATCCATTCATTCACATATCATCATTTTAAAAATTCATTAACGATAACCAAAATGATAAGAATAAACCATATGAAACCATACATGCAAATACAATAAATTAATCATGAAGTTATTAAGTACATATTTCCACAGATACAACATAACATTAACAGTATTTACAAATGGTAGTTCAAGAATTATTTACATGGTACAATAATGCATTACATCAGTCTGATAGTACATCTCAATGAACACATATACAAAATTACATCATAGGTCTTCCCAACGCACGTGAGAGTGATACATCAATACATAAAATACATCTGGAGTACAAATATACATCTGATAACACATGAATCCTGGATCAAACTACATTAGCAAAACTTTGCACTGAAAGGTACAACTGCATCATAAGGGGACCCAACGGGGTGTGTAGCATGTTCCACCCAACCACCCCCGTGCTGGGAGTAAATAAGGAAGGATCCCTGACCAAGCACATCCAAATAGTACGGAAAGACTAAACTCCAGACACGAAAAAACAAGAGAACACAAAGAAATATCTCATAACGACAATAAATCTCCAAAACATAACAATAGACCACTTCTAGAGGATTTCAATAAAACAACTCAAAGTGAATGCGAGAGGAGAGTGTCATCGCATGGCCTTACATGGATTATCCAGACAACCTATCACAAGGTGCTACCTCCATCTATGGTTATCGTGACTGCCTATCTCAAGGCGCCGCTCCATAGGATAACTCATGTAGAACTGTTAACCTCTCGTGAAGACGAGGCAATGATCATGCTAACCACAACCTTCGCAGCCCACCTTTAGTCTACGAAAGCCCTAACAGGCAGACGAGGAATCCATAATTATCTTATTAATATTTTACTACCCACCCCTAATTAATTAATTAGGTTATCACTTATTACTCTAACTCTAACGTGGGTTATCCTCACAGACCCTTTGTGCACCGGTGCTCACGTAGAGCCACTCTCCCTAGAACCCAAAACATAAAAATCTAATTCCAAGGAATTGTACCAACAAGAATACTGAACCACAAATGGAACATCCGCGAGGAAAAACCATCTCGCCAAAATCATATGAAACAATATCCATAAAAACGGTACAACTCCATGTGTAAACTCAAGTCACAACTATAGCCAAGAATAGGGACAAATATCAAATTACAAGATCAAATATAAAACATTAATTTCCCCACCTTTGGAAGTCCCTAACAAGTAACTTAAGCTCCTATAGAAGGATGACAACTGAAGGATTTTCCCACAATACAAAATCCCAATTTAGAGAAAACCACAATTGATTCAATGAATAATCTCGAGAGTACACAATTACGCAAAACAACATCCTATAACATGTTTCGTTACACAATAATTTTTCCAAGAAAATAAATAAATTAGTTTACTCGAGAGCATTCAACTTAATTAATATCACATAGTTTATTTCCAATTTATTCAATTACACTATAACATTGCAAATTTACTTAGTTATTCCATAATCACAGCATAAATAACCATCTGTATATATATATCTATATATATATATATACGT
This sequence comes from Sequoia sempervirens, assembly GCA_007258455.2. Taxonomy (NCBI): domain Eukaryota; kingdom Viridiplantae; phylum Streptophyta; class Pinopsida; order Cupressales; family Cupressaceae; genus Sequoia; species Sequoia sempervirens. The sequence continues at coordinate 1,311,345 of VDFB02000013.1, read as the reverse complement.
ATATATATAATATAATAAAACATATATTAAAAGTTATGCATTTAAAACATATTATAAAATTACCCATATTAAATCTCTGTAATTTTACAGCTATATATATATATCAATAAAAGAAAAAACATTAAATAAGGTCAAAATTTTAAAAAAGAATTTTTTAATAAATGAAACCCTTGCACAACCGTGTACCACAGTGTGGGGAGGCCGCAACCCCCACACGGCTGCGTCCAACAGCCTCGTCTGTTGTGTGCAGCCTTGTGATGGGGTCATTGTAATCCTCATCATTTAATTTATCAATCCAAGGCGGTGTCCATGGTTGTATGCAAGAGAGAAAGTAGAAAACTTGCTTGATAGTCTATTCTATTTGCAAAAATAAATACTATTTGCATGAAAGTAAAGTTGCATGAAAGGGAACTAATCTTAAATCCTATTTTCATGAAATGGAACTAATCTAAGGAAAAATTGCATGAATTGAAAAGAATAAACTACTTCACACTTGCTGGAAATGAAAAGCTTTCTTGGATTCAAATTTAATCTAAAAATATGGAATTACATTGCTGGTAAATGAAACTAGATCTATTCTATTTACAAGCCTTTTTAATCCCCTCCTTTTGATCAAATGATTACATTGTATTTATAGAATTCATATTCTATATCAATCCACTAAGAATGTGGATCCAAGATTCTATTTTTGAGGGATAGTTTATAAAACTTTAAGAAACTTGAAGTTGCTATCCTCCATCATGCCACTTTTGTCTCAGTCATTTTCTGATGCGTACTGCTCCTTCCCTGCTACGAATCACACCAAGTTCTCAAAAGGGTTTTTATATCTTCAAATATAGTTTCTATATCATTTTGAATTTTCTAATTTTGTTGAGAAACGAAGGAGATATCGCTATTTTACTGAGATTGTATTTTTGACTATTTCTGAATGCCTGATTTTTTATGAAGTCTTCAGTTCGCCACTTGAATGAAGGAATTATTCTTCACTTTTCTTGCCAAAATAATTGATCATTAACATGAATAACATGCTATAATCATGCAACAACATTTGATTGATGTGGTAGCTTGAGTTATCTTTGGTGGAAGAAGGAAGCATGAAATCTAATAATTGTGAGAGATCTTAAAACTCAACATGAAACAAACACTCATCCCATTAATTTAGGAATGATTGATGCTCCATGATTTTGCATGAATGTAGAAATGTGTTGGGATTATTCTCTATCTTCTCATTAATTCTTCAAAGCTTTCTATAGCTTTCAGGAGTTAATTGCTTCAAGTGTCTGAAGCTCTCTGCTGCAAGTGTCTATGAAGCTTCTTCTTCCCATGAGTTATTTAATAACTCATTTATCTGCATTATATTATCTTAAACACTTCATGGAGATATTAGAGGAAATTTGGATAACATTCAATTACTAAAAATAAATCAAACATTTACTTTATATTTTACTTTAAACAAGCTAAAGAACTTTCAATCATCACTCAAATCCACTTTAACATTAATGCATTAAGAAGAAATAGATGATTTTCTTCGATAAAATATGAGACAATTTATGGTCTCATCACCTTGGCTATTGTGCGCAGCCTGTGGTGGCTGTGTACAACCCACCCTGGGGGTCAGGGGTGGTACGACGGCTGCCAACCACTCCCCCCCAAAATACATATTTAAAAAAAAAAAATTATTTTTTAATTTTTAATACAAAATATAACTTATATATATTCACATTTTTTTTATATAAAAAAGAACACAAAACCCAAAGAAATTACAAACCTCTATTTTTTTTTTTAAACAAAATATTATTTTTCAATAAGAAAAAACAAAATAATATATATATATATATATATATATATATATATATATATATATATATATATATATATATATATATATTCCCATCGAATATAAAATAAATAAAATATGAGCAATCTAATTTTTTCTCCGAACAAAAAATAAATCTAAGCACACAATTTTAATTCCATAATAAATTGATTTTCTTTTCAAACAAGAATTTCACAACTAGATTTACTGAAGAGAATTCATAAAGTTTCTCAATAGTTTTCTATAGAAGATTTAAAGGTTTAACACAAGCAATCTTTCAACAACAAAACCCTTTTTCAAAACATAGATATTGATTCTAGAATATGGCAGACATGATTTTCGTTTCCCTTACAAAACTATCAACAACAAAAGAATTAATAAATTAAAAAGAACCTGGAATCCTTCGTTTGATGTCGAATCTAAACACTGCAGCCCTTTTTCCTCTTTCAAAAACAGATTTCCTCTGTAGTTCCTTCTCCAATTTCTTCTTTCAGCTAGCTTCTGGATCAATAATCTATTTCTTCCAAGAACAATTTTTTTACAAAGAAGCACAAAAACCTATCTTTTTCTTTTCCAGACAAAACCAAAAGCCTTTCCTCTATGTGTGTAGAAACTTCCCTTTCTCACAATAAAATAAGGAAAAATAAATAAAGATCTTCTTCTTTCTTTTTTTTTAAAAAAATCCAACCCATCCATTGGTTCTTTCTATTTCTTTAAAAGCTCACACTTATCTCATAAATTTTAATTAAAAATTCATTAATTTCACATTTATCCTCACATGATATTATCCTTAAATTTTCTAATATTAATATTTTTAAAAAGAAAATTCACAATTATCATAAAACATTATTTATTTAAATTAATTACTTTACACCTTTTAATTAATTAAATAACTTTTAATTCACAATATTTAACTCCAATTGTTAACTAAATTACAATTAATCATATCAACAAAATAACATTAATTAATCTTGTACAAAATAAAGATAAATTAGTTACAACTAACCACAAATAAAATAAATAAACAACAACAACCAATACTAAGACAACGACAAGGTCAAGACCATGAGACCATAAGACTCACAACGAGGTGATAGACTTGGGACAGGGACACTTCCTTATCAACTCCTTTTTCAACATCATACCCGTTGGGTTAATTTAATGCTCGCCCTATCCTACCGAAGCAGGTGGAATTGAGACTTTGTTCCTGCAATTCCTGCATACAAACAAATGTCAAGTAGCATGTAAATCTCCATTGCAGACACACAGTGAAAGGTAATCGTGGGGCAGTAGGCCACTCGCAAGTGAGTGATGCTACTCCGTCCTTTCACCAAGACTTACTAGCAAATACATCAAAAACCATAGCAACATAGAATCACAACATCACCACATATAATATTAAAGAAAACCATAGCATAACCAAATAATATAACCACCACATAATGTATCATCAAACATAATAAGTAATGTCAAGTGCAGCAAACCAACCAAACTATGAATCCACACACAACCAATTCGGTGAACTAATCACCATCACAAACCAAGTACCAAACCAACACATAAGAGTACCAAAGAGTATCAAAGAGTATCAACAACATGCGGGGTATTACATCCTCCCCCCTTAGAACATGGCTTACTCCTGGAAGCCAGTAAATAAATATGGGTAAGCCTCTCTAATATGGGATGCATCCTCCCATGTTGCTGAAGTCTCGTCATTTGGGTCCCACTAAACCCACACCTGTTCAATATCTTTTCCCCTGAGGGCGAGTCTCTGATGTTGTAGCACAACCATGGGCTTGAGAGCTAGCTACCCATCCTCGACTTGTAGAGCATTCCAATCAAGGACATGAGTAACATCAAGAAAATATGGTCTAAGGAATGAAACATGAAAAACATCATGAATCCACGATAGACTGGGTGGCAAGGCTAGGTGGTAGGCAACAAGACCAATTCTTTCTAATACCTCAAACGACCCTACGAAGCGGGGCACAAGCTTAGAACCCTTTCCATAACGAATAGGGATCTTCCGCGGATGTACTCGAAGAAACACCTGAACACCAACTGTAAACTGTCGATCAACTATATGTGCATCAACATACTTCTTCTTCCTATCTTGAGCTGCTACAAGATTCTCTCATATGCGAGCTACCTACTGCTCCATATCACAAAGCATTTCGGGTCCAAGGAGAACCCTGTCCTCTAACCGATCCCAGCTCAAAGGGGTACGACAAGGACGGTCGTATAAAGCCTGAAAAGGAGCCATGCCGATCGAACTATGGTAACCATTATTGTAGGAAAACTTGACCAAGTGCAGATAATCTTCCTAATGTGATTGTTGGTCCATGACATACATGCAGAGCATATCCTCGAGCACCTGATTGACTCTCTCAGTTTGACCATCTGTCTCTGTATGGAAGGAAAAACTAAAGTTCAATTGAGTCCCTAAGGACTGCTGCAAAGATGTCCATAGTGCAGATGTGAATACCGGATCTTTGTCAGAAATGATTCTTCGTGGTATCCCATGCAATTGAACAATGTCTTCCATGAACACCTTGGCTACCGAAGAAGCAGTATAGGAAGATCGGATAGGAGAGAAATGGGATACCTTGGTCAGTCTTTCCATAGTGACCATGATAGCATCGTGCTGCCTAGAAGACATAGGCAAGCCGACAATGAAATCCATAGAGATAATGTCCCACTTCCATTCTAGAACAAGATGAGGCTACAACAAACCTGTCGGATGATGATGCTCAGCCTTAACCCTCTGACATTCTAGACGTCTAGCCACAAAATCGGCGATATCATGTTTCAATCCTGCCCAAAAATATAGTGAGCGTAGATCCGCATACATTTTCTTAACTCCAGGATGTGCTGAATAAGGTGCCCGATGGGCTTTAGTCAAGATTAGGGTGTGAAGACCCTCTGCAGGAGGTACATACATTCAGCCCGCATAGCGCAAGACACCATCAAAATCTAGTGAGTATCCAACAAATTTTCCTTCCAGAGTTCTGCCCGATTCGATTTCAGATTTCACTTCTTGATACCAATTGTCTAAGGAAAGAGCGGTGAGGATCTGACTCCTTAAATCAACCTCAAGAGCCATTGCAGAGATCTCATGTCTACGTCAACTCAAAGCATCTGCCACCACATTCTCTTTTCCTTGGATATTCTTTACTTCAAAATTGTATTCGCACAAGAATTCCATCCATCTTCTTTGTCTTTCATTCAGGTTCAACTGCATGAAGATGTATTGTAGACTGCAATGATCCGTATGCAACTCGAACCGATGCCCTAAAAGGAAATGTCTCCATCTTACCAGAGCATGAACCACAACGGCCAACTCTAGATCATGTGTGGGGTAGTCCAATTCATGATCCTTAAGTTTACAGGATTCATACACAATCACTCGCCCTTCTTGCATCAAAACGGCCCCTAAACCTTCCAAGGAAGCATCTGTACATACAACAAATTCCTCCATAGGATCCGGTACTGCCAAAATTGGTGCATTGGTCAGCTTTTCCTTAAGAGTTTGGAATACTAACATTGATCTAACCAAAGAAATTTCTTCCCCTTCCTCTGGAGAGAGGTAATGGGATGCACAATCTTAGAAAAGCCTTGGATGAACCACCAATAATAGCCTGCTAGTCCCATAAGACTACAAATTTCTGAGACACTTGTGGGTACGGGCAATCCACAATGGCCTGAATCTTTGCAGGATCAATGGAAATTCCCTCACCTGAAATGACATGGCCCAAATATTGAACTTCAATCTTATAGAATTCACACTTTTCCAGGTTGGCATACAACTAATTGTCCCTTAAGCATTGTAACACCTGTCTTAGATGCTCCTCATGTTCCTCCATAGATTTGGAATAAATCATAATATCGTCAAGAAACACAAGGACGAATCTATCCAAATACGTTCGAAACACCCCATTCATTAAGCTCATGAAGACTCAAGGTGCATTTGTCAACCTGAGCGACATCACAATGAACTCGTAATGTCTGTATCGAGTGCGAAATGATGGTTTATGAGTATCTGGTTCCACAATCTACAACTGATGATACCCTGATTTGAGATCAATCTTAGAAAATATCTTCGCTCCTTTTATTTGATCGAAAAGATCATCAATTCTGGGTAGGGGATATCAGTTCTTCACCGTTACTTTGTTCAACTTCTTGTAATCAATACACAAATGGAGAGAACCATCCTTCTTCTTTACGAAAATTACGAGTGCTCCCCAAAGGGAAACACTTGGGCAAATAAACCCCTTAGCCAACAACTCCTGTGTTGTCATCCGGTATGGAGTCTGAGATATAGGCTCAGCTCCAAGTACCAGATCAATCCTGAAATCTATATCCCGCTTTGGTGGAAACCTGGTATCTCACTTGGAAAAACATCAGAAAACCCATTAAGGAGTGGGTAATCATCCAATGAGACCCCTCGACTATCCTCTGACTCAAGATCACTCACTACTACTGTAAAAAGTTGACAACCCTGCCAGAAAAACCTTTTTAGTTGCATGGCAGAGATCATTCGCAATGAAATGGGCCTTTGAATACCCACGATCTCCACCTCCTTTCCGGAATCATCGACGCACTACACTGCTTTACAACAACAGTCTATCATGGCACAGTGTGCACTCAACCAATCCATTCCCAAGAAGACATCATACGAGCCAAGTGGTAGGATCTGAAGGTCCACCTTAGTTGTCAATGCCCCTAATCTAGACTACAACCCTGAACAAGCTTCTCTACTACAACCTTGACCCTAAGGCCAATTCAACCTGCCATTTTATGCCTTGCCTAGTAGCCGCCAATCTACATCGCTTTACTACTGAAGGAGATATAAAAGAGTCAGATGCACCAGAATCAAAGAGTATGGAAATACTAGTGTCATGCAACACACTTGATGTCTCGATCACAGTGCCCTGATATTCTGCTTGACGATTGTCCACTGCCGCAAACACCCGATGTGCTATACCTGCATCGCCCACTGTCAGCTTAGAAGTAGCTGGTTTCTAGCTAAAACCTAAAGTACTCCTTTGTGGACACTGTCTGGCAATATGTCCCTGCTACCCACATGAGAAATATCCTGTGCCTCGCCCAAATCCTCTAACACTAAATGGTGCAGTCGATTGCTAAAAATTGCCTCGTGAAGGTGCCAACTATGTGCTTTGTGTAGGCTGCACAAAATGATCCAGTCTATTACATTGCCAACTTTAGTTCTTCCTGTTCTAAGATCTGTCTCCCTGCTGAGACTGTGATTTTTTATGTTTGGGTTGTGACTGCTGCTGCTGTTGCGGACCACCCTTAGAGGGTGCCTAGAAATTCTTGGAAAACCCTACAGCTTGAGGCTGTCCACCTCTAGAACCAAAACTTGATGCTGGGACACTACCGATCTGAACTCCAGTGTGTCCTCCCAACACCATTGCCAAATTTTATTCTACTAGCCGAGCCTTCTCAACCGGTACCTCCATTTTCTTTGGCTCAAAGACTCTAACTCCACCACTGATTCAGGCGTTTAAGCCCCAAACGAAATGTTGAACTAGCATCCCCTCATCATGGCTGATTCTTGCATATTGCTTCAATTCATAGAATTGCCTCTCATATTGTTCAACAAACATCGACATCTGCTTAAGGTCATGAAACTCATCTGCCCTGCATTGCTTCCAATGATCTGAAAGGAAGCAAGCCATGAACCTGTCTAGAAATAGCTCCCATGCAACCATGCTAATATCTAGATGTAACTTTTTCTCTTCCAGTCGCCACCAAGTGGACGCGAAGCCTCGCAGATGCATGACTGTGCACTAAGCTTTGGTATTGCTACCATAGGGGTACATCGCAAAGCATCGATCTAAATCGATTAACCATGTTTCCACTTCCAGACCTCCTCCAGAACCATCGAATGTAGGTGGGTGTGCTCTCATCAAGTCTCTCATATGACCAGCTAGCACTACATCCTAATTTGTCATTATTTCCCTCTGCCTTGGCGACCTTTCCCTTTCTCTCTTGACCCACTGCTCCTCCTCCAACCTGGGTCCCAACCGATCAAGAATCTCCCCCAGAAGGTGTTGCAACTGTCCATCTAAACCAGGTTGTTCTGGGTACTGACCACCACCTAACAGATTGTTTTGAGGACTCTGTTGTTCCTCATGCTCTGAATCGTGGGAACTCGATGGTGATGGACTTTGGCGGTTGGCTCCATGGCCACCACCTCGGCCTCTTCCTCGGCCATGACCTCTGCCTTGAGGCATGATCCTGCACAACAATTAGGGTTATGTAAGATGAAGAGTTAACACAAAGGTTGACTAACGGACACAAACTACCCAGAGAACCCAACGTTAGCAACCTTGGCTCTGATACCAAGTTGTAACGCCTCATCGTGAAAACCCCAAAGGAACAACTGAGAACACAACAATTTTAAAAAAAATATAAGGAATACCTTTAAGTATTCCAACATAACCAATGTTTCAAGTTGCACAACTAAGTCCCTTGGGGTACACGAGGTGACATTACCAAACTATCCCATAACAAAGTTAACATATGAACATTAAATTATCAATTACGTATCCATTCATTCACATATCATCATTTTAAACATTCATTAACGATAACCAAAATGATAAGAATAAACCATATAAAACCATACATGCAAATACAATAAATTAATCATGAAGTTATTAAGTACATATTTCAATAGATACAACATAACATTAACAGTATTTACAAATGGTAGTTCAAGAATGATTTACATGGTATGATAATACATTACATCAGTCTGATAGTACGTCTCAATGAACACATATACAAAATTACATCATAGGTCTTCCTAAGGCACATGGGAGTGATACATCAATACATAAAATACATCTGGAGTACAAATATACATTTGATAACACATGAATCCTGGATCAAACTGCATCAGCAAAACTCTACATTGAAAGGTACAACTGCATCATAAGGGGACCCAACGGGGTGCGTAGCACGTTCCACCCAACCACCCCCATGCTGGGAGTAAATAAGGAAGGATCCTTGACCAAGCACATCCAAACAGTAAGGTAAGAATAAACTCCAGACACGAAAAGCAAGAGAACACAAAGAAATATCTCATAACGACAATAAATCTCCAAAACATAACAATAGACCACTTCCAGAGGATTTCAATAAAACAACTCAAAGGGAATGCTAGAGGAGAGTGTCATCGCATGGCCTTACATGGATTATCCAGACAACCTATCACAAGGTGTCACTTCCATCTATGGTTATCGTGACTTCCTATCTCAAGGCACCGCTCCATAGGGTAACTCATGTGGAACTGTTAACCTCTCGTGAAGACGAGGCAACGATCATGCCAACCACGGCCTTCTTGGCCCACCTTTAGTCTATCAAAGCCCTAACAGGCAGACGATACATCCTTAATTATCTTATTAATGTTTTACTACTCACCCCCTAATTAATTACTTAGGTTATCACTTATTACTCTAACTCTAACATGGGTTATCCTGACAGCCCCTTTGTGCGTTGGCCCCCGTGTAGAGCCACTCTCCCTAGAACCCAAAACTTAAAAATCTAATTCCAAGGAATTGTACCAACAAGAACACTGAACCACAAATGGAACATCTGCGAGGCAAAATCATCTTGCCAAATTCATATGAAACAATATCCATAAAAACAATACAACTCCATGTGTAAACTCAAGTCACAACTATAGCCAAGAATAGGGACAAATATCAAATTACAAGATCAAATATAAAACATCAATTTCCCCACCTCTGGAAGTCCCTAACAAGTAACGTAAGCTCCTATAAAAGGATGACAACTGAAGGATTTTCCCACAATACAAAATCCCAATTTAGAGAAAACCACAATTGATTCAACGTATAATCTTGAGAGTACACAATTACACAAAACAACACCCTATAACATGTTTCGTTACACAATAATTTCTCCAGGAAAATAAATAAATTAGTTTACTCGAGAGCATTCAACTTAATTAACATCACATAGTTTATTTCCAATTTATTCGATTACACTATAACATTGAAAATTTACTTAGTTATTCCATAATCACAACATAAATAACCATCTATATATATATATATATATATATATATATATATATATATATATATATATATATATATATATATATACACATATATATATATGCATATATACATATATACGCTTTTATGCATATATACATATATATATATACGTATATATATAATATAATAATACATATATTAAAAGTTATGCATTTAAAACATATTATAAAATTACCCATATTAAATCTCTGTAATTTTATAGCTATATATATATATATTTATATACATATATATACATATATATATATATATTTATTTATATACATATATATATATTTATTTATATACATATATATACATATATATATATATCAATAAAATAACAAACATTAAATAAGGTTGAAATTTTAAAAAAGAAAATTTCAATAAATGAAACCCCTGCACAGCTGTGGTACTGTGTACCACAGTGTGGGGAGGCTGCGTCCAGCAGCCTCGGTTGTGTCTAGTAGCCTCAGTAGCTGTGCGCAACCTTGGTTGTTGTGTGCAGCCTGTGGTGGCTACATACAACCCACCCTGGGGTTGGGGGTGGTACGGCGGCCACCAACCACTCCCCCCCCCCAAAAAAATACATTTAAAAAAAAAAAATTTATATTTTTTTTAATACGAAATATAACTTATATATATTCACATATTTTTTTTTATAAAAAAGAACACAAAACCCAGAGAAATTACAAACCTCTATTTTTTTTTAAAACAGAAGATTATTTTTCAATAAGAAAAGACAGAATATATATATATATATATTTTCCCACCGAATATAAAATAAATAAAATATGAACAACAGCCTGGTTTTTTCTCTGGACACAAAATAAATCTGAGCACACAATTTTAATTCCATAATAAATTGATTTTCTTTTCAAACAAGAATTTCACAACTAGATTTACTGAAGAGAATTCATAAAGTTTCTCAATAGTTTTCTACAGAAGATTTAAATGTTTAACACAAGTAATCTTTCAACAACAAAACCCTTTTTCAAAACATAGATATCGATTCTAGAATACGACAGACATGATTTTCTTTTCCCTTACAGAACTATCAACAACAAAAGAATTAATAAATTAAAAAGAACCTGGAATCCTTCGTTTGATGTCAAATCCAAACACTGCAGCCCGTTTTCCTCTTTCGAAAACAGATTTCCTCTACAGTTCCTTCTCCAATTTCTTCTTTCAACTAACTTCTGGATCAATAATCTATTTCTTTCAAGAACATTTTTTTATAGAGAAGCACAAAAACCTATCTTTTTCTTTTCTAGACAAAACCAAAAGCCCTTCCTCTGTGTGTGTAGAAACTTCCCTTTCTCATAATAAAATAAGGAAAAATAAATAAAGATCTTCTTTCTTCTTCTTTTAAAATAAAAATAAAAAAATCCAACCCATCCATTGGTTCTTTTTATTGCTTTAAAAGCTCACACTTATCTCACAAATTTTAATTAAAAATTCGTTAATTTCACATTTATCCTCACATGATATTATCCTTAAATTTTCTAATATTAATATTTTGAAAAAGATAATTCACAATTATCATAAAACATTATTTATTTAAATTAATTACTTTACACCTTTTAATTAATTAAATAAATTTTAATTCACAATATTTAACTCCAACTTTTAACTAAATTACAATTAATCATATCAACAAAATAACATTAATTAATCTCATATAAAATGAAGATAAATTAACAACTAACCACAAATAAAATAAATAAACAACAACAACCAATACTAAGACAACGACAAGGTCAAGACCATGACACCATAAGAATCACAACGAGGTGATAGACTTGGGATGGGGACACTTCCTTATCAACTCCTTTTTCAACATCATACCCATTGGGTTAATTTAATGCACGCCCTGTCCTGCCGAAGCAGGTGGAATCGAGACTTTGTTCCTGCAATTCCTGCATACAAACAAACGTCAAGTAGCATGTAAATCTCCATTGCAGACACACCGTGAAAGGTAATTGTGGGGTAGTAGGACACTCGCAAGAGAGTGATGCTACTTCGTCCTTTCACCAAGACTCACTAGGAAATACATTAGAAACCATAGCAACATAGAATCACAACATCACCACATATAATATTAAAGAAAACCATAGCATAACCAAATAATATAACCACCACATAATGTATCATCAAACATCATAAGTAATGTCAAGTGTAGCAAACCAACCAAACTATGAATCCACACACAACCAAGTCGGTGAACTAATCACCATCACAAACCAAGTACCAAACCAACACATAAGAGTACCAAAGAGTATTAACAACATGGGGGGTATTACAAAAGGTCTAAAATGAAATTGTGACAGAATGCAGACCGAAATATAGAAACTTCTTATGAATAAACTAAACAGGAAAATGAAAAGAAACAAACTAAAATGCAAATATTTTTGGTTCATGGAAGATTGCTTGTGAACCAGGGATGCTCTTGCATCAAAAGGTGTGAAGGAAACAAAGTGTAGTAAAAGGAAAGGTAGTTGCAGAGCATTTGTTATCCCTTATAGGTATTGCCTTTGGGGAGAGAGAGTATGTATGTTTGATGTCAAAGGGGATGTTTCCCTTTGCTATTGATGTCAAAGGGGGAGAGAGAGTTAACTAAAAAACCTTATGAAGTAAGGAGGATAGAATTCATGGGAAAGAGAAAGTGTTGGAAAGAGTTGATGCTTGTGTAAGGGGGAGTAGTGTGTACTGAGGTGTAGTATATGAGTTAGTCATCAGAGTTGTTATTTTTGTTATTGATAGTTTTTCCATATGTTGTCATCAATGACAAAGGGGGAGATTGATGGAAGTATGGGTAGTTTGTGTGTTGTCATTGATGTCAATAGTTTTAGGTTGTTGCATTGATGTCAATAGGTCTATAGAGAGATTGTTGGAAGTCTATGGAGATGCTTTGATTGGTTGCATTATGTTGTCATTAGTACTATCACTGATGTCAACCTCTAGTGTTGGTTTGATAAGCATGTGTTGGTGATGTCCAACCTCTCGTGTGGTTGAGATGATAAGAAGGTGTTCTAGATGATGAGAATGTGTTTATGGTGCTTGGTTTCCAAGTGCTTTTAAGAAAATTTGAAGTAAAGAGAAAACAATGTGGTGAAGAGTGTTCAGTATGATAGAGTGGTGTTTAGTGTTTTGCTCCGCATTTCTTCATGGTTGAAGATCTTCCTATGTGGTTTGGATATGTTAATCAAAGGTATTCAGAGGTGTTATATCCAAAGTTTCAGGTTTTGGATCATTGTACAGAGAAAGTTGTGTTCACCAATGTGTGAACTATGAAAGACATGTTGTCTAGGAGAAATAATTTTGCTCCACATTTCTCTGTAATGTGGTTTATGGTATTGTGGATTTGAGGGTGTTCTTATATTGCTCATATCTATCTCCAATATGAGTTACTTGTGTTTTGGTTCTCTGCAAGGTTGGATTTAGGTGTTATAGTGTGTGGAAGGTTATTTTGTTGAGCAAAATGAATATGTTCTTTTGGTGTATGATGTTGCGAAGGAGTTGTTGGATTTCAGGGTGTTGATGGAATATTCCAAAGTGTGTCAATGTGTTGTGTGTTGTCCATGATTCTTCTTTGAATCAAAGGAAGTGTGTACTTAATTGTTTAATGGTGTTAACATAGGTTCAATTGACCTTGGAGTTTTACACTAATTGTAGATATGATTCGATGTTTTTGGAAGCTTGGTGTGGCGTATATGTATGGATTTGGGTCCAAGATAAGGTGTGTTGTGGTTCACCTTCATTCCTTTCCACCACATGAATGTTTTGGTGCTGACCTATTCGAGTTTGCATGTTTAAGGTGCATAGCCGACCTAGTGATTGTTTTCAAGATTGAATATGGTATAAATAAGTGTTGAGTTGATGGAGAATCATGTAGTGAAGTGTGTGATGCAAAGTGCAGAGATGTCAAGTGCAAAAATGGTGCAGGAGCACCCTAGCAAGAACATGCCCCCATGAGGAAATTTTAGGTTTTTGATTTAGTATTGATGATATAAAGATGTAACAAGGTGTAAATGGCCACATTAAGATTGGAATAGGTCCTAGATAGTCATTTTGGGTTCATTGGGAATATAATGTAAAAGTTGAAAAAATTGACAAAATGTTGTCATAGCAATATTGTAAAAATGCAAAAAATGCCAAATAGTGGAGTGTGAAGAGTCAAGTAGTTAGGGAGTCATTTTGAGTCATTGGTTTTGGTTTATAAAGGCATTTTGAAGCCTCTAAAACTTTGAGGAAGGAAGGGGAATGATGTAGGAGTGAGAAATTCAATGAAATACTCTATTTTTTGTCAATTACCGACATTTTCTTTGATTTCAGGCCATTGTATGGCCATGCACTGTGCATAAACCCACTTATTCTCCATTGTAAGTAAAATTCCTATGAATATAATTTATTATGTAATTGGTTGTAGGAAAATCCATTCAGTTTTGTGAAAGTTAGAAGCAATTCATCTCAGGCTGGTCAAAACCCTGATCTAGGGTCATAGTAAGCCATTAAAATTGTGTTTCTCCAATTTACATTGTTGAAAATTCCTATAAGTTGGTGGAAAAGAAGATTGGTATGTACTTAAAGGGATCTAAAAGTTACAGAGCTTGAGAATGAGGGTTTGGGCAGATTTAACAATGCCCTAGGTCTGTAAATTGTGAAAAAGTCTGGAAAAATAGTGTACAGGGAAGTTTTTAAGAGTTTTGATTGTGGTGTGTGTGTCCTTCTTGGGTAATTATTGTTTGAAAAGGTTGATTAGGTGTATTTAAATATTCCTTTCCTACCAAGGTTTGGTGAAATTACAAGTTTTGGTTCATTATATGTTGACTATCCTATTAAGGCAGATTGGGGACAGTCCTAGTTAGGACATATTGCATAGTTTGGAGTTTTCTATCTTGAAAGGCCATAAACTCATTGAAGTGTGTTCAATTTAAGAGTAATACATGCCATGGAACTAAGTTGAGAGTTCAATAGAGCCCTTTATTGTTGCATGTCAATTAAGTAGGAATGAATGATCACAAGAAGCCTAATTAGGTCGGTTAGGTCAATCTACTTTGAAAGTTCTCATGTTTGAGATGTCTAAGTTGGTGATAGGGTGAGTCAGTCATTTTGATGTTTCTTAAGGTGGTTTGAGGTTTCAACAAGAGGTTGGTATCCCTTGATCTCAGTTTGGGTGTTTGGAATCAAGTGTTTTGTGAAGGAAGGATGAGTCCAAGTTGTAAGAGCAAGCAAGAATTGGATGAGTCTAGTCAAGTTGAGATTGTTTGAAAGTTTTGGAACCCCTGTCTCTACATTAGATTGGTGTCAGATCTCAGAAGGTCTAGGAAAGATAGTTTGGTATTTGTGTTTGTGTGTTTGTGCAGGTTGAAGAGAAATCTTGATTGCCAAAAGACTAGGTAGAGGAAAAGAGAAGAGACCTAGGTGAGGCAAAGTCAAGAGGAAGCAAGGAGAGACTTGCTTGAGTAAAGAGAAGGAAGGATTTTTTGCAGGCAGAGGGTTCATCAAAGAGGAAACAAGAAAGAAAAAGAGAGGAAAAAGAGAGGAAGAGGAAA
The DNA here is from genome assembly GCA_007258455.2 of Sequoia sempervirens. Classification (NCBI taxonomy): domain Eukaryota; kingdom Viridiplantae; phylum Streptophyta; class Pinopsida; order Cupressales; family Cupressaceae; genus Sequoia; species Sequoia sempervirens. The sequence continues at coordinate 1,295,884 of VDFB02000013.1, read as the reverse complement.
GAGGGAAAGATGAGGAAAATAGAGAAAGAGAGCAGAATTGACACAAGCTATAGAAAAAATAGAATTGGAGTTCCAAATGGAGATGGAGCAATTGCTCAAAAAAGCACAAAGTTGGCACTTGAAAATGAAGAAGCTATTTGTATGGCCCATTATAAAGATAGTTCAAAGGAGGAAATAAATGAGGATAATAGAGGAAGAAGAAGAATTTGAAGATGTGGAAGAAGAATTAATGAAGGTGGATGAAGAAGACAAAGAAACTGCATCCATTCCCAAGCATAAAGGTGAAGGTGCAACATTGGTAAAGGATATGATCTTAGAGGGAAATGATATTGAGTTGGTGTCAAAGTGTAATTCAAAGAAGGTCAAGGATGAATTGATCTTGAAGATTAAAAATGAGTTGAAAAAACATGGTTGTATTGTGGTACAAACAATGTATCACTTCCTCATTGTGATAACACTTTGGATAGGGAACAAACTAAAGGTCGAGATGCAATAGATAGGAGAAGGAAAAAGGGAGGTTGTGACACATTAGAGCATGAATAAGCAGATTCCAAGAGGTAAGATAAAGTGGAGACCAGTTGGCATAGACCAATTAAATCCAAAGGTGAAGAAGAAAGTTTTTTAAAGAAGCAGGGCATAGAAGACTACAAGGAGGGTCATTTAATGATGAAGGCTTGTTACCACATTCAATTGAAGAGGACTTGGAGTTTTCATTTGTCTGTGAGTATGGTGCAGGAGCACCCTAGCAAGAACATGCCTCCATGAGGCAATTTTAGGTTTTTGATTTAGTATTGATAATCTCATAATGAAATAAGGTCTAAATGGTCACATTAAGATTGGAATAGGTCCTATATAGTCATTTTGGGTTCATTGGGCATATAATGTAAAAGTTGAAAAATTTGACAAAATGTTGTCATAGCAATATTGTAAAAATGCAAAAAATGCCAAATGGTGGAATGTGAAGAGTCAAGTAGTTAGAGAGTTTGAGTAATTTTTGTTGGTTTATAAAGTAATTTTTAAGTCTCTAAAACTTTGAGGAAGGAAGGGGAATGATGTAGGAGTGAGAAATTCAATGAAATACTCTGTTTTCTATCAATTACCAACGTTTTCTTTGATTTCAGGCCATTGTACAACCATGTACTATGCATAAACCTACTCCTCCCATTGTAAGTAATATCCCTATGAATCTAATTTATTATGCAATTGGTTTTAGGAAAATCCATTCAGTTTTGTGAAAGTTAGAAGCAATTCATCTTAGGCGGGTCAAAACCCTGATCTAGGGTCATAGTAAGCCATTAAAATTGTGTTTCTCCAATTTACACCGTTGAAAATTCTTGTAAGTTGGTGGAAAAGAAGATTGGTATGTACTTAAAGGGATATAAAAGTTACAAATCCTGAGAATGAGGGTTTGGGTAGATTTAACGATGCCCTAGGTCTATAAATTGTGAAAAAGTTTGGAAAAATAATGTACATGGAATTTTTTAAGAGTTTTGATTGTGGTGTGTGTGTCCTTCTTGGGTAATTATTGTTTGAAAATGTCGATTAGGTGTATTTAGATTCCTTTCTTGTTAGGGTTTGGTGAAATTACAAGGTTGGGTCCATTATATGTTGATTGTCTTGTTAACGCAAATTGGGGATAGTCCTAGTTAGGACAATATTGCATAGTTTGGAGTTTTCTATCTTGAAAGGCCATAAACTCATTGAAGTGTGTTCAATTGAAGAGTATTACATGCCATGGAACTAATTTGAGAGTTCAAAAGATCCATTTATTGTTGCATGTCTAGTAAGTAAGAATGAATGATCACAAGAAGCCTAATTAGGCCGGTTAGGTCAGTCTACTTTGAAAGTTCTCATGTTTGAGATGTCTAAGTTGGTGATAGGGCTTGAGTTAGTCATTTTGATGTTACTTAAGGTGGTTTGAGGTTTCCAAAAGAGGTTTGTATTCCTTGATCTCAATTTGGGTGTTTGGAATCAAGTGTTTTGTGAAGGAAGGATGAGTCCAAGTTGTAAGAGCAAGCAAGAATTGGATGAGTCTAGTCAAGTTGAGTTTGTTTGAAAGTTTTGGAACCCTTATCTCTACATCAAAAAATACAAAATGTTTGGTATGAGATTTAATGCCTAAGACAACTAGAAGCAGTGAGCAAAAGTTGTCTACATTCTACAAAGAGAGTGTGAATGTTCTGGTGAAGCAGTGGTGGATCTTTTTGTTGCTCTAAGATGGATTTCTTGTTGTAACAATCTTCTTTCTTCTTCTTTCTAATTTGGTAGTGAGCCATTAGTAGTGAGCCCTTCTTTTCTTTTGGGTAGTGAGTCATCCAACAGTGAACCTATTATATTCGGTGTTGCAATTACTTTATATTATGAGTTAATCCTCACCGTGTTTTTTCCCTTCTTGGGGTTTCCACATAAATCTGATGTTCTCATGTGTTTGGATGTGTTTGCATTGCTATTTTTCATGTTTACATTCTGCTAATACATGATAAGGGTTTAAGGACTAATATAGATTTGAATGTTAATGAGGGTTTTGATGTTTTAATGTACAACTGATTCACCCCCTCTCAGTTGTCTTGCACATTCAACATAATGGATACAAAATATATTAGATCAAATGTGATCAATGATGTGCAATCTATGCAATACAAAATATACATATGAGACCTTGCTTTTATAGGTAAGGTTGAGAGGTAGGATTAACTAGGATGATGACAAGTGTCTTAATCCTATGACATGTGACAACTACGAGATAAGTTAAGATAAGATCACATGTCAACAAGAGACTTAAAAATATATTTTTGACTCACTAAGTAAATTTAACATGTGAACATGTGTGAAAAAGACCTAAGTAGGAACTAGTTAGATAATATACCCTATTCACATTATAAAGGGTAAATCAAATAGGAAAAACCCATGTTTGCACCAACAAGTTTTATTGAGTAAGCTCAACCAAATCTAAGGGACAATGGGGAGTTGGAGAAACCTCTTTCCTAGAGATCTCTTCATCGTCCAAGGCAGATTGGTGAGGTAAATATCTAGCTAGCAACAACTTATTCTTGGTCACTCTCATTCCAATCCTACCCATTTTTCTCTTGAAATCCAAATTTCAAGGATTTCAACCTTTCATTCTATAGGGATCAAGTAACTCAAAATTGAACTGCTAGGAAAATATCCTAACAACCATTACTAATTCAAATGACTCCAAATTATTTCTAAGTAGCCCCTTTTAATAGATTAACAAGAATATTGTAAAATCGTATGCAATCATAACTGTTGAAATCATAGACCTTTTGTAACTGTAATATGTTGATGATTATCCCCTTAATCTTACTTTAATTTATCTTTTGTGCAAATAAAAGGTCATTATCATTCTTGGACATTTGTCTAATCACTTCTAAAAAATCTCAGAGATAAAAACTTAGCATGCTTTAAGAGGATTTAAAACATGCCTTAGGTATGTCAAAATGTCACATCATTTAGGTTTCAAGAATACCTACTTACCTAGTTGGAAAATTCTTCATCAAATGGCCAATTGTGCTCAATATTTTTTCTAATTTACTTTGGTGGGCTTGATATCTAACATATAATAATATTTTGTCTTCATTGACGAATCTATCTAGACAAGATTCTGACTCTAGTAAGTTATCTAGCTTTACATTACACAAGAATGGATCAACTCTGTCACCTTGAATAGCTAACATAATCAAAATTAGAGTTATATTTAGGAACTCTACTTTCCAATATTCTAACGATTTCATTTTCTACCTATACCAATTACAAAATGCAACTGACACTCATCTAAGACTCTAAAATTATCCATATTTTCTTAAGTGCTAATAAAAATCTGCTTTGGAAAGTATAAACATCATTCAAGAGCCTAACCCCTTCATATGTTCAACTTAATATTTATTTGGGAGAATTCGTATTATAGGTCTTGCATATCCATGAATGACATTCATTGTAACAATCCTTGGGATCCACATGCTCAAATTTTGCCTCAAAATTGATTCTTTCTTAGTTTAGCAATCTTTAGCTTTTCTTAATTTATCATAACATGCCCAAGCATCATCATATTTATTTAAAAGACAAGAAATTATATCATCAAAATTCTTATACATCTAATCAAAGGTATCCTTTATCCCCCATCCAATATTTCATCATAGGACTAGCTCTTCTAGGCAACCAAGATGAGAGAAAGGTAGACCACTGTTTGGCCTACAGTGAATTAGGGCTTCCAGGATTCACCACTCAAGTGAACTTGTATGTGACCCCCTTAGGTTCATATGATGTAATCTTGGGAATTAATTGGTTAGCCCATCATAAAGCCATAGTTAATTTTTGGGATAAGATTGTATTTTTCTTGGATGATTTTGGGAACCCAGTTCAAATATATGGTATTCAAAGACCAATTAGCCTTAGACAGATTTCTGCTATGCAAATTAAAAGGGCCCAGAGGAAGGGATGCATCTTATATGTCATTCATGTTGAAGAGCTAGAAAGTGATAGGACTCCATCATTGGAGGATTATCCTATTCTTCAAGAATTCCGAGATATATTTCCTGAAGAATTACCAGGACTACCGCCTAGAAGAGAATTTGATTTTTCTATCGACCTCTTACCTGGGGCCGAACCACAATCTAAAGCCCCATATAAAATGTCAACCGGTAATGCTATTCTTTTGTATGTACAATTGTTTTTTATGGTTCTCCATGCAATTTGGGTTGATGTCACTACATTAGCCTCTGCATCTTGAATCTTCTTTTGTTCTTCTTTTAAACATTTTATGCAAAGCATGAGAGCATCCCTATCTTGTTGAGATGTTTTTATGCAAAGCATGAGAGCATCCCTATCTTGTTGAGATGTGGAGTTTGAAAGAGTAGGAGGTATTATATATTTGGTCATAATAAACTTAGGCTATGTTATCATAGATTTAACTTTATTATACTCATGTAGCAACTTATTATGCTCTACCTATAACTTATCAAAATCCACTTAAAATTGTTTGATTGTAGCTTCACTAAACATAAAAGTAATCTCTACTAGAAAAGTAGCTTGTGGTGCAGTTGTATCCCCTAGCCTTCTCATTATTAGGTTTCCTCTTAGCTCATTTATTTCATGAGCTACTTGAGATTTGCTATGTTTAGGAGCTATAACCCAAATAACTAACTTGTCTCATACTTTGTGTTGAATCTAGATCTAAAGTAGATATCTTTGGCTTGCTCCTCACTTCCTAGAACATCTTCATTAACATATTTTTTTATGGTATTTAAGGTTATGACATAAGCTATAGGTAGTAGCAAACATCCACTTTCTTTGATTAGTATCCTTCCCTCCTTTATGGTCATTTTAGATAAATCAAAATCAAATTGCTTATGAATACTTTGGGTAGTACCTTCCTCACCACATTCTTCTTCCTATTGTTTCCTATCTCTTGACCTCTACATGTTTGCATTAGTCTTCCCTTCAATGAACATCATTTTAAATTCATCAAACTTGATAAATTTATCATTTGAGAGAATTTTTTATAAGATAGAACTCTAATATCTTGGACAACTCTCTCTCCTTCTTCTATATCATCCTTTGAAAAAGGATGTCACTAATAATAGGTCTCCAAGGTGAAGCAAAACTTTGTAGTATCTCTTGATACTCATCTTTATTTTCCCACCAGCCTTAGTGACACCATAATTAACTAATGGTCGGAGGCTCCCTTGTAATACAACTTCTATGGGGCCTATTTCTTCTGTAGTCAATAAAGAACCCACTCGTGGAGCTTCATGAGCTACTTTTCTAATCTATATTACACTCTCTTTAGGAGAAAATTTAGGAACAATTGTTGAGGGTACAATTCCTATAGTACCCACATTTTTTAGCATTAATCCCATTCTAATGATAGGGTCTTTGATGTTGTCAAATGCACCTTTATAACTAAAATCAAGGGCCAATCTCTTCTCACCAATGTGGATATGCACCCAATCATTTCTCATTTTCACAATTTCTTCTTTGGTCATTGTTACTCACGTTTTTAATCTTGCAAAATTTAAACTTTTCACATCAAATTGGCAAGCTTTGTTGTGTATTTACCCCAAGCTTTGTCAATACTCATTCAAATTGGTAATCCTTGGTCACAATGGTTCTTAGTCCTCCCATGTCAAATCTCTCATCAAATTGGAGTCATCATTTCACATTTTGTAGTTATGAAATGTTGGTTTTTCATGTCATTCACACAGCTTGACCTGAATTGCCAAAAATAATTAAATCCAGATATCCATTTGAGATGAAAGAAAATTATTTTACATGGACATTCTTGGCTTCATCAAGGACATTTAAAGAAATTTTAGGGAAAAATACCTTCTCATTGAGAGATTTTAATTTCTCAAATTCCTAGCAGACAGTGTCAACAATTAAAATAAGAGTTTTTGAATGGATGGAATAAAAAGAACTAATGGATTTCTTTCTAGAGTTCTTGTTTAGACAAATATATGCTTGCAATCATTAGTTATGGAAGTTATAATTTTTCACGCTATTTGACTTGAGACATTGTTATCGTAATGTATAAAAGAAGTACAAAATTTTACTTTGAAAGCCAGAGCTTTTACAAAGTTTTGAAATTCCTTAGACTCCCAAAATGCACATGGTTCTAAAAATGAAGGTTTTGACCAGGAAATTTAGTGGTTTGAAAACTTGTTTCAAATCCCCTTCTCCCCTCTAACAGATGCATGGAAGCATAGAAAAAGGTATTTGATGAAACACCTCAAAGGAATATGATCTTAGAATGCCATATGTTTGTCAAAAGAGCTTTTGAAGCTTTCAAGCAGATGCAACCTATATGTATAAAATTGAATTCTACAAATTTTACCAGTGTCCTCCCCGTCTATGCTAAATTGGAAGCTCTAAATGCAAATATTATCAGAATTTATAGTTGTCAATGCCCCGATAAACGTACGAACTGTTTTATGGTGGAGCAAAGAACATGAAATGATCAACGAAGCAGAAATAGTTGCTGGCCGTTTTAAGGGAAAAACATGATAGGTTAATTGTTGTATTGTGGGCGTGTTTGTGCATCCTTAGGGGGACTAGTCTCGTCCCAGCTCGCTTCTTTATATCCTAACTTGTTATTCAATAAGCCCAAGGTAAGGTCGGGTTGGGCGCTGGGCTGGGCCGCAGGGATACCCCCTGGGTAACAAAACAAAAAAAAATGTTGTGAGAATAGATAATCAAGAACAAAAGATTGTAGAAGTTTTTGTTTGAGTAAAGGGTAATTGGGGAAAAAGTTCTCAAATGGAAGCCATCAAATGGTCACTAGTGAAATGTTTAAATTAAATGTTGTGAGGATTTATAGGATGAATGAAACACAATCATAATGGAGACCATGTAAACATAGGAATATGAACACTTATATACATCCATAGATGAGGCATATCTTGATAGCCATATGCTTGTCAAAATTAATGAAATACTCATCATTTTATGATAGATTTTTTATTCTTATGTTTGTATTAAAGGTGTTTAAAGGTGTTTTTACGAAAGTTATTTTGTAATTTCTTTTATAAAATTTTGAAAAACTCTCAAATTGAAAAAGAATTGGTTACAAAACTAAAAAATTATAAATTCTTGGAAATACAATGTAATGAGGTGAGGGGATTTGGCTCGATTCTTAGCAACTTTTGGGGGAAAGAGTAATTTTCTAATCCTTAGGCAAATATGGACAATCACCAAATTTAGCTAAGAAACAAGTGACTGGATTTGATTTAGCTATAATGGCTATTGGACAATATTTTACAAACGTGATCAACTAGGAGGTAAACACAAGTAAAGACCCATTAATTCCTTTTTCTTCTCCCAAAATAGAAGTACTCACCTTTGAGAGTATTGATGTAGATTTGATGGACATTTTGGTGAAAATGGAGGTTGGGGTTTGTAGCGTCGTAAATTGCCACCCTAAATAATTTTACATTATGTTTTGCTTCCCTTTACTTGGTGTTGGACCTAATTAAGCATTAAACTTCCCAAATTATGTATTCCACATCTTATTTTAAATATTTTCTGATAATTTGTAAGCATAAAACAAATGCTCTCATTTAATACTTTGTCCTCGACACTTTAAACCCCCAAAAATAGGGTTGGGGCATTAACACCTAGGGTGCTTATGTCCCCCTATTTTGGATCCAAATTCAAATATGTCAGAAGTGACACTTTATTATTTGAAATTCAAATACTTAAAGTCAGCTGTCGAGATTTAATTTTTGGGAAATTGAATAAATGCATATAAATACCTAGTTATTGCATCATTTCAAATCTAACACTCATGATCTAGCAATTCAATTGAGCAATTATTGTCAAGAGCATTCAAGAGCAACATTTTCAGAGCATTATTGCAACAATTCAAGATTCAACATCATATCAAAGTTTATGTGTGTTCATGTTGCTTTGTGAAGGCTAACATTGTTGTAGGTCTCCAAGCATCTAAGCATTCAAGCATTCAAGCCAATCAAGCAAGAAAGATCCAAGATCCTTGAAGTGATGTGTATGTATTTAGTCCTTCAAGGAAGCCATTGAAGGATAGTGACTTGCAACATTTTGTTCATTTAGATCATTTCCTTCCTTTTCTTTATCAGTTTATCATTGACATTGCCATTGTGGAAGTGGAAACACTTACACGGGTTTGATTGAGACAAGCCCCTAAAATGGCCCAACATTTCCCCTCTTTATGAATGTGTAGGTTATAGGTTGAAGAGGATCAAAATAAGTTTGAAGACACTTTGTTTATTACTGCATTAGAAACCCTAGTCCTTAAAAACTCATGGAAAGTCAATCATAGAAATATCCAAAAAATATTTGACATGTTTGTAGACAAGAAATGAAAGTACAAATCCAACATCAAAGGAATGTAAAACAGATCTGAAAAATCCCTAGCAAGATAGTGGTGCCCCCGACACCAACGTCTCGACAAATTTAACTGAAATTTATATCATAGGTGCAAAATGTCCTCCCCTTTTGTTTTCGGTGGATGATTTCCTCTGTGACTTCTTAGATCTAATGTATTCATATTAGAACATCAATTTGCACCATTAAGTTAATTAGATCTTTGCAGTTCATAATTAGGCCATTTCTAGATTTGGTTAAGGGTTGTTTGACTCACCTTTTAGGTTGTAAGTCAACCTCATACCTTGGACATCCAAATCCATCAAACCCTCATTCCATCCTTGTGTATCCATTATAAATCCCTTCTTTCCTTGAGGATAAGTTGTTCTTTGTTCTAACATTCAATCTATGTGGATTTCTCTCATTTGCAAGATTTGGAAGTCTTTTCGTTTTAGCTCTATGAACATAGTCAATGGCTCTTTTATAATTGTAATTTTAATTTGTACTTTATGTATACATCTTATAAATGACTTTGAAAATAAAAAATAAAGTGTATAGAAAGAAAATTAACAAAAAAAGAAAAATCCATGTGTATTAAGAATTCAAATAACTACTAGGATTAGATTATAATTAAAGATAATAATATAATAAATTATGCATATTTATTTGAATTAAAAAATGACCTCAAATTTGAATTTGGACATGTTAGTAATAATATTGTCTAAGATGCTTCCTACATGTTTACTAGGAAATGCATCCTTTTAATGATCTTTTATTTTTCTTCTATTTTGCAATGACACTTCAATGATGATTGTGGAATTCTATTGAAATGTGGTGTCATAAAGACCAAGAAGGTTTCCAAAAACATATGGTGAAGATTGTTGGAATTAGCTAGAATCTGAAAGCACAATATAACCTTCACCAAGTGAACAAAAAATTAGCCCAAATGAGATATCTATCATATATTGAGAATGCATAAAATGAAAATAGAAACCTTGCATATATAGGCAAGGTAGAGGAGGTGAGAAGATAGGAGTGGAACTCTAATTACCTGTCCAAAGGTGCAACACTTGTGAGCTCACTTGACAAGTGCGTGAGAAAGTAGCAAGTATGCACGTACTAGGTGTCTCAAATGATGATGATACATGTCTTAACCACACAAGGTAAGACAAACATATAAAAATCCTAAGTAACCTTAAGCTAAGTTTGAATAGGTCAATTCTAGAAAGGTGATATGCTAACTAGCTATATGTAAAGACACTATTTACACCTACAAATGATACACTATAAATTTTGTGTGGGGTTTACAATGAACTACCAAGTTTGAAGGTTATTTACAATGGACAAATATACTTGTCAAATCATAAGTTAATGATGGTGACCTAGAAAAGGATTAGAAATTCATCTTAAATTTCATGGTAGAGTGTAACACAGTTCGAAAGAAATATTGGTGTTGGGTGCAAGCACTAGAAAGGAGAAAATAAAGAAAATTGGATGTTTCTACCCTAGAGTGAAAACCCAAAAGTTTCACCAAGTGGTGGTTATAAACCACTATAATAATTTTGTTCTAATGTGACAATTCTATTACTATAGAAAACAACAATCTCCTTGAGTCTCTATAAATAATTTGTAACACCCATAAATTTACTTCAAATTCCTCAAGTATCTTGGACTTTTTGTTTTAGATATTCTTGATGGATATGTACAAGCCTTTTATATATTGTAAATGCTCAAGAGGTGTATAAAAAGGTGACATCATAAAAGTGTTGTCTCACATTTTTGCTCTAAGTGAGCCACTCAAATCAATATTTTAATTTATTTCAATTATAGCAAGAAAATTATTAATTATTTCAAGGTAATTTAAGCTAATGATTTGTGAGACTTTCTACATACATTCTTGCTCTAGTTTTTTTTAATTTTTAATTTTTTTTTTACATTTTTAATAGTGTTTTTTACATTTTAGAGTATTTTAATGAGTAATATAACTTGAGTTAGAACTTTCCATAATTTCTTAAATGTAGATTGATTGACACTAATATGGAGGGTAAACATATTTTTAATTTTCTTTGACATATTTTATTTATTAATAAATTTAATTGAGATTAGTTATAATTTAGGCACATATTTCTTGTAACACAACAATTTCATATATACCTAATTTATTTTTGGTTAAAAGGACATCTATATGAAGGGTGGCCTTACTTTTCTAATGCTTTCTTCATTGTTTGCAATTTTTCGATGTGTTGAATAGAGGTCTTTATTTTTGGTAATAAAACTTTGTTGATTTGAGAATAGAGAATAAGCATGATAATTGAATTAAATACTTTTAACATAATTTTTTGAAACTTAGTTTACTCTAAGGGATATGCTTGTGCAAACTTTCATGTCATGAAGAATTCATTTGATTATGAAACATTTGGATTGAATGAACAATTTATGTCTAATAAAATGGTAAAATATGGTTTGGAGGGATTTGACTGTTATAAGTGTCGTGCAAACATCTTCAATCAAAGGTCCTTGATACTCAATTATGAATGTCCTTTCTATGTATATGTAGGAAATAAAGGTAATATGTGATAATGGAAAATATTTTTAAAAATTTGTATATGATCTGTAAGTGAGACACACGTTTATGATTCCATCCAAAATAAGAATTGAAGTGAATTCAAGAGGAATCCCTGTGACCCATATCTCCTTTTAGGACAAGTTCATGGAGCATAAGTTAGGCTAAAAGGACTCCCTACAGACGAGACAACCAAACTTTTTTCCTCCAAGTAGAAAGAACAGTAGAATGAAAAGCTACGTCCAAACTTCCGAGTGGCATGAGTAACGTGCCCTCAAAAAAACCATTAATGATCGACAACCATGTATTCAGAACATCTGTAATTGCAACTGCAGAAATTTGACAGCTGTAACTGCAGAAATTTGTGTTGACATCCTTCATACTTGGACATCTGTAACTCCAGAAATTTGTGTTGACCAACATACTCAAAGTTATATACAATGTATTAACATGTACGGATGTCAAGACCAAAAGACACCCATCTTGTCTTCTTGTCTTATGAATTCTCTTTTCTTGGTATTTAGGTGAGTGCACACACCAAAACTCTATAAATACCAGGATCACCAATTCTAAGCCACAAATTTGCATAACAATTCTTCTAGAGCGATAATATAGCCTCCTAATAAAGGAATATTTATCACTACTGCTACCCATACTATCTCTTATGTAATTCTAAATATGGAACCCATATCGGCCACTGCATGTTAACCCACATTTTCTCCATCTTTACACCTTCCAATGTAGATAGATTGGCTCTATTCATATGACAGTTGTTCAGATTCTTGCCCCCCTTGGGGTAAAAGCCTATTGCCTTCATTGTCCTGCAGGCTGAACACACACACATACACACCAAGCCTTTTTGTTCAAAAATAGCCAAGGTGGTGGAATTGTATTAACTCATTCATCCTTATCTGGATAGAGATGGAGACATCACTCTGGCAAAGATCAGTGAAAGCCATGAATCCTGTCTCTATGATTCATAGCCATAAATTCCTTGCTAATTATAACATTATGTGTTTCCCCACATCTGCACATTTCAACGAGTCGTGGCTCCTCTGTGTTCTGTTTTCAAAGGTGGTCCAACATTCATGTGGGCCTAAATATAATCCTCATCTCTTACACGTCTCCCACAAATAATACTGCAGGAATCCAACATCATATAATTATATATGATTACAAACCAAGAGTAGTTCAATTCAAACTGAAAAAGAACCTTGTGTTGAGTTCAGATCAACTAATACACCCACTTGGTTTCTGAGCTCTTTTACACCATGAAAATCTGTAGATCCAAGGGTGTACATAGGTTCCTTCGAATTGCTCGCAGGATTCATAAATCTTTTTGTGTTATATTTCCATTAGAGAAGATCTCATCGCTGCTGCATCAAGATGAATGGAATAGTTATCATGGAGATGATGATGATGAGCAGAGATCAAGCTTTCATATACCTTCTGATGTTCCGAAGGGTCATCTGGCAATTTATTCCGGTAATCAGCAGAACCAGAGAAGATTTGTTGTAAGGACTAGTGATCTGAATCATCCATTGTTTAGGCTGCTGCTGGAAAAGGCTGAAGAGGAATTTAGGTTTGAGCAGAGAGGAGTGCTTGTTATTCCATGTGACCCAAAAGTTGTTCAGCATCTTCTTTCTCTTATCCAAACAAAAACTCCCCCACAGTCTATTAGCTTTTATGGAGGGAGTTCAGGCAAAAAGCTGAGATAGTGCAGAGTTCCATGAGGTTTGAACCTATGGCAAATTTTTATGGAGAGATTTCAGGCAAGAGATTGAGATAATATAGATTTAAGTGTAAATTGTATAAAGCCTTTGACATCTTTTAGTATCGTGAAGGTCCAAGTCAGTTTCACACTTTTTTCTTCTTCTCTCTTTTTCTTACATGATTCATTCAATCCATGTCAACCAATATATGTAGAAAAAGAAATGTGTACGAGAAGAACATGGTACGAGCAGAGCACATGAACAACAGTAGTGGAACATTGATGTGATTAACCTTGTGTGGCTTCAAGACCTTTTTGACATTAGTTGGAAGGCTCGAATTTGGTGTAATTCCAAATTCCTCGAACTCTACAAAACATTACATTCAGTTTCTATTTCATTATGTATACTTAATATAGTGTCTTGGCATTTCAATATTCTACCTCTATACATGACATGTTTACTTTTTTTATTCATATAAAAAAAAATTATCTTGTTTTTATTAATCAATTTTTTTTTTTTACTGTTGAATTTGATTACAGTCACCCATTTGCATTAACTTCCATTCGACACCCATTAGTTATAGAATGCCTCGCCCACAGTGCAAATTATTATTTGCAAATACTACGAATAGAATCTATTATCATTTTCACGATACTGGCACAGTCAATGTCTCATGATCAGGCTAAGTTTGTCCAATCACTTTATGCCATGGTTTTATTCAAAACGTTTAGAAATTGATATTGGACGTTTTGGAATCTCAATATATTTTTTAAAATTTATAAAATCATCAATAAGATAAATATTTTTATATAGATAAGATATAAAATTATTATTGACTGTAAGGAAATTCAACCATTAAAATTAATTTTGATTAATAAATTTTAAAATTTTAAATTTTTTTTTTCTACACCATTAAGAATAATTGACTTCTTATGCTGCAAAATATACTCACTATCTTTGCATCTCACTATTGAAACATGAAAGAGTGAAAGAAAATGAACCACGTACCAAATCAATTTAAGTTTCAATAAATCATTTTATGTTTTATAAATTACATAAAAATTAGATATTAGATATTTGAAGCCAATGACACTACAAACTAGTATGATTTACGAAAAGTATATCTTCTATACTCTAAATGATTTTATATATTTCTCATTTATTACACAAAATTAAACTGAATAGCCTAAGGTGTTTAGTCATGAATTTCCAAGTAAGAAGGGTATTTTTTTACATATTTCTATACAGTTAGAATCCAAAACCTTAAGCCTCAACAGTAATATATACTATACCAGAGATTGAGACCAGCAATGCTTATTATCCGGAATTGAGAAGTTGAGGTTAGTGAAAGATGGTATAGATTTGAATATTTGGTAAGTATAAAGACCGTTGATAAAGCATTAATCCATTTTATGTGTAGGTTTTAAATCAGGACTTGCACACATATTAGATCAATGGTTTCTAAATCTGAATATTTTGAGAACAAGTATTTATGTATTATGTTAAATTCATCTATACTAAGACTGAATATTGAGAACAACTGTTCATATATTATGTTAATTTCTTCTATACTTAAGAGCTAAGGGCATAGCATAGAATCATTAGTGTCCAATGTTTTGAATCTCTGTTCAAGTTTATGTAGTGGAAAATTCATGTTTTATGTGAGAGTGTACTGGTTTATTGAATTATTACTACAATATGCATTCCATATGTTATGATATGTGGAAAATATCCTTATTTATTTAAAAGTTGTTTCCCACTACCTTCCAAATGAGATGGTTCTAGGGTTTAAAGACATTTCTAGAACTGCAACAAAGAATTTCCTTATGCTTAAGACTCAAAATAGCAATTCCTAATGACAGATCTCCTCTTCTCATCCCCTACATAAACTGCTAAGTACTCTTGGAACATTCAAAGGAATACAATCTTTCTATGATTTACACCCACCATGAGCCTCAGATGGCCTATAATGCTGCAATTTTTTTTCACTTTACTCCTCCTCATTGGACAATATCAATAACCAGCTAGCCCAAGGTGGCTCAAGTTCACAAACTTAAACCTGGCCACTAGAGAGTAAAGTTGATCGATTGTGGTTATTGGGAAACAGAATGTTGGGTTAGGGAGAGACAATGGTAGATTGAAATAATTGATAAGAATGATACCAAGTATGGAGGGTATTGCTTTTGCAGGCTGAGCCATAAACAATAAATGCCCATTTTGTCCAGTTGTTTTATGAATTTGAAAGCAGGAAGCACAAATTGGACCAATGATTTCCAAGTGTGGATATCGGGGGCAACTATTTGATATGGACTCGCTGCGTATCGGCAGTCTGCAACAAATAACCTTTACCTGGTAGATATCGGAAAGGAATCTTCTACTAGATTTCCAAGACTGCGGTGATGAATAAGGCACTGCTGAAAAGCATGGTGGGGGAAGCAGCCAACTCTCAAGTTGCTGAATAAATTTGGAGACTGTGTCTGCTTTTTCCCTTTCCGTGTTGTCCTTTACTCCGTCCTTTATTGTACTCTTCAATAGATATACTGCAAGCTTTGAGAGAGGATTTAATATATTTTTTTGTGGAGATAAAAAGAAGGTTCAATAGTGGTGCATCTTAATTTTAAAGGGTGATGCGGTCTTATATGTCACATTGGTATTAAACAATTATATAATCATACAAACAAAGAAATGGACTTTTTTTTGTAGGAGTTGAAAATTAGTTCACATTTTAAAATTACCTGCAAAACAAAAAGATGATGAGGATTTCTAAGACCTAAATAAATTTAACATGTGAATAGACCTACTAGTAGATTAGATAGATAAAATATATACTTACACCAACACCCCTCCTTAAGTGCAACTTAGAATTAATAGATTATTATGCAAATGATGCAAAACATAAATATTATTATGGGTCCTCACAACTAAGCCGTTTTAGGTGCCCATTTACAATGCAATCTCTCACAAACAGAGAAAAAAAGAAAACCTAGTGGAACAAAACTCCTTTCCAAAATAGAGAAAAGCTACAATCAATTTTTCCTCCATAGGAAGGAAAGAAGAGAGACTATATAGCCCTCCCATAATTAAATAATTTGTTGCAAAGAAACACTACAAACACACTATGGAGAAAACTCTAGAACCTTAATCATAGAAACAAATGACAAGATAAGTTAGATGTTGGAAACATTGGAAACTCTTTGGAGCAACTCTAGAATCATAATAAAACAACATAAACAAAGATTGACTATATCCTAATGCCAAGGAACATTAGAAAACTCTCAACATGGAGCAACCTTGGAATCTAACGGAAGCAATAGGAGATAGATACATGTTCTAGAACTAAAATGAAGTGCAAGGATAAAAACAACACGTTTCCAAGTGATAGGATGCCTGAGTGATCAACCAAAGTGCAAATATACACAAATTTGACTAAAATATCTTTGGGGTTGAATTATAAAAAAGTGCATAAATAGGATTAAAGAGCTCTTGAATATCTTTCAAATGCCACTATAATCACAAAAATCGAATAAAATGACAAATCTATGAGTTTGAAGTTCAAATGGGAGATTAGACTTCAAACAATAATAAAATGCCCCTGTAGAAAATTTTGGAAAAATGGTCTACACCATTATGAAGTGCTCATAACCAGCTTTGTGACGATATCTCATTTATGAAAAATGGATTTATAGATAAAAAGTAATGGCTCTTAAAAAAAAATGTCATATTAGGGGGTGCTGCCACAATAGTGGTTTACACTTTCTGGGAAATTCTAATTTTTGTTGAAATCACATATTTTTAGAAAATATAATGATTTAAGCCTTGAAAAGTTCCATTTAAAGGATTTCAATTGAAGAGGGTTTGATCAAAACACCTTAGACCAAGCCCCCTTGGATAGAACCCCGCTAGTTTAAAACCATACTGATAACGATGTCTCATTTACACCTATCAAAATGCTGATAAAAAACCACTTTTGATTTACCTTTTGGGGGATCAAATGAATTCATTTAAAATTTATTTTTTGTAAGTATGCAGTCCTTATTATAAGCTTCCAAAAAAGTATAATTTTAATTAAATTAAATTTGATTATTATATTTATTTTTTATTTATTGTGAATGTAGGTTTTTCACTGAAAATCAAGCTCTTTGTTCTGCACGTGGAAAAATAGAAGATTATAAAAAAAAAAATGAAAAATATGAGTGCACCAGATATTGAAGTCCTTGACCAACAAAAAAAAAAGAATTTTGATACATACAAAAAAAAAATTGTGTTATATGGTCCACCTATGTTTGAATTTTAATTGGTTTGACTTCGAAACTTGATTAAGGAAAAAATATTCAACAAAACACTATGAAACCAATTGGAAGCACTACATATCGTAGTTTCAAATCTAAATTCGAAAAAAATATAATTTTACCCTTCATGCAAAAAAAGTTGTGTTATACAGTGAGCGTCACTCCTTAGAATTGGTGTTTACTGAAAAAAATTAGTTTTTGAAGGAGATGGAAAAAGAAGTACAATCTAATTCCAAAAATTTTGAAAAAAATTTATATTTAGAATCTACAGACAAAATTTCACAAATCATTAGTTTTCATGATCTTCAAATTCCTCACGGTTTAGTCGCTATAGGTATCCGAAAGTGAAGATTTAGTTAGAAAAAATCAGTTCAGTGTCCAGTTTGACCAAAAATTATAAACCAGTATTGTGGGATCACCCAGGGCCTTAGGGGAAAAAGTTAAAGTTTGGAGGCTACCGACAGCCTTCCATGTGATCATGAGCTATCGCCTGATAGAAAAAATATCATCACCCAAAGGTTAAGCACTCGTGGTGGGGGGCAGTGGTAGCTATGCTTGCCACCAAGGTCCTTAATGTTAAGCACTTATCATATGACTATGGCTTTAAAACTAGCCAAGTTAGCAAATTTAATTGCCCCACCAAATATTTTTTTTTAATTCAAAAATCAATGTCAATGTATTGTGACACAAATGTATGATATAGACACTTGTGTAGACCCATACCCTCGATTACGCTATCAAAGGAATATATTGATTGCATATAGAATATTCTCTATAGATCTATCAATGTGAGCAAATGACAACAACTATAGGCTATCCAATGACTATGTATAGATTGTACGAATCCGTATAGTATGGAAAAATGGCGATGGGGCAGAAAAAACCTCTAAGGACCTAGAGAAAAAGTCTCCAACTTTGATGATTTGACAGTCAATCTTAGGGTTTTTGGGTCTTCTTTACTTGATGGAAGGGTCTATTTTGGCCTGCTCCAGAGTATTAGCTACCTCCTAGATCTAGCAACCACCTCCCAACTTTAAATCCTTATAGATTTGGCTTCACAAGTCCAATTTGGATGAAACAGAAAGAAAAAAATGACTTTCTCAAATTTTTTAAAGTCAATGTTGAGCCCAAATTTGCACCAACAAGATTCAAAATCAACCTGCAATAGAAACCCACAAAGAGGAAACCCCCAAATTTGATTTTTTTTCAATTTTTTTTAATTCTCTAAATTATCATATGATGCAAGAGAAGAGCATACTCAACTTTATTAGATTCGTTGAGATCTTCAATCTATAAATAACTCATGCACAAAAATACCCTCAGATCTAAGAAGGATTTTACAGATTTGAAACTTTGATACCATGTAGGAGTTGAAAATTAGCTCACGCCACATAATCACTTGCAAAAAAGAGATAACCTTTCACAAGAGAGTATGACAAGATAATAGTTTTCTTGATATGACATGTTACAAATGTACAAGATTCTTGCTTATATCTAGATAGGGTGAAAGATAGGATTAAACAAGATTATGACATGCGTTTTAGTCCTATATTATGAGACAACTAACTCAACTAATATTAAATGACCTGAGACTCAAGAGTTAAATGCCAAAAAGATAAGATCTAAGTGACAACTAAGACTTCTATAAATATTCCTAGGACCTAAGTAAACTTACATGTGAATATGACCTACTAGTGGATTGGACAGGTAAAAAATATATTCACACCAACAATTTTAAATACTTTATTTTCTTCATCCTTTAGACACATGGATAAAGTTGATTTATTCAAATATCTTTTTCAAAGGTCAAAATATTAGTTGAACAAAGGTGGTGTGTATGGACCCCCTGTTATTGAAGAACATCTACCCATTGTGTATTCACATTTGACTTATTTTCCCCATGCAAATTGACACAATTTATTTTCAAAAAAGAAGATATTAATTGACACAACTCCACACTGAACTCCCACACGACTATATTTACTTGTCACTCCTCCATCCTTGCATGTATTAGATGAAGCATATATGTGAAATTATAATACATTGAATAATGCAATACACTACATTAAACATTTTGTTAGGGAACGACAACTACTATCTTCTTACCTAAAATATAGTGCACTTTGGGTTGAAACTAGTTCACTTCAGTGTTTTTTTTTATGGCCTACTTGTAGATGGATTTGGATCTAATTGTTCTTAGGTGATTGAAGTAGTGGGTGAGAAAGAGGGTTGCAATGTAGACCATTGATTCTCACATGAACTATTTTCTTGATGTTGATGCAACAACACTAATAAGGTATGTGTGGAGAGAATACTATAAGAATATGGAGGTTTATTTAGTGGTCATCTTCATTTTAGTCATCCATTTAGCTTGAAAAGGAAGGTGAGGTCCTAATAGCTCACTAGGGCAATGGTCCACCCCATCTATTTTCTTGGATTCTAGTTTATTTTTATGTTGTGTATTATTTAGTCCATTATTAATACTTATTATTAACTCTTTGTGATGGAAGAGGATTGTTGTATCAACATTTTATCACTAATTGTCTAAAAAATCCCTAATATTTTATCACAAGTTTCAATGTTTTTGAAATACATTGTAAGCTTGTATTGATTTTTCATTATCTTCAAATCCATTGTAATGGTTGCTACATCATTGTGTTCAATCATTGTTTCATTAGAACTTACCTATAAACATGATTAACTCAAGTTTGTAATATGTTTTTTTTCTTATTGGTGTATTTCTTTCACTATTTGGAAAAGGGTACGCCTATAAGAATAAGAATATTATGAAAATTTACCATCCATTTGTTGTGTTTATGAACATAATCTTGTGTACTCTCTTAAATTGTGCTTTGTAACATATTCATTACTTATATAGATTTAAATATTCTTTTCAACCATCATTGTGACCTATTAAACTTAAGTTATAACTTGAAATATTGAGATCTATCAATTAGTAAATTGTACAACCCCATTTTCTAGTAATGGGTAATAAAAAAATTGAATTCTTGTGAAATATATTAAATCTAAATTCTCTCTTGATTATCTTGAAAGCTTAATAATGGTTGTTACATTGATATTAAATCTAAATTCTCTCTTATCTTGAAAGCTTAATAATGGTTGCTACATTGCTAATGAATTTTGGTTCATATGTGGAATTTTATCCATTGAGTACAATAGTATGGATTGATTCCCCTCGTACTCAATGGACCATGATTTGGGAAATGTATGGTGATTTGATTGAATATTTGTACCCAAAGGATCTATTTCAAATTTGTCTAAAGCCACTCGATGCTTTCCTACCATATGATTTTCAAATAGCTATGAAGAATGAAGAATGGGAAGAACTTGAATTTTTAAATGATGTAGACTTCTTTTGATACTTCTCCTTCAAAGACTTCATGCATTCCAACACCATTTAATACAACAAGTATTCTTACTTCAACATCTTGTGACTACACAACATTATTTATGTTAGGAAAGGTGTGTTGTCCACCTTGCATAATGTTATAATGTAATATTCATTTATTATGTGGTGCACTTAGGGAATCTAGGGATGCATGCATGACATGGGTCTAGCATTATTGGGTCCACTTTATGTGTTTTATGTAACATTAGATTAAATACTTAATGTGGGGTTGTACATGGAAATAATACTTAATATTGGGAAAACGTACTACAAATATTAAATGAGGGGTTAATGATTTTGTAAGCTCATGGTATTAGTCACATGGTTTTATGTAATATAACTTGGTGGTTTTGCACGTGAGTTTTGTTTCTATAAAAAAAACACGAGTAGTTGTCTAAGGTTGGAAGGTTGACTAGTTGGCTTGTTGGCTAGTTGAGAGCATCTCTTGTTAGCATTTGTGAGGGTTTAAGCATGGCATGGGATGTGCGGTTGCATACTTGTTCACATGGAGTGCTTATTGAGGGCTTGATGCTTCAAAGGTATTCATGGAGGACTCTGAAGATGTATTGTAATGTTTATTGTTGAATAATAACAAAATAAATGACAAATATATATAGAGATAAATATAAATAGAAATAAAATGGATGTGAATAGAGATTGATCTACAAACTAAATCTAATATAAAAGTGTACTATTTGTTGATATTATTATTTATCTACCATGAGATAAGATTATTATGGATCAAACAAAATAAACACAATTAAAAAATAAAATAAATATACAATTTTTTCAATATAACTTTAAACAATTATAAGTGTTAAAAAGACACTCTACTAATCATAATTACAAATATTTTCTTCCTCCCAAAAATCTTGTTTAACAAAATCAATAAATAATTATCTTAATCAAAACAAAATCAATAAATGAATATTGATTGATGAGAGCAATACTTACAATCTTTAAGTGAAGAGGAAACTCAACAATTAGAAAATAGCTCATGTAACAAACATTTCCACTTGTTTCAATCTTTGCAGTCTTTTGTTATTCCTTTACGCAACAAAAACATTGAAGAGTAATTTGTTTAACCTGTTAGATATGCTAAGGAAACAAACATTTCTATGCAATCTTTTGTTCCTTTATGCAACAAAAGCATTGAAGAATAATTTGTTTAACCTGTTAGATAAGCTAAAAAAAAATGTAGGAAGAAACTTTATTATTAATCCAATTTCCTTAAGAGCAGTGATCGAGAGTGTACGAGGTTGCTGATATAATGAACTATTACCAAAACATGCATTTAACATTAAATGTCCCTTGTTATTTAAAAGTAGATTCCTAAACATTTATCAAATAAGTTGTCACTAAGTTTGGCAGATTCATTACTTGGACTGCAACAAGGAAGTTCCTTGCATGATTGAGGTACTATAAGCAAACAGACCAATAAAATACTACACTAACATGCAAAGCTGAACAATTATGGTTTCCATCTGAAATGTAGGATTTCTTGGGACATATACATATATGTACATAGGAGCATTGATAAAATTGGACACTAATCAGGATAGCAAAAACCTTTCAAACTCCACTTCACAAGCAGTAAAAGAGTTCTCATTTTTATGCAGCAGAAGCAGAAGACCCTGAATGACTTTTGGATCACAAGGTAGGGAAAGCCCCCCCTTCTGATCGAACCCAAATTCTTCCTCAGCCTTATCCAGCAATAGTCTGAACAGAGGATGATTCAAGTAATGTGCCTTTACAACAAACCTTCTCTGCTCGCTCCCTGCATAAACTGCTAAGTGCTCATCTGGAACATCAAAAGGAACATGCCATTCTTCCTCTGCAAGATCACAGTTGGAATCACATTGGCTTTCCAAAGGTCTTCTGAGAGTAAGACCACATTTATTGTAGTTTCTTCAATACAATGAACCTTAGATGGAGCAAGAAGACAGTTAATGGCATATTGCCAGTGTTTAGAGGGAAATATATACCCAACTCAATGTTCCAACAATTTACCCTATTAACTTGTAGGTTGAGAACTAGAAAGCAATTATCAGAAAAATGATTTCCATGCCCGGATATTGGGAGCAACTACTTGTTATGGGTAGTAATGAGTGGGAAGCCTCAGATCAGATAACCCATCTGAAAACAGATCAAAGAATATTATACTTTATCAGTACTTGCAGACTTGCAGTGGTGGATGAGGCATGGGCAGGAAGACCATCAAGCTGCTGCACAATTTTGAGACAGTCTCTGATCATTTTTATTTGTTTCTGTTAAGTCCTGCACTGACCTTTATTGTACTCTGCCAAACGGTAATTGATAGAAATTGTAACTCAAAGGTATGTATTTTTTTTAAACTAATGCTTATGTTAGGAAACAATTGGAATGTTCATGCTGTATTAACTTGTAAGACTTTTCTGAGGTGCACATGCAATTTCTGACTTAGTCATATGACATTCATCAATGCAAGGTCTAAATAGGGGTTTCCTCCCTGCACGACCAGAAAATTGAAACAGTACACATGGTACTAGCAGACTATACATTATTCTTCCTGGAAATCAGCTGGAACAACCAAATATCCAAATTACATATGGAATAGACTGTGGGCTTTCTCCTTTTATATCCACATTTTTAAGAAAATATGCAACCTAGTATGTCATTGAGAAAACCTCATGGAGACAACAATCTCTACTCAAAAGATTTACCTTTGAGTCAACTGAATCAACGATGTCTGCAATCTGAACTTGAGCAATAGCCTTTAGGCAGTGGACAGGTATAGGGAGGTAGAGAAGTGAGCGTCAGAAAACACAAAAGTTTTTCAAACACCACTAAGGAATACTGCATCAGAGAGTCCATAAAAGATACAAATTAAGGGATAATATTTTATCTGACACAAATTCAAGGGATCTACACAGAGAGCATGTGTAGGTGGTTTGTCATAGTATACTATGACAACTTAGAAATGGGCAGGATATGTCTCTCAGAAAATCTAGATTCAGATTCCAGCTGATGAGAAAGCTGCACCAATAAAAAGACTTCAAATAGATTTTTTTTTTTACTAGGAGAAAGGATTCAACTGTTGTGTAGGATTCCATCTGGCTGAGGGATGTATATCCCCACATTATCCATAACAAGCAATGATGATTAACAATATAAGCATTACCCCATTCCTGCTAAAGACAGAAGTTTTTAAAGTAATTCTAAAGACTGAATCTAAGCAATGATGATTAGTGGGCACTGAGATTAAGAATGTGGAGCTGTATAGTAGATTACATTCATAAAACTTGGGTATGTGGATTTCAGCTACTTGAGGCTATTTGTTATCATGAGCGGCAGGAGGTGATAAGAATTTGCAGCATATTAGACCATCTAAGGTTCATGGTAATTAGAAAAATTGTACAAGCTTTGTCTGTATCTTAGCAGGTCTTAATAGAAAACATGTGCTTCAGACTTGTATTATCAGAGGAATAATGATGCGTTCCTTTTGATGTTCCACTGAAGCACTTGACATTTATTGCAGTCAATCAGAGGACTTCTAACTTAAATAATTCCCTATTTAGATTATTGCTAGTTAAGGCAGAAGAGGAATTTGGATTTGATCATTAAGATGACTTTACCAATTCTTATCTAAAAATTATTTAGAAAATAGGAATTATCTAGATAGTAAGATTGATTAGAAGCATCTCGATATGAAGATTGACTAGAAGTTTCTATGGAAGATAAGAATTCTTTAGATAGCAACATTGATTTAAAGTCTTAACAAATTAACCACTTTTCATATTATTATTTTTTAAATAATTTTAAATAAATCTGACCATCTATTGGACAATGGTAATTAATTGGATTATATCGGATGGTACTAAATGAATAATAGAATAATTTAGTTTGGTTTGTACTTTTTTTAATGATATATTAATTGGAAAATCAATTTATTTTGTTCAGAAATTTGTATGAATGTTGATTATGACTTTCTTTTTATATGTGAGGTTGACTGTCTTGCTATTCATGTTTGTTGTGTCAACATGTTTATATTGTGTGCATGATAGGGATATTTGTGCACAATTTGTTTTAGACTCTCAATTTTATCAAAGTGAACCATGCACGTGGGGTTGATAGGGGTTGTCGAAACCATTTTTGGAAGTGTTCTTTGTGCAAATGAAAGTTTTCACCCTTTTCTCCTCCTTATTATGAATTATACAATCATAGTTGGAAGAATTGCCCTAAAAAAAAACTCGCCAAGCCAAAAATTGGAGAGTTTTTTAAACTCAGTAAAAACTCGGCAAAACTCGAAAAAACTCGGGAACTTAAAAAATTGCTTAAATTTCATTAGAAACACATTTTTTTTTGCAAAATTCAATGACAAGATGAATCCAATGAGTCCATAAATGAGTACAAAGTGTTTTCTATTTATTTTGATTGACTTTAATGCAAATTGATTACAAAATGACATTCTCATGCGGAATCCTGATGGCTAAAAGCCTGAAAGTCTGATTCATGAAAACATTAAAACTAGAACTAGAAGCAAATACTAAAAAGTAACTAAATACAACATGCTAGGCTTTCCTCTTCCCTAGTCTCTAGCAATAGCTAGGGAAGGGGTGGGTCCTCTAGGCCTGCCGCGTGTGCGTGGTGGCGGTGGCGGTGCTACTATTGCTAGCTCCTCGGCTGGCATGGAAGGCTGAGTATCTGGCTCTGGAAAATTCTCATCCACATCCTCAGGAATGTCCTCCAACCCTACATCTCCTAATGCACCCATATCCTCCATTGCTTGTCACTCGAAGTCAAGGATCTCATTTGTGGTAAACAATCAAGGCTGCTTATCTCACCCTGTCCAATCACTATAAGGATCTATCTCATCTAAATCAATAGGATCCAATCATTTTTCTTCTACTCTCTTTATGCGCAACCGAAGGTTGTATTGCACAAGACAAGGTCATTGAGGTGCTTTTGTGCTAACTCTCAAGAGTTTTTGAAATGAAATGAACATCAAAAAAGACATTTTCAGCTTTAAGTTTTGCATAGCTGAGATTTTCAAAAAACTCAGAAAAAACGTGCGAGTTTTTCGAAAAACTTGGAAAAACTCAAAAAAACTCATTCGAGAAAAACTCGCAAGTTAAACTTAAAAAACTCATTTAAAAAAAAACTTGCTAGTTTTTAAAAACTCGGCAAGTTTTTTGCGAGTCTACCAACTATGTATACAATCATTCATAAGTGTTCATCCAAGCCATGGGATTATGGTGCACTCCTCCTAGCTCATGAATGGGTTAGCTTCAAACCTTATTGTTGGAAGGTGAGCACCTCTATTGACATTTTTCATTTGTATAAAGAAAAAAATATTACATGTTTGAAGACATGAAATGAAGATCTTTTGTGAAGTAGAGTAACCCAGTTCTTGTAAATTTGATTCTCATGAGGCCCATGGAGTGATAAAGCTCCTCATTGTGACAAAAAGGAATATCCATATCTTTTCAAGTGTTATATACGGCTTGAAAAGATATAGATATTTCTTTTTGTCACAATGAGGACCTTTATCACTCCATAGGCCTCATGAGAATCAATTTACACGAACTACAAACACACACACACACACATGTATATACATATTATGTATGTCTGCATATACACACACACACACACACGTATGTATATACATACATACATACATACATATATACACACACACTTGAAAACATATGGATATTCCTTTTCTTCATAATTAGGAGCTTTATCACAATATAGACCTCATGAAAATCAAATTTACAAGAACTACATATACTTAGATACACATACACACCTATATTTTTCCAAGTGTATATACATATATACATATATATACACATGCATATATGTATATGTATTTGTAGACACTAAAAATTGTCCTAGTCTACAAGTGACGTTTCTACACTAATTCTCATCTTATCCATATAATTAAATAATTGTCAATTGTTAATTATTAACAATTTCACATTCTACTATTAATTAAATAATTTCATATGATTTAATAAATTCACTTTATTATTATTCTTCCTTGATTAATTAAATAAATTTTACATCACTAATTATCCATATTCCTTTACATTAATTTAAAAAATTATTATTATTTATTTAATTATCCATTATCCCTTCCAAAAATTAAATAGTTATTTTTGTTGGGATAAAGGTGCCATCAACCTTGTAAATATCATGCAATTTAATTACTCCTAATATTGTTTTTCACTCCCTCATAAGGGGTGGAAGGTTTCACCGACAATGGTAATTAAGTTTTTTACTAGCCTCAATAATTATCATTTTACTAGCAGGGAGTTACTATGTTACTTTTATTGGATAGTTGTCACGGTAACGGTGAAATGGTTAATATGGAGATTCTAAGTGTCCACCTTGGGAACCTAACATTATGAGATGTTATGACAACCTTCATAAATTGAAAGAGCATCTATGACAACTATGGCACCTGTCATAAGATTTTATGATGAGTATGATGGTATCTTTGATATCTTGATCCTTAGGCACCCATGCATGAAAGATGCCTTATGACAGCTATAAGAGCATCTATAAGAGGTCATTATGAGTTGCAATTGATGATTCCAAGGTGGTGGCATTAGGATTTGTCTATTTTGGACGCCATTCTTCATGGGTTACATTTTTCTATATAATAGGTGCTTGAAAGTGGAGATGACAATGAGTTTTCTTGAAGTTTCCTTTGCAAGGGTTATGTTGCCAGATTGAAGGTTGAAGAGGAGTTAGAGTGGATGTATTGTAATCATATTTTTTTGATAATACAAGCTATTCATCTCTTCTTTTGTGGAGTTTTTTCTTGAAAGGGTTTTTCCACATTAAACATTGTGTTTGGTGTTAAGTTTTTTATTATATGCTTTCATTGTTATTGTTGATTTAAACTCCATATGGTAAACATGGTTAGATCTGATTTATAGTTGATTTAAGCTTCTATTATTGTTGTTCACCTTTCATTTTCTAACATTTCGTATCAAATCTTGGCCAGTTATGTGTCTTGGGTGGTAGAATAGAGGTTTTTTGACCTATATTGGGAGTTTGCTTGATCTATTTTTTGCAATTTTTTGTGTTGAAACCATGTCTATAACTTCTTGTTTGAAATTAGAAAAATTTAATGAAGTGGGATATGAGTTGTGGAAGCTGAAAATGGATGATCTCCTTGAAGAATGAGATCAATGGGTGGTTGTAACAAATGAAAGAAACCCCCAAAAGAAAATAATGAAGATTGGGAGAACATGGATAAGAAGGCATGTGGTACTATTAGATTGTGTCTTGTCAATTCTATTATCCTGAATGTGTCAAATGAAAAGATAGCACATGCTTTTTGGAACTGGATAGGTGAGATCTACCAAACAAAAAGTCTGATAAATAAACTCTACTTGAAATGAAAGTTGTTTTTTCTTAAGATGAAGGAAGGTGAATCAATATCTAAGCATTTAAATTCATTTAATTTTTTTTTGAGTCAACTAGCCTCTATAGATGTTAATGTTGAAGAAGAAGATGCTTCTTTTTTCTTTACTTGACTCGTGGGATAATTTTTTTCTTGTTATCACTACTAACCTCGAAGATCCAAATATGGATTCTCTTGTAGAAACTTTGTTGTCACAAGAAATAAGAAAAAAATACTATGGATAGTTTGGGTAATGCTCTTAATGTCAAGGGAAGGCCTAAAGAAAGAGGGTCTAAAGGAGATAAGAATGGGCCCAAGGACAAGTCTAATGGTAGATCTAAAACTCTTGGGAAGAAGAATAGAGTCAAATGTTGGAACTATGGAAAAAGAGGACATGTGAAGAAGGAATGTAGAAATCCAAAGAAAAAAATTGATTCCTCCATAGAGAAATCCTCAAACTCAGGTGTTGGAGCTTTGGTTTCTTCTCTTCATATTATGACTAATGAACATTGGTTAATTGATTCAGGATACTCATATCATATGACTCATCATAAGGAGTGGTTTTCCACATACGAAAAATATGATGGAGGCAAAGTCTACCTTGGTGATAAATCTTCATATCCTATTGTCGGAAGGGGTAAGATTTAGTTGTGTTTCAATGATGGGAGGTTAAAAACCCTCTCTGATGTTTTGCATATCCCAAGATTAGCAAGAAATTTGATTTTGATTTCTAAGTTGAATTATTCGAGATTGCATGTAACATTTGATAAACAAGGTTGCAGATTGGTACGAGGAAATTTGGTGATAGCAAGAGGGACAAGGAAGGGGACTCTATTTAGGCTTGAAGCCACTACTATTGTTAACTCTACCAATGTAATTGAAAAATATGAAAATACTTGTATGTTGTGGTACCATAGATTGGGCCATATTAATGAGACTAGTTTAAAAACCATTTTGAATAAAAATGTGTTAGATGTTTTTTCATATTCTGATGAGAGTTTTGATTTTTATGAATTTTGTGTGTTTGGAAAACAAAATAGAAAGTTTTTTCCTTTAGGTAGTAATAAATCTAAGAATAAATTGGAAATTATCCATTCAGATGTATTTGGTTTTGTGGATGTGGAATCAATTGGAAAATCTATATATTTTGTCTCCTTCATTGATGATGTTACAAGATATAACTCGTTATATTTTATGAGGCATAAATATGAAGTTTTCACTAATTTTAAAGAATTTAAAGCCCTAGATGAAAAACAAACAAATTGTAATATTGTTTTGAGGTCTAATAATGGAGGGGAATATTGTTCTGAGGAATTTGATGAATTTTGTAAGCATTCATGAATTGTTAGACAAAAAACTACTCCTTATACTCCTCAATAGAATGGAGTGATAGAAAGGATGAATCAAATAATTATGGAAAGGGCCAAAAGTATGTTAAGTAGTTAATGGCTTGACAGATGCTTTTGGGCAGAAGGTGTAAGTATTTCTTGTTACTTGTTGAATAGATCTCCTTGTAAGGCTCTTGAAACAACACCTTATGAAAAGCGGATAGGCAAGGAACCTTATGTTTTACATTTAAAGGTATTTGGCTAATATTAGGCTTATGTTCATGTACCTAAAGAAAAATGAACTAAGTTGGATCCAAAAGCTAAAAAGTGCATTTTCATTGGATATGGTGATAATGTAAAAGGTTACAAGTTATGGAATCCTCTAACCAAGAAAAATATATTTTCTAGGGATATGTTTTTTAGGAAACTTAGTGTTATTTTTTATCCTGAACAACCAAAGGAAAAAGATAAGGAAAAGAGAGTGCATTTTGAAATTAAGTAGGAAGTTGCACCTCGAGAAGAACAAAGAGATGGAGTTGAGAATGAGGAGGAAGAAGACGAGGATTCAAATGAAGTTACTCATCAAACTGAAGAACATGAGGAAGAAAATCAAGAAGAGGTTGAGCAAGATCAAGGAAAACAAGAGCCCCATACTCCTATTCTCAGAAGATCCACAAGATAACAAAATCCAGTTGACAGGTATAGCCCACCAAATTTCTATTATATATTTGCTTTATTGAGTATTGAAAATGAACCTAGATCTTTCAGGGAGGCTCTCTTCGAAGGAAAGTGAGTCTTGGTTGCAGGCCATGTAGGCGGAGATTATGCCTTTGGATAGCTATGACACCTGGGATCTCATTAGTTTTCCCAAAGGAAGGAATCCCATTGGATGTAAATGGGTATTTAAAAAGAAATTTGGATCAGATGATCAATTAGAGTTGCACAAGGCCAGATTAGTGGCTAAGGGCAACTCCTAAAGAGAGAGTTGATTTTGGTCAAATTTTCTCTCTTGTTTCTAAATTGACTTCTATTAGATTCATATTATCTATTGTTGTTGCTTGTGCTTTTTAGATAGAGAAAATGGATGTTAAAACTCCTTTCTTGCATGGGGATATTGAGGAGGATTTTTATATGTGATAACCTGATGGTTTTGTTGTAAAGGGAAAATTACAATTGGTTTGTAGGTTAAAGAGACCTTTGTATGATTTGAAACAGTCACCCAGGATGTGGTACTAGAAGTTTCATGCTTTTGCATTAAAGTTGGGTTTTATTAGAAGCGAGGAGGATCATTGTGTGAAAATTAAGGTTATTGATGATCAGATCCTAATTATTGTCCTATATGTTATTGATATGTTATTTATTGGTAACAACAAGGTGATGATTGGTGAGCTCAAGACTCAAATTTTTGGTACATTTGATATGAAGGATTTGAGATCTGCAAAATACATTATTTGGATGGAGATCAAAAGGGATTGAGGTTACATAAAGCTTTGTTTAATTCAAAGTAAGTATGTTGATACCATTTTATAGAGGTTTAATATGCATAGCTACAACTAAATGAATAAAATAAATGAAACTTGATGAAATAATTGATGCAGGAGCATCACTCTGGTGATGTTTTTATGCTCATTTTTATGTTAGAAGTTTTTTTGAGTTTTTAAAGGTCTTGGGGGGTCCATTGGGATCATGTCCAATGGTTCAGGTTGTGTAAATAGGCCTAGAAATTCAAATTTTGATTTTCATGTGAAAATGCAAATTTGAATTTCTTAGGTTTTTTTGGCTTGTTGAAGGGTTGGGGTTTGTTCCTCGGCTCTAGTTTTGAGTTTTTTGAGTCTAATAAGGTCTTAGAAGACCATGTCATACCTTGTAAGGTCTCTTTACATGTTTCTTTTAGTTTAGGTTGTGAAAAAGGGCATTTTTTACAAGTTTGATGCAAAAGGACTTTAGGTTTTGATGGAAAAGCAATGTATTTTCAATTGGTAACTATTTTTCATGTTCATTCACATTGAATCAATGAAAGAGAATGCTCCAAGAAGCTATGGGATAAATTTTTCATGAAAATACCTTGTTTCTTCATGATTTTTGATAGTTTTCTATTAAAACAGTTAAAGAATAGTTTCTTATGACCTTGTACGGGGCTATGCTAGTTCTATGAATGGATGGAATGTTAGAGTTTTTTTTCAAGTTCAAATTCAATTGGTTTGGTTTGATTTCATGATGTTTTGATCTAGATATAACAAAAACACTACTAGCTGCCATGTCACAGAGCTAGGGTTTCCAGCGAGAGAAAAAAAAATCTTTTGTTTTAACTAGTGAAACTTCATGAAACTTGGTGATAATCTTTTGCATGTTGTTAGTTAGGTTTCCACCAAAGGATATTTCACAAATTCAACATATGTGTGAGTTATGCTGGTCTATGTATGTTCCTTGTTCAAAAAACTGTTAAAACCCTAGGCCTTTGAGGGTTTAATGCAAAATACGTTTATTTTGAGTTCACCATAGTTGAGTGGGGTTTGAAGAGACCCTCTAGTGTGTATTTAAGGTTCAAGAAGCCTAAGAAGGCATAAGAGTGGGTTTGATACAATAACCACCAATTAGGACCTTCTTGAGGGTTTGAGCCTAGAGAGAAAGGCTTGTAGGAAACTTGCAAAGGTAGGGTTGAGACACCTTCAGAAGATTCAATCCAATCTATAAACATTTTTCTTTTTCAACTGTTTATCATCTGCATCATTATTGGTATCAAAGCCAAGTTAAGCTAAGAAAACCAATACAAGGGTTAAGAATCCAAATGGAGTAAAATGCCTCGAAGACTCAACAATGTTGAAAGGGTAGCAGAGAGAATAGCAACACAATTGGGAGAAGCCCTTGCTAGAGAAATGAGGGAAATGAGAGTCAGTTTGGATGCAAGACTCACTACAATGGAATCTAAGCAAAGAAGAGGAGTGGTTACAGGGGATATGAGTGACCAAAAAGAAGTGGTGATTGAAGCACAACCCCCACAAGAAGAACCTAAAGAAGAGAGAGATGTTGATGATCTGAGGATGTAAATATTATTGAGGATAGTCAAGGGTGAAGGAACCAAGGTGAAGATGGAACTTCCAGTATATGTAGGTAGTTTGAATGGTGAAGGACTCCTAGATTGGATAGGGGAGTTTGAAAAGTACTTTGAGTTTGAGGAGGTACTTGAAGAGTAGCAAGTAATATTGGCCAGGACCAAGCTGAAAGGACATTCATCCCTATGGTGGGATTATTTTTAGGAAGAAAAGATCTAAAGAAAGGAAAATCCAAGATTACTTCTTGGGATATGATGATTTCCAAGTTGAAGGGAAAATTCTTTCCTAGTGACTACATGATTGCAGAACTTGAAACAAAAGGATATGGGAGTGAAATAGTACATTGAAGAGTTTTAGAAGTTGAGTATTAGATCAAAAAACATGGAGGATGATAGTGATAAGGTTGCAAGATACCTTAATGGATTGAAGTATAGCTTGCAAGATGAGTTGAGCCTTACAAGCTCCAGGACACTTGAAGAGTGTTATCAACTAGCCTTAAAGGCTGAGGAGAAGCTAAATAGGAAGCAAGAAAAGTAGAATAGAGGTAGAGAAAGAACTTTCATAGGTAGAGGTCCATATGCTGGTAGAGGATAGTCACAAAGAATCCAAGGAGAGTCAAGCACCTCACAAGAACAAGCATCAAGTTCAAGATGAGGTTTTAGAGGAAGAAGGGATAACTTTAGGGGGAGATTTGGACAAGGAGGAGGATTCAATGGTTTCATGGGTAAATGCTACAAGTGCAAGAAGTTTGCAGGTCATCAAGCTTTAGATTGTTCGAAGAGAAATCAACTACCACCTTTAGGAATGAAAGAATAACTCAAGTTGCTCAAGGAGGAGATGAAGAAAGTGTTAACTCCTCACCACAAAACAAAAGAACCAAAGAAAGGAGAATCCTTGGTGATGAGAAGGACATCGATTAAGGTTCCAATGGAGAAGAAGCCACCTCAAAGGAAGTCACTATTGAAGACTATTTGTAAGTGCTAAGGTAAGTGTTGTCAAGTTGTTATAGATTCTGGTAGTACTGATAATCTAGTTGTTTTTGAGATGGTAGAGAAATTAAATTTGAAGAGATTACCTCATCCTACATCGTATAAAGTCTCATGGTTGAATAAGGGACAACAAGTACTAGTCAATGAACAACGTTGGGTAGAGTTTCAAATAGGAAGATACAAAGACAAGGTTTTATGTGATATCATCCCTATAGATGTGTGCCATGTATTATTTGGTAGGGCTTGGAAATACGATAGAAAAACAATGCATGATGGTAGGAATAATTTCTATGTTTTGGAGAAGGATGGAGTTACCTATACCTTAGCACCTTTGAAGGAGGAAGATAAAGACCAAAAGGTTGGATCAAGTGTGATGTTAGTGGGTGAAAAAGAGTTTCTAAAGACAATGGAAGAGGAAGAGATAGGTTTTGCAGTGATGGTCAGACCTAGGACTTCCATAACAACAACAAGAATTAATGAGTTGCCACGGGAGATTCAAGACATGTTGAAAGGTTATGCAGATATAGTTGTGGAAGAACTTCCTAACTCCTTTCCTCAAATAAGAGATATTAGTCATCATATAGAATTTATACCAAGGGCTAGTATACCAAACATGGTAGCCTATAAGATGGCACCCCAACAAAATGAAGAAATCAAAAAACAAGTACAAGAGTTGCTTGACAAAGGGTTAATCAGGGAGAGCCTTAGTCCTTTGTGTAGTTCCAACTATTTTGGAACCTAAGAAAGGAGGTGAGTGGATGATGTGTACTAGCTCCAGGGAAATAAACAAGATAACAATCAAATATAGGTTTCCACTACCAAGAATAGAGGACTTAACGGATTGTTTATGTGGGGCAAGTCACTTCTCAAAGATAGATCTCAAAAGTGGATACCATCAAATAAGGATCAAACAAGGAGATGAGTGGAGAATAGCATTCAGAAAAAATGAGGGCCTATATGAGTGGCTTGTTATGCCATTTGTCCTTTCTAATGCACCCAACACCTTTTTGAGACTCATGAATGAGGTTCTTAAGCCATACATTGGTATGTTTGTTGTTGTTTATCTTGATGGTATATTGGTTTTCAATGCTAACAAAGAAGAACCTTTGTATTACTTGAATTTGGTGTTGAGAAGGCTACAAGAGGAAAAATTGTTCATAAACCTTAAAAAATGTGAGTTCATGAAGATACAACTGTCATACCTTGGTTTTGTGGTTTCAAAGGGAATGTTGAAGATGGATCCAAGCAAAGTGAAGGCCATATTGGAGTGGCCTACACCTAGATAAGTTACATAGGTAAGAAGTTTCCATGGTCTTGCAAGTTTTTATAGGAGATTTATCAAAAAGTTCAGACATATATGTGCACCTATCATAGACACTATTAAAGGGGATAAGAAAAGGAAGTTTGTGTGGATTGAATAAGCCGATAAAAGTTTCCAATATCTAAAAAAGAGAGTGACTAAGTAGCATATCTTGACCTTACCTGACTTCAATAAGGTCTTTCAAATAGAATGTGATGCTAGTGGACATGCAATAGGTGTAGTTTTAAGCCAAGACAATAAGCCAATCTAATATTTTAGTGAAAAAATGAATGATGCAAAGAAGAAATACTCTTCATATGGCTTAGAGATGTATGCAATGGTTCAATCACTAAAAAAATAGATACACTACAATCTACCTAGGAATTTTGTGGCCTATACAGACAATCATGCACTTCAATTCACAAATAGCCAAGAAAAACTCAGGTCAAGGCACATTAAGTGGGTTGAGTACCTACAAAATTTCACTTTCACAATCAAACACAAGAAGGGGAAGAATAACAAGGTGGTTGATGCTTTAAGAAAAAGAGCATTAATGGTGCACAAAATTTAGTTAAAAAGTGTTCCAGGATTGAAGCACTCAAGGAGATGTATGAGGATAATGAGGATTTCAAAGAAGTTTATGAGGTTTGGAAGCAGCCTATTAGCACTAATAGAGAGAAGTGCCTAGATTATCTTATACAAGATGGTTTATTGTTTCAAGGAGCACAACTTTGTGTGCCAAAATTTTCTATGAGGGAAAATCTCATCAAGGAGAAGCATTGTGGGAGTATGGCAAGTTATTTTGGACTTGACAAGACACTAGAATAGCTAAGGAGGAACTAATTTTGGCCAAGGATGCAAACAGATGTAAGAAGATTTGTGGAGAGGTGTACTATATGTCAAAAAGAAAAATGGAGCAACGCTAATGCAAGACTGTACCAACCTTTAACCATTCCAAAATTTCCTTGGGAATCCATTAGTATGGACTTTGTTATGGGATTACCAAAGACTCAAAGGGGTTTTGATTCAATTTATGTAGTTGTTGACAAGTTTTCCAAAATGGTTCACTTTATCCCTAGCAAAAGTACAAGTGATGCTTCATATGTTGCAGGTTTTTTCTTCAAAGAGGTTGTTAGACTTCATGGATTATCGTTGAGCATAGTTTCTGATAGAGATAGCAAGTTTCGAGGGAACTTTTGGAGAAAATTGTGGAGAAAGCTTGGTACAAATCTCAGTTTTAGCTCAACCTATCACCCTCAGATAGATGGCCAAACTGTGGTGGTCAATAGGAGCCTAGGTAACCTACTAAGATTACTTTCAATGGATCATCCTAAACAATGGTATCTTGTGTTACCCTAAGCAGATTTTGCTTATAATGACTCAGTGAATAGTAGCATTGGCAAGAGTCCATTTCAGGTGGTCTATTGCATGCAACCAAGAGGAGTATTTGAACTAGGAGACCTTAGTGGTATGGAGAACCAAAGTGTAGAGGGTGAATAATTTGCAATTTCCATGCAAGAGATACATCAATAAGTGAAACAATAGCTCCAAGCTAGTGTGGAAAAGTACAAACATAAGGAAATTTTGAAAAGAAGAGAGGTCAGTTTTAGGGTTGGAGATCTTGTCTTAGCACATCTCGGGAAGAAAAGGTTTCCCAAAGGTAAGTATACCAAATTGAAGATGAAGAAAATAGGTCCTTGCAGGGTTGTTAAGAAGTTTTCCAACAATGCCTATGAGATAGAATTGCCTAGTGGAGTAGTCACATCACCAATTTTCAATGTTGTTGATTTATACCCTTACAAAGGGGATGCCATTGCTAATGAAGGAGAAGGTACACATAATATATATGGTGTTGATTGGATTTAAGTATAGCTTGCAAGATGAGTTGAGCCTTACAAGCTCCAAGACACTTGAAGAGTTTTATCAACTAGCCTTAAAGGATCAAAAGAAGTTGAATAGGAAGCAAGAAAAGTAGAATAGAGATAGAGGAAGAACTTTCATAGGTAGAGGTCCATACGCTGGTAGAGGACAGTCACAAAGAATCCAAGGTAAGTCAAGCACCTCACAATAACAAGCATCAAGCTCAAGATGAGGTTTTAGAGGAAGAATTCCTAACTTTAGGGATAGATTTGGACAAGGAGGGGGATTCAATAGTTTCACGGGTAAATTCTACAAGTGCAACAAGTTTATAGGTCATCAAGTTTGGGAGTGTTCCAAGAGAAATTAACTACCACCTTTAGGAATGAAATAAGAACTCAAGTTGCTCAAGGGGGAGATGAAGAAAGTGTTAAATCCTCGCCACAACCAGAAGAACCAGAGAAAGGAGAATCCTTGGTGATGAGAAGGACATTTATTAAGGTTACAATTGAGAAGGAGCCACCTCAAAGGAAGTCACTATTCAAGACTGTTTGGAAGTGCCAAGGTAAGTGTTTTCAAGTTGTTATAGATTCTAGTAGTACTGATAATCTAGTTGTTTTTGAGATGGTAGAGAAATTAAATTTGAAGAGATTACCTCATCCTACACCATATAAAGTCTCATGGTTGAATAAGGGACAACAAGTACTAGTCAATGAACAGTGTCAGGTAGAGTTTCAAATAGGAAGGTACAAAGACAAGGTGTTATGTGATATCATCCCTATGGATGTGTACCATGTATTATTTGGTAGGCCTTGGAAATACGATAGAAAAACAATGCATGATGGTACAAAGGATGTCTATGTTTTGGAGAAGGATGGAGTTACCTATACCTTAGCACCTTTGAAGGAGGAAGATAAAGACCAAAAGGTAGGATCAAGTGTGATGTTAGTGGGTGAAAAAGAGTTTCTAAAGATAGTGGAAGAGGAAGAGATAGGTTTTGTAGTGATGGTCAGACCTAGGACTGCCATAACAACAACAACAATTGATGAGTTTCCATGGGAGATTCAAGACATGTTGAAAGGTTATGCATATATAGTTGTGGAAGAACTTCGTAACTCCTTTCCTCCAATAAGAGATATTAGTCATCATATAGAATTTATACTAGGGGCTAGTCTACCAAACACGGTAGCCTATAAGATGACACCCCAACAAAATGAAGAAAATAAAAAAAAAAGTACAA
This sequence comes from Sequoia sempervirens, assembly GCA_007258455.2. Lineage (NCBI taxonomy): Eukaryota > Viridiplantae > Streptophyta > Pinopsida > Cupressales > Cupressaceae > Sequoia > Sequoia sempervirens. The sequence goes on along the minus strand of VDFB02000013.1, from coordinate 1,257,889 downwards.
GAGTTGCTTGACAAAGGGTTAATCAGGGAGAGCCTTAGTCCTTGTGTAGTTCCAACTATTTTGGAACCTACGAAAGGAGGTGAGTGGTGGATGTGTATTGTATCTAGGGAAATAAACAAGATAACAATTAGATATAGGTTTCCACTACCAAGAATAGAGGACTTAATGGATTGTTTAAGTGGGGCAAGTTACTTCTCAAAGATAGATCTCAAAAGTGGATACCATCAAATAAGCATAAGACAAGGAGATGAGTGGAGAATAGTGTTCAAAACAAATGAGGGCTTTTATGAGTGGCTTGTTATGCCATTTGGCCTTTCTAATGCACCCAACACCTTAATGAGACTCTTGAATGAGGTCCTTAAGCCATACATTGGTATGTTTGTTGTTGTTTACCTTAATGGTATATTAGTTTTTCAGTGCTAACAAAGAAGAACATTTGTATCACTTGAATTTGGTGTTGAGAAGGCTATAAGAGGAAAAAATGTTCATAAACCTTAAAAATTGCGAGTTCATGAAGATATAATTATCGTACCTTGGTTTTGTGGTTTTAAAGGGAATGTTGAAGATGGATCCAAGCAAAGTGAAGGCCATATTGGAGTGGCCTACACCTAGATAAGTTACATAGGTAAGAAGTTTCCATGGTCTTGCAAGTTTTTATAGGAAATTTATCAAAAAGTTCATCCATATATGTGCACCTATCATAGACACTATTAAAGGGGATAAGAAAATGAAGTTTGTGTGGACTGAATAAGCTGATAAAAGTTTCCAATATCTGAAAAAAGAGAGTGATTGAGTAGCATATATTGACCTTACCTGACTTCAATAAGGTCTTTCAAATAGAATGTAATGCTAGTGGACATGCAATAGGGGCAGTTTTAAGCCAAGACAATAAGCCAATCTAATATTTTAGTGAAAAAATGAATGATGCAAAGAAGTACTCTTCATATGACTTAGAGATGTATGCCATGGTTCAATCACTAAAAAATGGATACACTACATTCTACCTAGGGAGTTTGTGGCCTATACAGACAATAAAACACTTCAATTCATAAATAGCCAAGAAAAACTCAGTCAAAGGCACATTAAGTGGGTTGAGTACCTACAAATTTTCACTTTCACAATCAAACACAAGAAGGGGCAGAGTAACAATGTGGCCAATGCTTTAATTAAGTTTAGACTTTGTTATGGGATTACCAAAGACTCAAAGGGGTTTTGATTCAGTTTATGTAGTTGTTGACAAGTTTTCCAAAATAGTTCACTTTATCCCTAGCAAAAGTACAAGTGATGCTTCATATGTTGCAGGTTTTTTCTTCAAAGAGGTTGTTAGACTTCATGGATTGTCATTGAGCATAGTTTCTGATAGAGATAGCAAGTTTCTAGGGAACTTTTGGAGAGCATTGTGGAGAAAGCTTGGTACAAATCTCAGTTTTAGCTCAGCTTGGTAGGCCAACACTGGGAACAAATAATAAGAAAGATTAACACTTTATAAAAAAATTTAGTTTGGTCTATACGTGTCAATCCAGGGGCGTAGACTTGCGAGAGGTCTCGTGGATATATTCCAATCGAAGGGGTGAAAGTTGTGAGATGAGTGGTTATGAATGTAGCTATGGAAATAAACATACAAAAAATCAAAATGAAGATTGATTTCGGCAATAGGAACTGTCACTTCCTGGCGATAGGAACAATAACTCATAAGAATTACAAAATTTAAATGAACTACAAACCACACTTGCAAATAATACAAAAACAACATTCAATCAAGAACTGAAATAAACACATTGCTAAACTATAGAAATCATAATGAAATAAAGGTACGAGAATTTAAATTTTGCAGCTATTAAAGTTTTAAATCTATTATAATTGAACCAAGCTGAAAGGAAATAACACACAGACATATTAACAATAAAAAGAAATAAATTTCACCATGCGTCACCAGGGAGTGGGCCCTTTCCCCATAGCTTGCAGGTGAAGAGAACGAGGATGTCCTTCTACGTGATCAAAATAAACACTGTCATTTTATTTATCAGAAAATCACTACAAATTTTGTGTCTAGAAATCTCTTTACAATATTTTGCGTGTACTGAAATTTTTTCCTTTTGAGCTGATATATATATACAACTCCAATCTAAAACTTCTACGCACAATAATAGATAGTTTGTTTGGCCTAGAATCAACAAATTGGAGATGATTGGTTCAGGTGTTTCCTAGCCATATATTAAAACGACTCTGTTACAACAAGTGAAAATAGAAAACTGGTATATTATTGGTTTCCTCCAAGCACGTCTCTATCACATGTTATTCTCCTCAATTAGTTTTGGTAGATGAAAACCTCTTTTGACGTGGAAATAATGAGGCAATTGGAAGTCATGTCTATGCATTGAAGTGGCATAAACAGTACAAAATAAATATTGGACGTGTCTTTTATTAACTGTAGATATTAAGGTGAAAATCCATGTTTGGAATATCCAATCAAATGTTGATGTGTACACAACCATGTATGACAGATTTGATGCCTCATGAATGTGTTGGTAAATATGGTCATTGGAAGAAAGAATGCACTGAGATGATGTGGCAAGAGTCCATGTAGAAATGATCGAAGACACGATGGTTCTTGCATAGAAGATGACAGGAAGTTTTGTATGTTGTGAGCTAGCTATATTTTCCAAGGGTAGAAATTAGAATGCTCATTAGTAAACTCAACCAAACACAAATAGCTCTCATCACAGCCTACCACCCTTAGATAGATGGCCAAACTAAGGTGGTCAATAGGATCCTAGGTAACCTACTAATATGCCTTTCAAACGATCATCCTAAACAATGGGATCTTATGTTACCCCAAGCAGAGTTTGCTTATAATGACTTTGTAAATAGGAGCATTGGCATGAGTCCATTTCAGGTGGTCTATGGCATGCAACCAAGAGGAGTATTTGAACTAGGAGACCTTAGTGGTATGGAGAAGCAAAGTGCAGAGGGTGAGCAATTTCCATGCAAGAGATACATCAATAAGTGAAACAACAACTCCAAGCTAGTGTGGAAAAGTACAAACAAAAGGCAGATTTGGAAAGAAGAGAGGTCATTTTTAGGGTTGGAGATATTTTCTTAGCACATCTCAGGAAGAAAAGGTTTCCCAAAGGTGAGTATACCAAATTGAAGATGAATAAAATAGGTCCTTGTAGGGTTGTTATGAAGTTTTCCAATAATGCCTATGAGATCGAATTACCTAGTGGAGTAGGCATATCACCAATTTTCAATGTTGCTAACTTATACCCTTACAAAGGGGATGCCATTGCTAATGAAGGAGCAGGTAAATAGAATATATCAGGTGTTGATTGGATAAAGGACCCAAACCAACAGAGTTAAAGTGCATTCTTGACACCAAAGAGAGCAAGAAGACCAAATGCAAGCAATACTTTCAATATTTGGTCAAATGGAAGCACATTCCATATGAATATTCCACATGGATGGAAGAATAAGACATCATCAAGCATGGAAAGACTGTTGCAGACCTCCTCTTAGGTGGAACCTGGATTTCATTCTTTTTCCCTTAGGAGTATGATGTAGGAGCATTACTCTGGTGATGTTTCTATACTCATTTTGATGTTATGAGTCTTTTTTGAGTTGGTAAAGGTCTTAGGGGGTCTATTGGGATCATGTCCAATGGTTTAGGTTGTGTAAATAAGCACAAAAATTCAATTTTTGATTTTTCTCGCCAAAATGCAAATTTGAATCTATTAGGCATTTTTGGGTTGTTGAAGGGTTGGATTTTCTTCCTCAGCTCTAGTTTTGTGTTTTTTGAGTCTAGTAAGGTCTCGTTACATGTTTCTTTTAGTTTAGGTTGTGAAAAAGGGCATATTTTACAAGTTTGATGCAAAAGGACTTTAGGTTTTGATGGAAAAGCAATGCATTTTTAATTGGTAACTATTTATCATGTTCATTCACATTGAAGAAATGAAAGAGAACACTCCAAGAAGCTATGGAAGAATTTTTTCATGAAAATACCTTGTTTCTTCATGGTTTTTTATAGTTTTATGTTAAAATAGTCAAAGAACGGTTTTGTATGGCCTTGTATGAGGCTATGTTAGGTTTGTGAATGGATGGAATGTTAGAGTTTTGTTTGTAGGTTCAAATGCAATTTTCTTGGTTTGATTTCATGATGTTTTGATCAAGATATAGCAAAAACACAACTAGTTGCCCTGTCATAGAGCTAGGGTTTCCAGTGAGAGAAAAAAATTCATATCTTTTGTTTTAACTGTTGAAACTTCATGAAACTTGGTGAAAATATTTTGCATGTTGTTGGTCAGGTGTCCACCAAAAGAGAGTCCACAAATTCAACATATGTGGGAGTTATGCTAGTCTATGTATGTTCCTTGTTCAAAAAACTATTAAAACCCTAGGCCTTTAATGCAAAATACATTTGTTTTGAGTTCACCATAGCTGAGTGGGGTTTGCAAAAACCCTATGGTGTGTATTGAAGGTTCAAGAAGCCTAAGAAGGAATAAGAGTGATTTTGTTACAATAAACACCAATTAGGACCTTCTTGAGGGTTTGAGCCTAGAGAAGGCTTGTAGGAAACTTGAAAAGGTAGGGTTTGAGACACCTTTAGAAGATTCAATCCAATTTGTAAACATTTGTCTTTGTCAATTGTTTATCCTTTGCATCAATAATTGAGTAACAATATGATATTTATTCATTCATGAACATAATAGAATTACAATCTACTACAATGGGCTTCCAACATGATAGGCCACAACCATTTGATTATAAATGAGCATAATATGTGGGAATTATATAATTTGAATAATATTGCAATAGAATATGAATGTTGAGCTCCACAAACAAAATAACTATATTAACTTTCAATTGACTACCTTCAAATGATTAAGTGATGTTTATATAGCAAATTTTAGTATTTTGGATGATCTCATTAGCCATGAGAGGTGCAAATATCGAAGACAAGTGTAGGGTATAGTTAGCCAAATGTGTGAATAATCTTCTAGAATGAACATACAAAAGATTAAGACATGAACATTAGGATTGTAAGGTTGAGATACCTTAACTGAAGAGGCATTAAGTGAGTCCATTATTTTGCATGGACCCCATATCCTTTCATGGTAAATATTTACTTTTCATGTGTGTTTGCGAGATCTTGTATACTTTAAATTCCATGTTCATTGTAGGATACACATGCACCTAAAAGTGGAGGAAAATTATAATGGTAATTGCATAATTCCCATTTAGTTTTGGATCTATTTTGATGGATTGTTTTAATATAATTACATAGAAAAATGTGACATACATTTATGCTAATTTTGGTTTGTTCCCCAATCCCTAGTTATCCTCATTTATTCTCACTCACACACACTTCCATACATTTGATCTTATCTTAACCTTATCTACACCTATTCCCACTCATTTACCTTATATTAGCTCACTCTTTCACATATCCATTCCTAATACCAAGGCCTAGTCTTCCCCATCTTGGGCCTACGATGTATATGATATATCCAACATGGTGTAGATTTGACCTAGAATTTAAATTTTAAGAAAATAAATGGTCAACTCCTACCATTTCTTCCTAATTTTTGGAAGGTAACTTGGTACATGTTTGTGTGAATATTCATTGTCTTAGTATTTGAAAAAAATATTTAAACATTAATTCATCATTAAAAATTAAAAAACATTGTCCATATTATAAAGGACATTCCTAAAACCATTTGGTTTTGGAGCACCAAAAAGAATCAGTACTTGCATTAGAATTCACATCTAAACCATTACAAACTTAGTTGTTGTTTACCAATAGTTGTCCAAGATCATAAAAATGATTATTATCATAGTTGGTGGCTCAAAAGAATGTGAACTCTCACAATTCAACAATTTTGTGAACCTTCACAATTCAACAAATTTTGTGAACCTTCACAATTCAACAAATTTTCCAAGGTATTTATAACTAGCAATGGCACCTTGTGCAATGGGTACGCCGAAGAGGTGTGGAAAATCAATTAGGAAAAAAATGGTTTATTTGTTGAACATTTGTGTAGTGTATGAGATCAATTGGTAGGTCATTTAGAAAATGATTTTAATAATATTATTTATTTTATTTTATTTTTTTACTATAGAATAATAAATTTTATGTATTAACTATTATATTATTATATTTATGTCAGTATTATTATTATATTATATTTATTATTTATGTATTAACTATTATATTGTTATATAATATAACATTATATATTAATAAAAGTCAAACTATTTATTATATATTTTTGATAATTTTTCTAATCATATTTTGTATGCACATATATTAAAATAAGAACAAATAACCTTACTTAAAACTATTGAATATTTTATTTATTATTATTCTTTATTATTTTAAAATGTATATCAATAATATAAAATTATTTTACTTAGACTTAAATAATAAGTAAAACTATATAATCACATTATCAATAAATTAATTAAAAATTCTCACTATTGTCGTGAAAACTCCTTTTATATTATTTTATAATTAATAAAATAATAAAATAATTATAAACTAAATATTATTTTATAATTAATAAAATAATTATAAACTAAATATAAGTCCCACCCCTTTACTTTATCGAAAATAATTATAAGCTAAATATAAGTCTTGCCCCCTTTACTTTATCAACTTGATTAATATTAAAAATGAAAAATGAGGTGGCAATGGGGGCATAGGTAACTTGAGCTTTTCACTCTATTGTGTTTTTTTAATTACTTTTTTTTAACTTTTTACTTCACCGCTTTTCGCAGGAAAATCAATGAAAAATGATGGACGGTTGAGATCAATCAGGTCTTGGTGGCTTTTCAACCGTCTGTAGAGAAAATGAGCTTTGAAAGCTCATATAGGACACGACATAGTCTCTGGTGGCTTTTCAACCGTCTATGGATAAAATGAGCTTTGAAAGCTCATATAGGACACACCTTCGACGTAAATATTGTCAATCCTTACATGCAGACAAAGAACAAGAACCATAATAAATAAGATCATAGAAATTTTCATTCAACTAGATAATAGTAATATACTTCAAAGACATCAATTTTTTAAACACTGTAAAAAAAAATTATTCCTAAAAATCATAAACACTCATATTCCAACTTTAATTCAAATACTAAATACACCTTTTCATTTACAATTAATTTTCCTAAAACAAAAACCTTTATTTATCCAACTCTAATTTACATATATTAAATGTACTTTAATGTTAAACCTAATTGATTATAATTTTCTTATTGCGAGTGAAAATCCCTCAACCTTATGTAAACCAGTGAATATCATTTTGCCCTAAATTTCAGCCGGCCTAAATTGCGGCGAAGGGGCGGAGACTTTAAAGATGCCATTGCCACGTACAAATTACAATACACGCCTTGCCTTAAAAAAGTGCATTATTCCATCAACATGTACATCACCAACATTCATTACATACTAAAGTTGTTGAGATGTCAATCAATGTTGTTACTGCATGTGTTCAAACCATGTCTAATTGTTTTTGTTTGTTTGAAAAAGTGTATATTTTGTAATTTTGTATTTTGTATTTTATGTTATTTTATATTTATGTTTAAGTATATTGTTTAGTATACGATTTTGATTGATTTGATAAGTTTAATGATTTTACATTAAAATTATTTTTTACAAATATAATTTTTTTTTTGCAAAATAATTAGTCATTAGAGTAAAATTACAATTGTATGTATTAGATTAATCTATATTTTCTAATTTTCAATTTAATATCAAGCTTAAGCTAACTCAATTTCAACTAGTCATTATGTTGGCTATGATACCAATTATTGTTTATGTGCTTGGTACATGCATAAAAGAACATCCATAAATAATTTAAAATCAAGATTACTTATCATCCAAGTCCACCCCTTACCTTGTAGAATCACACTTCTAACATTCATGCCACTTAGAATCACTTATACTCCTATGGTAACATTCTTTTAAATCAACTATATTGATAATATCAACAAATTCCAAAGGCCTAGTCCTTACACACCATCATTGAATCATCTTTTAAGTCTCAAGTTATCATTATTGTAACCCCAACATTTGCATTTTCCTTCCAACTTTATCAAAATAATTGAATCAGACTTGACTAAGGCAAAAGGTTAAAAGCTAGGCATCTTCCTTTCTAGTATAACATATTCCATTGTTGCTCTTCAACACAATAAATATTTCAATTGTAGGTATATAGACATCAAGAAATGTTTTATTATAGACCAACAATCTAAAAATCACAAGTTCTATTTCATAGCATAAGGTTAATACCATAGAGGTCAAGTTAGAATCGTAGTTGCAATGATCAAACTTGTAGGTGGAAGAATATCCCAAGATCATCCACAATCACGTAATTCACATGGCTTAGTCACCGTAGACCATTCATCTTACATCTAGTTTCAAATTTTGGGTTATTGTCATTTATCATAGTTATTTCAATACTCTTTTCCTCAACACTAAGGTGTGCATTTGATTTTTGTTATTTCATTCTGTTATCAAATTTGATTATATGTTTTGACACAACTCAAATATTCGGGATCTTCATTTATTATTACCTCTTTGCATTTATTTACCCTAGATATTTATGTAGGGTTTTTTTATTTTTCCATATAAAATGGTGAACTTGTTTTATCTTATACACCTTCAATTTTACCTTGGTTTCTATCCTTCTATGTTACTATTTCATATTTGATATGTATGATTTCTTGTATATTTTATTTCAAATTTAATTAGAGTTTGGTTCATTATAAAATCATTCATTATGGACACCTTTTTTAGTCAAGTGACATAATTATTATCTTTATGATAATGGCATTTGTTTCTTAGACTTTTTCCCCTATCCTTTTTCCTTGTAAATTTAAGAGTGGGTAGAATTTAGCCTTATTTGGAGATTTCTCTCAAGTGTTGAAGCTAGGTAGGGCTTCTAACATTGTTGTGCTTTCATTGCCACACATCTCTAATAAAATCCTTGTATTCTCTTAATAGACTAACCAATCCTGTTAGATTTATGAAACATGAGATGTAGGATCAAACAATAAACAAAACACCTTCCATGTAAGAGCTCTGCAAAACAAAGATATTCTATTCCTCAAAAAGAAATGCTTACATAATGAATAATACAAGGGAGAGAATGCTTTATAAGAGCAACCTTAAATTAAAAAGGGATTAGATTGTGACAAGTGTCAACATCCAGTGTGATGAGATGGAATGATCAGATATTAGCTCTCTAGTTAACATAAATAAAGCACTTAGTTAATTTAAAAAACAATCCTAAGTTTAGCTTAAGTGCATGAGAATTGGAATTAGAATTAATTAAAGATTAATTAATTATTATATAATGCATGAATACTCTAACATCCCCCCTTAAGTGTAACTTTAAGGAGTATATAAAAACTCTAAAAACCAATGCATAAAAAGCAAAGAAATAATGAATGGGCGACAACTAGGCATGATGAGGTATCCAATACAATTAAAGAAATATCTCATAACTAGAGAAAACCTCATGGGAAATAATCCCCTCCTAAAGAGAGATGAAAGCATGTAAAAAAACATGAAGGATGCCTCATGAAGACCCCCCAAGGACAACTTCCTTCACCCCAAGCATTGATCACAACTGGAGGTAACAAGGAAATACTAAAGGTTGTGTGAAGATGTCTGCAACCTGCTCCTTTGTAGGCATCTACTTGAAGGTGAGAAAACCATCCTGAATCAACTATCGTATGAAGTTCATGTGGATCTCTATATGCTTAGTATGTTGATGTTCCATTGGATTGCAAGAAATGTGAATGGAACTTATTGCCACACCAAAGAATAGTGGGACTATCAAGAGGAAAACCAAACTCATTCAATGATTTTCGAATCCACAAAACCTCATGGATGGCCAAAACCATTGCACGATACTCAACCCTTGTGGATGATAATGCAATAGCAGATTGCTCCTTGCAAGACCATGTAATGGGGCTAGAACCAAAGGCATAAAATAAATCCAAAAGTGGAATTCCTATCATTGACATCACCAGTCCAATATGAGTCAGTAAAGCCAATTATCTGAGGATCTCTTGATGTATAGTGAATACCATAATGTGAGGTGCCTTGAATATATCTCAAAATTTGTTTGGAAGCTTGACAATGACTCTCATGTGGATCATGTGAGAATTGAGAGACAAGGCCAGCCACAAATGAAAGATTAGGGCATGAATGTGTTAGGTACAAAAGACTACCAACCAACTGCTTGCATAATGTAGCACCTATTGGAGGAGTGGTACAAGTGGAAGAAAATACAACACCTAACTAGAATGGTGTGGGGAAATCTTGCAATCAAGCATGCCAAATCTCTAAAGCATGTCAAGAGCATACTTCTTCTAAAATATAGAAATCCCATCCGATGATTGAATAACCTATAAACTAAGAAACTAATGCAAAAGTCTGAGATCTGTCATCTCAAATTGCTCCATCAAAGCTTGCTGAAAATTTTGGATCATGGAGGATGAACCACCTATAAGGATCAAATCATCCACATATAGCACAAAGATCACCCTCCTATCTTTGAGTGTAAACTATGAGATCAGAATGAAGAAAAGTGTCCATCTTATCATACCAAGCTCAAGGGGCATGTTTGAGACCATATAGTGAATGACAACGTTTGGAAACTAGCAAAGAGTCTTTAGTAAAACCATGTGGCTGCTCCATATAAATCTCCTCATGAAGATCACCATGAAGGAAGGCACTCTTCACATCCATTTGAAATAGTGACCATCCCCGTGAAGTTGCAAGGGAAGGTACAAGGAAAATAGAATTCATCTTGGAAATGAGGGCAAAGGTCTTTGAATAATCAATGCCTTTGACTTGAGAAAAACCCTTTGCAACAAGATGACCTTATACTTATCAATAGAAACATCTGCAACATATTGGTATGGTAAACCCACTTGCACCGAACCAACTTTCTTCCCTAAGGAAGAGGAACAAGATCCCAAGTATGATTCTTCATCACAGAAGAATACTCATCTGCCATAGGACTATCCCACTCAAGAATACCAATCACCTCTGAAAAATTATGAGGATCATCCATAATAGTATGACTCAAAAGACTAAAAAAGTGATGTATGTGCATGAGTGCAATGAGATTTTGAAGGATCACTTGCCAAAGGTCCAACTACATCAATAGTATTATGGGTCCACTTGGGTAAAGGCTAAATATCTAGAGGTGGAGGGATAGCTAGAGCATCATCCTCAACCTCAAGAGATGAGTAATCCTCAATATTGAGGAGTGAGTAGTAGGTGATGAGGAGAAGCTGGGGATGGCGAATTCATCTAAGGAAAGTGCTCATCAAATTGGGCATCCCGTCGAAACAAGAAATCTTTAGAATTAGGATCAAACAACTTGTATGCCTTAGCATCCTCGAAGTAGCCAACAAATGTGAATGTTTGGATCTTCCTCTCCATGGATTTTTGTTGAGATTCAAGAATTAATGCCCAAGCCTCACTATCAAAGACTCTAAATGAAGATACATCAGACTTGACATGTGACCAAGCCTCCTTGGGAGTCATATGTTGTAATGCCTTGTGAGGCATACAATTCTGAATATAATTGGCACAATTAACTACCTCAACCCAAAACAAAGAATGTATATCTCATGATTGAATCATATAGTTGGCCATCTTTTGTAAAGTTATGTTCTTTCTCCTAGCAAAACCATTCTATTGAGGTGTGTATGGAATTGTAAGTTGATGTTACAAACCATGCTTAGTTTAAAAGTTTTGTAAAGTTTGATTAACATAATCCCCCCATTATTTGTGTGTATTTTCTTGATAGAAAGACTAGATTGCTTCTCCAAAAATCCCTTAAAGATCTTGAAGGAATCGAAGAAATTACTCTTGTACTTAAGAAAGTACACCCATGTATGCCTGGAGAAGTCATCAATAAATGTGAGCACATTTTTGGCCCTTGAAAATGAAGTAGTCAAAAAGGACATGAGGTCACTATGTACCAACTCTTGTTGAAAAATGAGGTGTTTTCTTAGCTTAATACTTTGTAAAACTTTAATATTGCTGATCTAAGTAAGCTTTATTTTGTTACATATATTCTTTGTGGGTGATTATCTTGATTAATCCATTTTACTATTGTAGAATGAAGATAGAAGTTGATAGAAGAACTAGACAAGATATTAGAAAGATTACACAAGATGTACCATGGAGAAACCCTTTCGAGAAAAAAATACACCAAGAATTATTCTATTATTCAATCTCTGAATTACAATGGATTCAATGCTTGCTTGAGAATGATTCTTCTTTCTTTACCAATCTTCTTCACATCAGCAAATAACAATTATAAAAACTCTCTTCAACTTGAATGAGATATAGAGGCAATATGCAACCTTGTAATCTCCAAATGGTGATAATTACAATGCACAAGCTCAAGCCCTTGAAAATTTATGCCATATTACTTCAAGTTGAGTTATTCTGTGAAGATTAAAGCTTACAACATGTGCTTCATGCATTTGGGCATCCCAAACTGAAGCTACAACTAATCCTTCACTTTGGTGATAATTCCAAAGCTCTTCCTCAAAGTTGGCACCTATAAGTAATCCTACTTAACTACGCCTTCAAAAATATCTTATCATGCAAGAGAGGTCAATCCAAGAAAGCATCTTGGGCGCCCAAGTTGGCTCCAAGTGATTTCTAGTTAACTAAAACATTTACTCAACACCATTCATGCAAGAATGGTCATCCCCTGTTAACTGGAGGTAGTCCCTGTTATCTATCATACAACTCAATGTTATTAGCCATGCATTCCAAGTTAACTAAAGTTAACTAACATACAATTGAAACTAATTGAAGACAATTGAACCATAACTGAACTGAACTAAACTGAACTAAACTAAACTAAACTGAACTAAACTGATTTTGAACTGAACTGAACTAAACTAAACTAAACTGAACTAATCTAAACTAAACTTAACTTCAAGCATGCAAACATCAAACCCTAACGCCTAGGATCTTTACATGCATTCAAAAGTGTTAACTGTTACTCGTATAGTTAACTGAATCACAAGGTGAGTGTCACCTTACCATGTGGGTGCCCCATGTGCCCCTATTATTTAGGAACTCACTATGGATGCCCTCACATGCTCCTTACATTTAGAATTAATTACAAATTTCAATAATCATGATTATTTCATCAATATTAATCTCATCCTAATCTTAGTGTTGTTGAACACATTCCAAGAATCTAGGAGATACATGAAATAATTAATGTTTAGGATTTGCAATTAAATGGCATCCTATTTCCAACATTCTCCCACTTGACATTATACATTGAAATTATTCTAAACAAGGAATAATAAATTTAAATCAAGTATAGGACTCAAGGCCAGTGGCCTTCCTGCACCATGAGAACTTATCTATAGGAACTGGCTTCATAAGATAATCTGCAACATTAATCAAAGTGTCAACTTTTTCAATTAATACTTTCCCACTCTCAACCATTTCTTGCACAAAGTGATACTGAACATCTACATGTTTTATACAAGCATGATACATAGGATTTTTGGCTAAACAAATAGCACTATGATTATCACATTCAGGCCTAACTTGCTTGCAATTAAAACCAATACCTGACCCAAGTCTCTATAACCAAACTGCCTCTTTAGATGCATGTGTGGCAGCCATGTACTATGCTTCTATGGTGGACAAAGCAACCGTGGGTTGCCTCTTACTCATCCAACTAACCATAGCTCCAAACAAAGTGTACACATAACCACTTGTCAACCTCCGACTGTCCAGATCTCCTGCCCAATTTGAATCAACAAATCATTGTATGTCCAATGATCTATTGATATTATAAACTAAATAGTAATTTGAAGTCCCTCGTAAATATCTAAACACCCTCTTAACATAAGTCCAATTTTCTTTACCAAGGTTAGACACAAACCTACTAAGAACTCCTATTGCTTGTGCTATATCTGGTCTTGTACAGACCATTGCATACATCAAACTACCAATTGCACTAGCATATGGAATTTCAGACATTTCCTCAAAATTAAAATCAGATTTAGGACTCATATCTAAACTTAACTTCGTGCCAACTGGTAAAGGAATATTAATTGGTTTACTATCTTGCATATTAAACCTTTTCAAAATAGTATCAACATAATTGCTTTGACTTAAGCAAAGTTTTCTATTACCTCTATCTCTACTGATCTCCATACCGAGGATATATTTTGCAGCTCCTAGATCTTTCATCTCAAATGTGTTCGAGAGTTGTGCTTTCAATTCTCTAATCATTACCTTGTTGTTACCAATAAACAACATGTCATCAACATACAAGATAATAATTAAAAGCTGATCATCAATAATTTTTATGTAAACACAATGATCTTCCTCACTCCTAACATAACCAATTTTTAATGCAAAAGCATCAAACTTTTGGTACCACATTCTGGGTCACTGTTTCAATCCATATAAAGATCTCTTTAACCAGCAAACCAATTCTTCTTTTCCTTTTACAACAAAACCTTCAAGTTGCTTCATATAAATCTCCTCATCAAGATTCCCATGTAAAAAAGCAGTTTTCACATCCATTTGCTCAATTTCAAAATCATAAGCAACAACAATAGATAAAAAGAATCTAATAGAAGTTAATTTAGCAATAGGAGAGAAGATTTCATTAAAGTCAACTCCCTCTCTCTAGGAGTAGCCCTTGGCTACTAATCTAGCCTTGTACCCTTCGAGATTACCATCTGCACCAATCTTCTTTTTAAATATCCATTTACAACCAATGGCCTTTCTATCTTTGGGAAAACTCTCAAGATCCCATGTGTCACAAGTATCCAAGGATTCCATTTCCTCATGCATAGCTTGTGACCAAAGCTTGTTCTCGTCTGAGGACAAAGCTTCCCTGTAAGAACTGGGTTCATCATTAGTACTCATTAAAGAAAAAATACAACGGAAATTAGGTGGGCTATACCTATCAACAGGATTCCATTGTCTTGTGGATCTCCTCAAAGGAGTTTCTTCTTGTTCCTCAATATGCTCATCTTGAGCCTCTATTTCAGGAGAACTCTCTGAACTCTCTTCTTCCAATTCATCCACTTGTTCTTCAACATGTGCATCTTGTTGCTTCTCAGTATTTATCTCAAAATGCACTGTTCGAGAAGTATCCTTCTCCTTTGGTTGTTCTTCTCCTGAATAAGCTCTAAATTCCCTAAACATAACATCTCTAGATAAATAAACTTTTCTTGTTAGTGGATTCCAAAGCTTGTAACCTTTTACATTTTCACCATAACCTATGAATATGAATTTTTGTGCTTTAGGATCCAATTTAGATCGCTTTTCTTGAGGCACGTGAACAAAAGCCTCACAACCAAAGATCCTTAAATGTGCAACACTAGGTTTCTTACCTAACCACATCTCATAAGGAGTTTTATCTTCAATAGATAAACTAGGAGATCTATTGATTAAATAACAAGTACATACTGCTTCAGCCCATAAGGACCATTCAAGCTTAGCACTACTTAACATAATCCTAGCTCTTTCCATTAAGGTTTGGTTCATCCTTTCTGCTACTCCATTTTGTTGAGGTATATATGGAGTAGTTTTTTGTCTCACTATTCCTGCATGCTTACAATAATCATCAAATTCCTTAGAACAATAATCACCAAGATTATCTGATCTCAACACTTTTATCTTATGATTTGATTGTTTCTCAACCAAAGCCTTAAATTCCTTAAACTTATTAAACACATTAGATTTGTTATGCATAAAATATATCCAAGTGTATCTTGAGACATCATCAATAAATGTGACATAGTATCTAGATTTTCCAATAGAGTCAATATCCACAGGACCCATTACATCTGAGTGAATAATCTCTAATAATCTGTTAGCTCTATTTGTACCACTAGGAAATTTAGATCTAGATTTCTTTCCAAACAAACAGTGCTCACAAAAGTCATTTTTGCCAATATTATAATTAGGAATACCGTCAACCAATTTTTTATTAAGAATGGTCCTAAGACCTTTTTCACCTATATGGCCCAATCTATGGTGCCATAGCATACATGTATTTTCAACTTCAGTTACATTTGATAAAATATTTACATTGGAGATATTCAACTTAAACAAATTCCCAATTGAGATCCTTTAGCAACCACCATATTCCCTTTCACCAATCTGCAACCACCTTTGTCAAATGTCACATGCATTCCAGAATCATTAAACTTAGAGACAAAAAGTAGATTCCTTGCAAGTCCTGGAATATGTAAAACATCATTAAGGGTCTTAACACTACCATCACTGAAACATAATTTTACCTCTCCTTTTCCAACAACTTTTGTTGTGTTGTTGTCTCCAAAGAAGACATCTCCTCCATCATATGCAGTATACTTAGAGAACCACTCCTTTCTAGGAGTCATATGATAGGAGCAACTTAAATCAATAAGCCAAGAGTTATCAACAACAGTATTAGAAGAAATGACTAATGCATCATTACTGTCATCGGATTTTTCTGTAGAAGCATCAGTAGTCTTCTTCTTGCTCTTACAATCCTTTTTGATATGTCTAGGTTTTCCACAATTCCAACACTTTACCTTACTCTTACCAGGGGTTTTTGATCATCCTTTAGACTTACCCTTTCCTTTCTTGTCTGCTTTAGATTCCTTCTCTTTAGGCCTACCTCTTACAAGCAAGGCATCTTGGGAGCTAGTTTTAGATTTCCTCCTCATCTCCTTTGATAGGAGAGTAGGAATGATGTTGTCCATCTTTGGATCTACAACATTACCACTAATTGCAACTATTAGATTTTCCCAAGAATCTGGTAAATAGCAAAGCAAATGCACTTATCCTCATCCTCAAGCTTTACATCTACAGATGCTAATTGACTGAGAATTAAATTGAAAGCATTTAAATGTTGTGCTACTGAATCACCATCTTTCATTTTCAATAAATATAATTTCCTTTTTAGATACAACTTATTTGTTAGACTCTTTGTTTGATAAATGTCTCCTATTCTTTTCCATAATTTATATGCACTGGTTTCCACTGAAACATTTAAAAGAACAACATCAACAAGACACAATCTAATTGTACCTCTTGCCTTTTTATCTAACTTAGCCCAATCTTCATCTGACATAGTTGTAGGTGTCTTTGTCTCATTATTAACCGCTAACCATTGATCTCTTTCTTCAAGAAGATCTTCCATTTTTAATTTCCACATTTCATAGTTAGAACCATTGAACCTTTCAATATCTAACCTCAAATTCATTGTAACAAAAAACTTAATTCCAAAATCAGCAAATTTCTAAAATAATAAGATCTCCCACTAAGCCAATAAATCCTTCAAAATTTAAGAGAAAGGTGTCCCAATACTCTACCCAACCTCAACTTTGATACCAAATGTTGAAAAATGAGGTGTTTTCTTAGCTTAATACTCTGTAAAACTTTAATATTGCTGATCTAAGTAAGCTTTCTTTTGTTACATATATTCTTTGTGGGTGATTATCTTGATTAATCCATTTTACTATTGTAGAATGAAGACAAAAGTTGATAGAAGAACTAGATAGGATATTAGAAATATTACAAAAGATGTACAGTGGAGAAACCCTTTCAAGAAAAAGCTCCACCAAGAATTATTCTATTATTCAATCTCTGAATTACAATAGCTTCAATTCTTGCTTGAGAATGCTTCTTCTATCTTTACCAATCTTCTTCACACCTACAAATAACAATTATAAAACCTCTCTTCAACTTGAATGAGATATAGAGACAATATGCAACCTTGTAATCTCCAAATGGTGATAATTACAATGCACAAGCTCAAGCCCTTGAAAAGGTACGCCATATTACTTCAAGTTGAGTTATTCTATGAAGACTAAAGCTTACAACATGTGCTTCATGCATTTGGGCATCCCAAACTGAAGCTACAACTCATCCTTCACTTTGGTGATAATTCCAAAGCTCTTCCTCAAAGTTGGCACCCATAAGTAATCCTACTTAACTGAGCCTTCAGAAATATCTTATCATGCAAGAGAGGTAAATCCAAGAAAGCATCTTGGGTGCCCAAGTTGGCTCCAAGTGATTTCTAGTTAACTGAAACATTTACTCAACACCATTCATGCAAGAATGGTCATCCCCTATTAATTGGAGGTAGTCCCTGCTATCTGTCATACAACTCAATGCTATTAGCCATGCATTCCAAGTTAACCAAAGTTAACTAACATACAATTGAAACTAACTGAAGACAACTGAACCATAACTAAACTAAACTGAACTGAACTAAACTAAACTAAACTGATTCTGAACTAAATTGAACTAAACTAAACTTCAAGCATGCAAACATCAAACCCTAACTCCTAGGATCTTTACATGCATTCATAAGTGTTAAATGTTACTCCGTATAGTTAACTGAATCACAAGGTGAGTGTCACCTTACCATGTGGGTGCCCCATGTGCCCCTATTATTTAGGAACTCACTATGGACGCCCTCACATGCTCCTTACATTTATAATTAATTACAAATGTCAATAATCATGATTATTTCATCAAATATTAATCTCATCCTAATCTTAGTGTTGTTGAACACATTCCAAGAATCTAGGAGATACATGAAATAATTAATGTTTAGGATTTGCAATTAAATGGCATCCTATTTCCAACAACTCTAAGGTTTCCTTGGAAAGTGTGGCTCTACTCGTAGGAAAAGAATCCCAATGATTTTTTCCAAGAACACATCCTCGACAAACACCATCAATACAAGAAATATTCTTAGGGAGTCTGGACACTATTGCATGTGTACTCATCTGTTGGAGATATCTATAATTGACATGATGAAATGTTCATGCCACAACATGCTCATAATGTATGCATGTGCTATAAAGGATGGGCCTTGACCAATTGAACTCTCAAACCCATCAAATCAGTATAAATGAGAAGAAGAATCAACACTTCTAGTAGCCACAATAATATCAGGATCATGAAGGTCACAAATAACTACATCATGTGGGGTAAACTCGACTATCCTATTGGTACCAGATTGACAAATTTAATACACTAAATATGTGTAGAATCCCCAACTATAATCTGAGTAGTCCTGCAATTTGAAAGGGATGAGACCAAATCCTAAGAGTGTGTCATGTGATGTGTCACTCTAGAATCAAGTATCAATGGAGTTGTAAAAGGTAAGGAATGTGCAGAAAGAACACTACCTTTACCTTTAGATGAGGAAGAAGATTTAGGGGTGGAGATGTTATGCTACTGCATGTATTCCTCCAAAGCCTCTAATCTCTTCTAACATTCATTTACTAGATGTCCCTCCTTACCAAAAAAACTACAAGGTTCACCTGATTTCTTCTTCGACTTGGAGGAAGACTCACCAGACTTAGAAGTTTTATCATACTTAGGAGTGGTTTGAGGTTTTTGTTTTGACTTTTGAGATGTTTTGGAGGAATGCTCACTACCTGATGAAGAATCTATCTTGGGCTTATGTTTATTGTTTTCTTTCCCTTTAGATGTTTGTGCTACCAATGCTTGGGTTTTGGAATCAAAAAGAGATTCAAACCAAATTAACTTTGTCTATTCACGAGTCAAACACTCACAAAAAACCTCAAAAGTAGGCTTGGTAAATGCATCACCCAATGCATCCATAGTATAGTAGAAAGTAGAAGAGAATACTTGAAATGACCCTCAAAGCTTAGAAAAAATAAGGAAAATACATTCTTTGTCATATTTATTCTTCCCACAACTCTGCAAAAGAGATTTGAGTGACTTAAACCTCTGCAAGAACTCCCCAATAGAGGGGAAAGAATTAGGTACTAGTGATGTTAATTCTTCCTCAATTTGTAGAGCTCTATACTCATTGATGGTGCCAAAAAGATCATTGAACCTTATCCACATAGCCCTAGGAGTGTTGCAAGACTCCAAATGAAACAAGAGACAGTCTGAAACATGCAGTGAAATCAAAACCATAGCCTTATCTATCTTGTTCCTATATTGAAATATCTTGAATTGATGAGTCAATGTCAGTTTTACTTCATCCAAAGTGGACCATAAACCCTTAGACATGAGAATTATGGTCATATGAGCTTTCCAAGTATGATAGTTGTCACTAGTAGAATTTGGCAAATAAATGACTACGTGACTAAAAAATTTAGTCACATGACTAACACTAGTAGTATTTGGAAAATAAATGACTAATTTGGTCATTTATAAGTGACTAATTTGGTCATCGAGAAAAGTCACAACTAAATGACTAAATAAATGACTAATATCAGACAAATAAAAATGACTAAATAAATGACTAATATCAAACAAATAAAAATGACTAAATAAATAACTAAATAAATGTGCTCATTATTAAAATCTTGGCCATAATTTTCATTTTAATAAACATACTCTAAAACCTTTGTCAAGACCTTATTTTCAATCATAGCCTACCATAATTAATAATAAAATATTACAAATAAAATTACTAATAAATATTTTTTGTGGAATAAATATTTTGTTTTGTGGTGTTATCATATGAACACCAAAGTTTCTTATAAATTGACGAAAAACCACCAAATTATAAAAATTAACGAAAACCATAAGAGAACCTAAAAAACTAAAACCCAAAAACCTTGAAAAACAAAAAAATAAGCAAAAGGAAGAGAAAAAACAAAAGATAAGAATAAGCAACCAAATAATCTAAGAGGAAAAATGACCAATATTTTTTTTTATAAACATAATTTTCATTTTAATAAACATACTTAAAACCTTCGTGAAGACCTTATTTTCAATGTAGCTCGCCAAAATGGAGCAGTGAGTCAAAACCTTATTTTCAAGGTAGCCCGCCAAAATGGAGAAGTAAAGTGCGACGCTTGATTTTGGATTGCAACCTCTGCCCATTTTTCTGCATTAGACACGATTTGTGTAGAATCTTGTGGTAAGTCACTTTCCATAATTATAGTTAATTTTACTTTTCAAATCTGTACACAGTCAGGCCATACGATCCATATGATCCATTCTTTTTAATAATTTTACTAGCTACTTGTTGACTAATAGTGATTATGTTCTTTTTTAGGCTAATTATGGAAAAGCAGATCCATCTTGTGTTGCAGAAGTTAAGGATTTATATAGAGAACTTGGAATCGAGGTTTGTTTATTCTCTTATTTTCTGTTATGAGATGTTAAAAGTGATCTTTTCTTTTTGAAGTTTCCACTATCAAATTGCATAGTTAACAGGAGAACTTACTTTTATCTATAAAAATGATATTAAGGGACATGTAGATTGAGTTGTCTATACAAATTTTAGAATTTGAACTCTTAAAATTAGCTTCCACTTTCTGAGGGGGCATGCAAATCACTTTTGAAGTTGAGTGTAAAAAATAGAGTAGCACGTAAAGAAAAAGGATGAACAATAATAAAGTGAAAAGTGGCTCTTCTTATATCAACCATGTAGAGTACAATGAAAGGAGTGCAGGGATGGTAGGGGTTTAACATTTACAGTGCAGTGGAACAGCAGTTTAGTTGTACAGTAGATGTACTTTGTTTGAGAACTCTTACTGAATTCCCAAAAGTAGGAGTTCCCAAATGACGCCAATAGATATTATCAATAGAAAACAAACAACAATATTTTCATATAAAAACAAGAGTTGATTCATAGGCCCTATGAAAATCTCTAACTTTTTGGCTCCCCTTTGATACTTTTTTGCATACTTACAGATTACATCTCCATGATTAATATGGATTGGAAGGGTTGAAAGGGCACATGTTAGTATTTTCCATTTATTGGGAAATTAAGAGTTTGAAGTGACTGAAAGAATCAAATGTAGCTCTTTACTCTAGATGCTTTATTCTCATTCGGTTATTAATATATCCAAATATAAGCCATGATGACTTAAATCAGAACTAGAAGAAATCTCATGAAAACTACAAGAAGAGATCAGTGATTAGATGAATCATGGAAATGAAACCAACTCCATAAGCCACAACAAACAAAATATGCAATGAAAATGAGAATACAGGCCTTCAAAGGAGTTGTCATGGTTTTAAATAATCATCCTCCCTTAGATCTCTTGTGAGAATGCTTGAAATCTCTTCAGTTGTCCACAATATCCACATGCTATGAGCTTTGATACAAATATTGTGCATAGTTCTTCTTAGTTTATTCAATTTGGTGCTATTATTTTTATCCTGTGATTCAGGCTTCAAACCAACCCCTCTCATTAGTATTTGTCTTCTAAATCTGTCTAGAAGAGGGTAATCAAAATCAATACTAGAATATCTGAAAGTCGAAGATCCTTTCCCTTAAACTAAAGCTTTGTTCTTGACAAACTAGAGCTGAGACAAGCCAAGAACTAGTGGAAGGGAAGTTGAATGAAAATAGAGAGCAACTAAAAGCCTTCCTAAGAAAAGTGCCCTTTCTACTATAATTGTCGGTTCTAGTGTCTCCTTCATTTTTTCTGGCATCTCCTCATTTTTCATTTCTTGATAGAGAGCTTCTGAAAGATGTGCAAGATGTTCTTCAATCTCAACAATCAATTTTGAGATAAAATGGAAGCATTGCTCTTGCAAATAAGGTGCTAAATCATTTATCCTTGAAGGAGATTTATGTGCATGAAGAAAACTTAGGAGGTCTTCTAGAATATTCTTGGACCCCTCATCTATGGTATCTTTTATTTGACTAACCTTAGTTCCAAAATAAGCATTAAGGCGACCAAGCCAGTCTTCATCATTTTTCATCATAAATCTAAAACTCAACCCAGGTAAATTGACACTTTTTAGGTCCCCTCTCCTAATAAGCCAACCCTCACTAGTAATTAATTTGTGCAAATGGGTTTCAACATCTTTGTAACTTGCCAGAGATGTAACTTCAAGGCATTTACCAACCTTAACTCTCTCACACAGATCTGCAAATTCATCAGCTATTATTTGTTTCATCCTACTAAAAACACATGCTTTCAAAAAGTTCATCCCACATACTCTTTGAGTGCTTCAAAACAATCTCACACACACATTGCCATGGAAACTCAACATTTGAACCAAAAACCATTTTTAGCCACTCCAAGCTCCCTTCAAATGCATCCATACTATCCAATGTTTCTCTTATCAATGTCTCATTCTCTGCAAGTTCCTTGCCACCTTTCACAAGATCAAACAAATACTTTCCCCCAAGCCTATCTGTAGAGAGAATATCATCTGCACATGTCTTAAGCCATGCTAAGCAAGAATTTGATATAAATTTTCTCAGCAAAATCATCATGGTAGCTTTTAGCTTCTCTCTATGAGATTTCCACAACTGCACCTCATTGTTTGGGTTTGGAATCCCACCAAACAACTGTGATCCAGGTGGCATTGCCAACACAGTCTTATAAAAAAAGAGACAAATCGTTTAGAACCTCCAAGAAGAGTTACCTAGCCTGACATAGCGTTACTTGTATGACTCTTACCACATTACAGAAAATGGAATTGACTTCCCCCACCTCATTTTTCATAAGCTTTATCTAGTACAATGTGCTCCCACTTGTTATGTGGTTGGCTAAATCCTTTTCCAAAGCATTGGTTCCTTGCCCCCATTGGATTTTTAATTCTTTGCTACCTTGGTTAATTTCTTGAGTTGCGTTAATGGAAAATTGGTTCATCAAATTTATGTGAAGGCCAAGAACTTTTCCTCTGCCTTCACCTTTCTATTATATTCTTTCATTGACTTGTTATAGGAGGTTATATTTCATTTAAGTGATTTGATCTTGTTTTTTTGATGATTGGATAATGGTCCCATAATCTTGGTAGACCGACATGGTGGGTTCAATATCGATATATTGATATGCCAAAAAGGTCTCTATTGTTAGCATGGGCATCTCCAACATGGAGCCTGATAGCAATCAGGGGCACCATTCAACCTCACTTAGACAAATTTCACAAAAAATAGGCTTCAATCTCTCAATTCCTTCAATCCTCAAGCACTGTAGACAAGATATAAAACCATTTTCAGATACCCTTTAATGACTTCTAAAACATATCCCAAATTCACCACAGGTTGTTTTGGAACAACTTGCAAATTTCATTTTCTTTAAAGTTTCTAAAGCCTTTTCAACAGATCTAATTTGTGTATATCCTGTAATTATTGTAGTCCACAAGACCACATTTCTTTGAGGCATTTTTTTGAACACTTCAAGTGCCTTGCCTATGATCCCACATTTAGCATACATGTTGGTGCATGAGCACCTAAGCTTCCATTTTCAAATTTGAAGGCTATTGCATATTAGTAGGTCATTTTAGCATTTGACGAGGTCATTTTATGTTAATTAGGTCTTGTGAGACCATTCACTATGAATTAGGATGATTTTAGAGTCAATTGGGTAAAAGAGACAAAGTTGCAAAAAAGTTGTAAAATTGCAAACTATCAAAAGTTGTTGTAGGTCATTTTTGTCAAGTTTTGCATAATTGCTAAATATAGTGCAACATGAAAATTTTTGCATGTTTGAGGAAAATAGATGCTCCTCCATCGAACAACAAATGTGCATTGATAAATTGAATATATACTTGATATACCAAGTTAAATAATAAGGAAATATTAAACTAGAGACAACCAAATAATTGGATATTTTCAAGAAACAATTGATACCAATATAAAGCCGCATAATCAAAGATCTTTCATTGATTTCCTCAAAATTATATCTGCAACATAGTCTTTTGAATGGAAACATTATGGAAGCTTTCTATTTTCTATCTATCCCTATTTGCCTACTATCTTCTCCTATATCCTTCTTTGGGTCCTGGTCTCTCTTATATACACGAGAGGAAACAAGCTTCAGACCAAAAGACATGACTCTTGATAACGAAAAATGATTTTGAACTTAATTTAAGAAACTAACACAATCATAAACATGTGTACCAATTCATTAATCTCTGAGTAAAAGCCTGTGGTCATCTAAGACTTTTTCAAAGCTTTTACTATATGATAGGGTCCACATCATTACCACCGACTGATTCTGACTGTTGCTCAGTTGTGCCCAGATTATCCACTACCCAATTTATAAACATATTGAAAGCTGAGAGGTGATCAATGTACCCCTATTCTACACGAGTGTTGGCATTGGATATGACCTCCTTCATATCATACTCTATGTGCATGAATTTCTCAAATTTTTATGAGTATTTTGCAAGACCATATCCTCATCGTTGATCTCCTGCAATGCAATTGTTAGAAACTCTGTAAATTCTGCTTTCCAATCATCCCTTTCTCAAAGATTCCCTATATCATCATGGAGTGCAGGAACCAAATTAAAACAACCGAGGTCTTCTTCGAGTCTTTCTTGATATTGGTTGTGGGATCTCACCAAGTCATTATATCTTTGTAGTGTTTGGTCTTTCAGGATCTATTTACCTAGAAGTTCCTTCTTTTTATCAACCATTCTTCTTTGTAACCATACAATTCTCCTCTAGTGTTGATTGTATTTGCTTAAATACACCCCAATAATCATCAGCTTGCTTTATCAGCTTATTGAACCTCTCTATGATTATCTCGGACACAACATTGTACTTAATGATTTTCACCTCCTTTTCCAGTGTTTTACACTTTTCTTGGGCTTTCAAATGGGAATTTTTCCAATAGGCTGCATCAACTAATGCATCTAACACTCTCTTATCCTTTTCGAGCCATGAAGCATATAATTCTGGAGCAAAAGAGGAAGATGACTTCTCCATTTGATGTGATAACTGCTTTTTCAATTTGTGCTCTAGTGAATTTTGCCACATTGACATTTAGCTCTGCAGTTTCTAAGGGATTAGTGTCCGCAACTCTTTTGATCAAAAGGTGTCCAAATACTTGATTAGGATTTTCAATCATTGTCGACATCTTCTCATGAGGGTATAGTGACCAAATAAGCAAGGAATCCTCATTTGGATTGTATCCATACCCTGAATATATCTTATCACTAGCTTCCTCTGATAAGTTCATTGTTGTATCCCCTCTTTTTCTGAAACTGTCGAACACAATTCCTGAGCTCATGTCCCATCCTAGTAGAAGTATTACCCCAACCTCTTGAAGTAATTCTCTACCTCTTTCAGGAGTGATGGATTGCATTTCCCTGTCAACTTCCTTTTTCAATTCTTCTAAGGCATCAACTTCCATTTCAAGAGTAATGTCTTGATCCTTTTGTCTTATTTTCTTCCCCTTATACTCATAGACAAATGATTTGAACTCAGGATTTTTAACAAAATCATTATTATAAATGAATTCATGACCAACCTTGACCCTAATGTCATCAGATAACTCATTTGATGTTTCAACTTTTACAAGTTCCTAGGGGGCTCATATTGTGTAATCACAGGGGCTTTTATTTGTTCCACTAGTTGCTCCTCTCCATCACTCTCCTCATCACTTCCTCTTCACTGTTGTCAGTGGGGAAACATACATCAGGGGTGGATTGTGAGGGTATGTGTTCCAAAGGCTCCACATCCTCATCCTGCATTCCTGTGTAACTCGTATGAGATGTATCAAAAACGTATGAGGGCACATATTTTACTATTTCATTCATATGAGAAATAAGCTGCTCAATCCTAGCCAAGTGATCTTTTATATCAGCAAATTCTTCTCTATATTATGGGACATTCTTTTTGTTCCATTCCTCTGCAAGAAAAAATTTATTATATGAAGCCATTCTCTCACTAGTGGAAGCTTCATCTCAGTTCCTGATCACATCATCAAGTGCAAACTAATGCTCATACCCTGACAGATTCTGAGTTAATCTTGCTTGACGAATAAATCCCTCTGCATCAAATTTATTTCTTTCATACCCAAGAGGAAGGTTGTAATGAGCTAATTTACCATCAATTTCTTCATATCCTTCAATGGCACATACTGTGAAATCTCCAAAACAAAGAGTGCTAGGAAAGAGTGATTGTTTATTATGACTCTTGAGATGTTTAGTATCAAACCTTGCTAATTGTCGTACTATTTCCAAATTAGCAACTTTTTTAGGAACCACTCGGGGTAGCAAATGTGGAACCCCTTCAAATCCATAAACCCTTATTGCTGTGCAATCAGAGAAGGAATACCAGTCTCCCCAATTATGGTTCACCTTGCCTCTCGGGGTATTTTCCTTTGGTCTCAAAAATCTCTGCACCTCAGGGGATAAATTGTGATCATATGAATAGCCTAGCAACTTCATTAGTGGTTTAACAAAATATTCTTCAAAATATAAATAGTGAGACCTCTCACATCGACTATCCCATAGTGCAGTCCACATCTATATAGGTTTAAAGTTTCCATCTTTATTTGTTTCTTTGATTCTTAATTCTTTACCCCACACATTTCTAGCATGTCCCTCATATAAAAGTAAATGCATTAACAAGGAATAGTGTTTTGAAATCTATGCAATCACTGTTGTTTTTTATTCTTTCAAGCCCTTGATTTAGGGCATTCACCAAATAGTTTGCATAGTCGAATGAACTAGCATCTTTGCTTTGTATATCAGCTACTAGAACCATCAGTGCAATAGACATAAGTGGTGGAACCTCAATTCCCAAGACTTGACTAGCTAAGTAGTAAGTATATTGGAAGTATTCTTCAAACAAATCTATATGAAATGGAGGGTTTTCATTGCTCAAATTTTTTTTGAGTTGACCTTGCTCATTCTTAGGTCTATGCAAAGCTAGCTTCCATCTCTTGTAACTAGTATCCATGCAATGATATTATGTCAAAAAGTCTCTAATGGTGAATGGAAAGTTCATGGGACATTAGAGATTAGATCTTGGGAGATAAAAAGCATATCAGCCCCATTTGGTGATTGGATAGTTCTTTTCTTGGCATTATACCGACTAGCCAGAGCTTTCACCAATTCTACGTTGATGAACACGTTTGGCACCACAAGTCTTCCTAAGTTCAGTCTCCATGGGTTACAAATTGGTTGAAATCTGAATTGTTTTCTGTACCTGTGATACATAAAAATCTCATAGCCCCGGCGTGGCATCCAAACATCCCAAAGACCCTTATGTTTATCTAACAATTTACTTGCTTGAACACTTCTTTTGGGTCTTGGCCCTGACCCCAAACACTGATCTATCAAGTCTTGGTTTAAATTCCTCTTTTCAGTTTTTTGTTTCTTTGCCTTAGGTTTTTCCACATTTTCTTCCATTGCAAACTCTAAAAAAATGCAACTTTCTAGCTAAGAGTGGAGTACTTACGTGAATTTTTGCTTCTCCTGACTTCACTGTGTGAGAGCTCTGAGTTCTATCCTTTCTACTTTTTCCCTTAGCGTAGCCTTTTTGGTTTCTGCAAATTGTATGATTAATTTGTGGTGCAATTCACCTCTGTTCTGGCTCATTAATATACCACTTGCTTTAATATTGTCATCGAGGAGAGCATTTATGTTAAATATCCCGATGATGCTTTTGACATCACATCAGCTAGTAGTAATCATTCATTGCTATATTGTTGGGTCCTTGGTTCGTTTTCCACCGATGGCCACCTTCTCCACTGATAAGTGTTTTTCTTTTGGTCTATCGGTAAGACATCAAACAATGTTACCTTGATGCATCCCAACTTCATCGATAAGTGTTAGACTTTGATACCTTGAGATTATATCAGGTTATCGAGGGAGCTTCATCATTCATTTCGTTGATGCACCAAAGCTACAGTGATGGAAGGATATTACGCCGATGTAAGGATATAAATTTCCCCTATTGGGCTATCAGTGGGGTGGTGATGGGAGCTCCACCAACAAAGTATTGTTAGCCTGATGGTATCAAAGGACTTCAATGGATTTCATGAATGTGATTATTTGGGTATGCTGGTTACAAAAATGGATTTTTAACACAAACCTCAGTAATTTGTCTAGATCATGAAATTGAGTCTGGTGAGATTTTGTAAGGACTAGGAGATAAATGAATAGATGTTAATGCAAATATGTGGGATTTTTTTTTTTAGTCCTAACACAACTCTTTTGACATTTTTTTGTCTTATACTTATTGTGTGATGCATGATCTTTATTTTTCTTTGTTATTTTGTGCATGCATGTGCCATGTGTAGGCTTAATAGTGGGTTATTGGCCTCTCACATGAGCTGATGGTGATCTAGGTTTTCTAAAAAAAAGTCCCCCCGATAAAGTAAATTTCCCCCAATAGAATAATATGTAATAATATTTAATTGAGGGAGTATAATATTTATTATAGGGATGTATTGTCTATGCATTGATGTATATTCATATCTTGTTTCAAAGCTCCCATTTTGGTACAAGCAGGGATGATGTTGGAAATGGATGTGGAATTTGGCTTTACACTTGCAAATTGTATTCACTTGAAAGTTTTTAAAGTATTTCCACCAAATTCATTTTGTGCATATCTATTGTAGATGTCCCTAAGCTACATGAAAAATGTGTATAGACAATTTGAGATCAATTAATAAGCTGAGACATGTAATGTTGATTTGATTTACATTTTACTTAAGATATAATTTCGTTGCGTTGCTGAATTTCATAGTTCAATAATTGGGATTCTCAATGATCTTGTATACCCAAAGTGTATGTGATAGAAAGAAATTAGGTAGTCATGTTGATTAGTTTTACAATTTAAATGATCTTGAGTTCATAAGTGCATAGTGATAAGTTTTGACAAATAATATAATTTCTTGTTGCATTTATCATAGAAACAAAGGCCTCTTTCGATTGTAGCAGAGGATGTAGAGAGTGAAGCATTGACTACTTTGATATTTGAAATTGATGATTTTTTTACTAAATTGATAATGTTTGAATTTTCTTTTTCTTTCTTAGATGTTGAGTCTAATTAATAAGTTTAATGTTGTGTTGCAACTTGCAAGTGAGTATATTGATATGATAAAGGCTAGCATTGTCGATCCTCTAAGAGTTATCAGAATTGCATTAGTTGATGCAGAAAGGTAAAACTATTTATCTTTATTATAATTAGTGGAACTTGCAACTATAATATCTAATAAAAATCTACTTCCAAATATGCTTTTGATGGATGTTATATCTAATTTTGATACATTCACTATATCTAGTGCCTAAGTTTAGGGTGCCATAGTTGGAAAACAAAAATAAAATGTTTGAATTTTATCCTCTATATTATTTGACTTTTCTGAGTTTTTGATGTGCAAATTTTGAAACCTTATTTTTAGGCTACAACTCCAAATTGGAGAAGTGAAAGGTGAATACCAGTGAGGAAGATTTTGGAGGAGCCGAAACCAATAGCGATGGGAAAGCTATGGATTTGCAAGGGGATTAAATGGGTCAAGCCCCTATAGGAGGTCGTTTCCCTTCTAAAAGGACTATAGTCAATGAAGGGGAAAATAGTATAAGTATATGAAAATAGGAGTATTCTGTTTATATAGTGTATGTAAGTTGTATAGTGTCATTGAGACATTGAATATAACCAATGAGATTTTGATTTTCCAATGAGGCTTAATGAAGTAAATTTTCAAAGTGGTTTTTTCTCCACTCATAAATATTGTGTTGTGGCTCCTCTTGATTTCTAATCTATTTGTGTTTGTGTCTGATCAATCATATTTGTTCAAGCATTTTAGTCTTCATTTCATGGTGTTTTTTAACATTTGAATATCTATGATACTTGAAGTTTATATGCATAAATTTGTGAGGACTAATTAAGTTAGATTTGATTTGTAATGACTAAATATATGACTAAAGTAATGACTAAAGTAATGACTAAATACATGACTAAATTAATGATTAAATATATGACTAAATTAATGATTAAATATATGCCTAAATTAATGATTAAATATATGACTAAAGTAATGACTAGATATATGACTAAATAAATGACTACCATGACTAAATAAATGACTAGTTAACAACAATCAATGACTAAATTAATGACTAAATATATGACTAAATTAATGACTAAATATATGACTAAACAAATCACTACCATGACTAAATAAATGACTAAATTAACGACTAAATCAATGACCAAATCAATGACTAAATAAATGACTAAAAAAGTTTAGTCATAAATTTGGTGGTGTTATAAATGATTACAAATAAACCACTAAAATAGTCACATGACTAAAATTAATGACTAATTATATGAGTAAATAAATAACTAAATCAATGACCAAATCAATGACCAAATTAATGACTAAAATCAATGACTAAATAAATGACTAAAATTGTTTAGCCATAAATTTAGTGGTGTTATAAATGACTACAAATAAACCACTAATAGTCACGTGACTAAAGTTAGTCATTTATATGCAATTTTTAGTAGTTTATTGTCATATATTGATGTTTGTGTACTAGTGTGTGTTTCGTAAGACATTCAAATGAAGAGGTTGTAGTGTAGAAAATTATACTTCCTTCTTGGAGATGGTACAATTTCACACTTAGGACCTATTTTAGTACCCTTTCTTTCATGACCCTTTAAATCATCATTAATAGGCCCCTAAGACCCTTTATTTCAGATCCCAAGGCTTATTTCAATTGAAATCTTGACAAAATAAACAAAGGCATTCAGTTTTCTAACATGGGTGATCCCACAATACTGGTTTACAATTTTTGGCCAAATTGGACACTGAACTGATTTTTTCTATAACTAAATCTTCACTTTCAGGCACCAAAAGCGGCTAAACTGTGAGGAATTTGAAGATGATGTAAACTAGTGATTTGTGACATTTTGTCTGTAGATTCTAAATATATTTTTTTCAAAATTTTTGGAATCAGATTGCACTTCTTTTCCCATCTCCTTCAAAAACTAGTTTTTTCAGTAAACACCATTTTTAAGGAGTGATGCTCACCATATAACACATAACTTTTTTTCCATGAAGGATCAAATTCTTTTTTTTTTGAATTTAAATTTGTAACTATGATATCTAGTGCTTCCAATTGGTTTCATAGTGTTTTATTGAATATTTTTTCCTTGATCAAGTTTCGAAGTGAAACCAATTATAATTCAAACATAGGCAAACTGTATAACACATGACTTATTTTGTATGTATTGAAATTCAATTTTTCTTTTTTTATTGGATCAAGGACTTCAATATCTGGTGCACTCATATTTTTCAATTTTTTTTTATAATATTCTATTTTTCCACATGTGCAGAACAAAGAGCTTGTTTTTAGTGAAAAACCTACATTCACAAGAAATAAAAAATAAATATAATAATAAAATTAAATTTATTTAAAATTATACTTTTTGGGAAGCTTATAATAAGGACTACATATTTACAAAAAATAAATTTTAAATGAATTCATTTGATCCCCCAAAAGGTAAATAAAAAGTTGTTTTTTATCAACATTTTTATAGGTGTAAAAGAGACCCCATTATAGGTATGGTTTAAAACTAGCGGGGTTCTATCCAAGGGGGTTTGATCTAAGGTAGTTTGGTCAAACCTTCTTCAATTGGAATACTTTAAATGGAACCTTTTAAAGCTTAAATCACCATATTTTCTAAAAATATATGATTTCAGCAAAAAATAGAATCTCTCAGAAATTGTAAACCAACTTTGTGGGAGTACCCACATCCTAACATTTGCTCACCCTAGAAAACTAGGGTGGGACTCATATGCCACCTTGGGCATATGATTCCCCCTAGGTGGGACCCATATGCCACCTTGGTTTATGAGTCTCGGGTGGCCCTCTTTTTAGGTTTTGAGTGGGAAATTAAGGTTTTTAATTCAAATTTTGGTTGATGTCGGCATTTGGGATTTAATTAATAGTAAATTAGATGAAGTTCCTATATAAATTGAAGGTTTTAGATCATTATTTCACCTAAGAAGAAGAATTAATTCAAGATCTAAGCATTCATAATATCAATTTGGGCACTCAAGCATACTTTCACAAGAGTATTCAAGAACAAGGAGCAAATAAAGTTGAAGTCTTGGAGTAGAATTATAGCATTTTTGTAGGTCTTCGAGCTCACTTTCATTCAAGATCTAGCATTGTTAAAGATTGATGATGGTTTCCTATGGTGAATCATGATGGATTCTAGGTTGGAGAGATGCAATAAGCCATCAAACCAAGCCTTATGACTTGTTTCCTAAGTGATTCCATCCTCCATTATCATTCTAATTTCTACCTAAAAGAAGGTACATACATTATTTTGGCTTATTAGGGTGATTAGGGATCTCCCAAAGTGAGTTATCATATACATTTTCCATTCATGCATCTTATTCTAGCACATTAGAATAAGGTTTTATTGCAATTTAGATCTCCTAATCTTAGATGCACTTAAGATTAGGTCTTGCACACATATTTAATTTCAAGATCTATTATTTCTATCAAGGTTTAAGTACCGAACTAGTGTTTTGACCGAGGCAAACCCCCCATAAGCAAATCAACACAATATTATGTTTTGTAGGTTTGTTGGCAGGTTCAGATCCAAAAACAAAGTTAGGAAGGAAGAGAAAAGATAGAAG
Source organism: Sequoia sempervirens (assembly GCA_007258455.2). Taxonomy (NCBI): domain Eukaryota; kingdom Viridiplantae; phylum Streptophyta; class Pinopsida; order Cupressales; family Cupressaceae; genus Sequoia; species Sequoia sempervirens. Next base: position 1,224,509 of record VDFB02000013.1, on the reverse strand, counting down.
AATAGATTCAGATCTTGACTTCCTGAAAAAGCAGAATGGGACTGATACGCCACTTGTAGCATATGAGTCTTGGTATAGCACCTTTCCTAGATTTCAGAAGATTCATACTTGTCACTCTGAAATTCTAGTGTTGAACAGGAAAACTGAGAAGGGGGGATGAATCAGTTTTCACAGATTTAATCTTTTAATTCAATAACCAGAACTAATTCTTAACACTGCTTAAATGATTAATCATCAAATTCCAATGCAAAAACTTAAATACAACACATAAACACAATAACACCATATTTACGTGGAAAACCCAATAAGGGAAAAACCATGGTAAGGATTAACTCACACAATAGAGAATATCAAAACCGATCACAAGAGGTTCACTACCCGAGAAATAAGGCTCACTGCTAGAGAAATGAGGCTCACTTCCAGAAAAAAGGACTCACTGTCCAATAGGGCTATCAACCCAGAGGGGTCACTGCCACAAAGATACGAGGAAGACAAAGAAGACTTGTTACAGAGAGAATACAATCTCAATGCAACAAAGGATTCCACCACAATCACTTGCAGACATGCATGAATGATAAAGTTCACCTTTTGCTCACTGCATCTGGAAACTCAACATTTAGGCTTAGCACTGATCTGCCACACATGCATCACACACACTCACTGGATAGCATCAATGTCACACCAATTTTCTCTTTTTCTTTTCACTTATCTCTCTTCTTCGCTTCACCAGTAACTCATCCTGTATTTATACCATCTTCAACTTTGAAACATATCCGAAGTCGGCCATCCAAATTCAAATTCAAATTAGGTTGGCACCAAGACATCCTAGGGTGGAATTAGAATAAGGGCAACCCAAACACACATTTCATAGGGACCCAAGTAGATCCAACACACTTCATCAACTTTGAAAGTAGTGTTCAACACAAGGTTAACCAAACTAGTGTAAAACACATAGAACCATTAAGCACGAACTTTCCAGATGCTGAAATTATCTTCAATACAATCAAGGAAACTCAACTCTAGGACCACAAGTCATAAGACTTCATCAAAGATAAATATGGACCAACAACATTCCTTCTGGACCTCAATCAAAAACACAAAAAACCATAGTTCACAACTGGTGAACATAACTCGCACTGTACAATGAATCAATAGCTAAAAATTTGAACATAACATCTTCCAACAACCATGATCAACATATCTGAATCATATAAACATAAGATCTAATCTAGAGAAAACCCAGAGCAACCACTCAACAATTGCAAAATATCTTCATTACAATTTTCTCAATATCCTCAACATATACAACCAACAACCTGTATCCATGACACTAATGACAACAACAACCAGTTGATAACCAGTTGACCAATTGACATCAATGACAACACACTTCAATCTTTCCATTCTTGCAACAATCTCCCCCTTTGACATCAATGGCAACACATGATGTGAAAAACTATCAAAGACACCATACTAGCTCTAAACACACTTCTCAATATTTTTCTTTCTGTTTCTCCCCCTTAGTAGATAATCTTTTGTATTCTTCCTCTTTTTCTTCACATGCTTCCTCTCCTTTTCTTTCTTCTTTTTTTTATTATTTTTTTTCACATGCTTCCTCTCCCCCTTTGAAATCAATGGCAAAGGAAAAGGATATTTTGCATTGATTTCTCCTTTGACATGAAAAACATAATACACACAATGACAACACCTGACACTACATGCTCCCCTTGAGAGGTAGCCATCAAAACATTAGTCCAGAAGAAAGATAGATTGATAGATCCACTAGACTGATGCATCTCCATATGCATCTAGTTCAAGAAAGGAGGGGAAATGACCCCTAAATTCTCCCAGAGATACTCAAAAGTATCTTTAGGAAGATCCTTTGTGAAAATATCAACCACTTGATCATTTGTCAGAACATAATCAAGCTTTACTTCATTCTCCATGACCTTCTCTCTCAAGAAATGATAGCTAATAGATATATGATTCATCCTCAAGTACATCACAAGATTCTTTAAAATGTTAATTTCACTTGTACTATCACAAAAAATAGATATAGGATCAACATACACCACTGTAATATCTTTCAATGTTTGTTTCATCCATATAACTTATGTATAGTAAGATACAACAATAATATACTCAGCTTCAACAGTAGACAAGGAGACTGAATCTTTCTTTTTTCTCAACCATGCCACTAATTTGCATCCAAGAAAGAATGCACCACCACTTGTACTCTTTCTATCATCTACACATCCAACCCAATCTACATCTGTATAGGCACTTAAAGTAAAGTCAGTATCTCTAGGATACCATAGTCCAAAATCTAGAGTGTCATTCAAATATCTGAAAATTATTTTAATAGAAACATGTGTTTCCTTCGGATCTTCTTGAAATCTAGCCACAAGATAGACAACATGCATAATATCTAGTCTAGTAGTAGTCAAATATAATAGTCCACCAATCATAGATCTATACTTGCTCTAATCAGCCTTAGGTGAATCAACATCTTTACCTAATTTTCAACCAATCACCATAGGAGTACATACCGGTTTGGAACCATCCATCCCAAACTTCTTCAACATCTCTCTCACATACTTAGACTGTGAAATAAAAATTTGTTTCTCTGTTTGATTAATCTATAGCCCAAGAAAGAAATTCATCTCTCCAAACATAGACACTTCAAATTCTTTCTGCATCTCTTCTGTGAACATCTTACACATATTTTCATTTCCTCCAAAGATAATGTCATAACATACACAACTGTAGACATCAAAAATTGCATTTCAATCTTACAATGTGTTTATCTCTTGTGTTTTGCAGGTTTTAGAGGGATCTTGGTTCATAACAACTACAATCAAGATTTTTTCATTTTCAATCTTAAAATATAGATTACTATCCGTTGTACCTTTTTTGAAATCTTACTGAATCAAGTACCTGTCTAACCTTTCATACCAAGCTCTAGGAGCTTGCTTCAATCCATATAAAGCTTTCTTCAATCTGCACACCATATCTGATTAGTCTGTCAACTGAAATCCTTCTGGTTATTCCATGTAGACTTCTTCTAGTTCGCAATTCAAAAATGTTGACTTGACCTTCATCTGATAGACCTTAAAATCTTTATGAGCAAGAAATTCTAGAAACATCCTTATAGCTTCCATTCTTGCTACTAGGGAAATTTTTTCCTTAAAATATATGCCTTGCTTTGTTTCTAACAACTCCATTCTCATTCAACTTATTTCTGAACACCCACTTTGATCCAATGATGTTTGTACCTGCTAGTCTTGGGACCAATTCCCAAGTTTGATTCTTCTCAATCTGCATAAGTTCTTTCATGGATTCCATCCAATGTTCATCTTTACAAGCTACACTTATAGTCTCTGGTTCAATCTCATAAAGTAAACACAGATTCACTTCAGCAGTAGCTTTGCTTTTAGTTAATATACCTTTTGTCTTGTCACAAATAATCTAACTTCCTGAATGATTCTTCTGTACATATCTAGGTGCCTTAGGGGACATCACCAGAGCATCTTCTTCTCTTTCATTACATTCATCCTGCTTCTCTTGCTGATCCTTTTCCTGTTCTTCAATCTCTTCTATTCTTACACAATCAGGTTCATCAGATACATATCCATCAATGTCAACAAAATTCTTCATTGTGTCATCAACCTTGACATTTTTACTCTCTACAATCTTTAGTCTTTTATTGAAACATATGTATGCCTTGCTATTAGTATAATATCCAAGAAAAAATCCTTTGTCACTTCTTGCATCAAACTTTCCCAAGGTTTCTTCATCTCTTCTGATATAACATTTGCTTCTAAATACCTTGAAATACTTAACAGTAAAAATTATTCCATGCCATAGCTCATAGGGAGTCTTTGTACTATTTTCCCTTGCTTGAACTCTATTGAATATATAAACAACAGTATGAATAGATTCTTTCTAGTAAACTTCCAGTAAACTAGCCTCAGTAATTATTGATCTAGCAACCTCATGAACCGTTATGTTTTTCCTTTCAACAACTCCATTCTGCTGAGGAGTTCTTGGGGCAGATAACTATTTCTTTATTCCATGCACTTGAAAAAACATATTAATCTCATGGGAGGTGAATTGTCCACCTCTGTCAGACCTTAAGAATTTTATCTTCAAGTTTACTTCATTTTCAACCATGGCTTTGAATGTCTTGAATCTATCTAATGCATCTGATTTCTCTCTAAGAAATGCAACCCATGTATATCTAGAATAACCATTAATCAAAAGCATAAAGTATCTTTCACCAAGAAGACTTCTCACTCTTGTAGGACCACAGAGACCTGTATGAAATAAATCCAATAGCCTGGTAGTAGACTATTCCTTTGATCTGTAATGATTTATTTCTTTCTTTCCAAACTGACAATTCTTGCACATAGCATTAACATGCTTTATAAGTCTTGGTAAATCTCTCACATCTTGAACAACATTAATCCTCGCCAACTTATCAAAATTCATGTGACACATTCTATGATGTCATAACCAACTATCATTAATCTGAGTCATAAAACATCGTCCATCAATACCCTTAAGTTGATGAATATTTCCTTCAAATTTCTTTCCTACAACAATCAATGTTCTAGATCCTTTCCGGATCTCACATCTCTCATCCTTGAACACAAGATCATATCCCTTACTGCACATCTAACCAACACTTAAGAGATTATGCCTTAAATCCTTAACATAGTAGACATCATTAGTATGATTCTTTCCATCAAAACTTATTGTACCTATCCCACAAATTTTAGCACCAGTATCATCTCCAAACATAATTAAGCCTCCATCATATTTTTAAAGCTTAAAAAGATCACTTTTATCACCAATCATGTGATGTGAACAACCACTATCAACTTCCCAATAATTCTTTTCTTTTTTAGCATGTAGGGTAGAGATAATCATATTTTCATTTTTCTCCTTCTCTAGAGGGATTTATTTTACCTATTTTTTAGAATTAGCAAAAGTAGGTTCATCCTTAATTTCCAAGAACAAGCATTCATTGTCATTAGGATCTTCATATTCAAAATCTTCATAAGATATGATAGCATTATCATTCACATAATATGCCATGTTAATCTTCTTTCCTTTCTTTTCTTTCTTATATCTTTGTTTATTCTTTTTAGCTCTTTTTAGACACTTTGCAACATAATGACCTATTTCACCACAACTAAAGAATCTAAAGGGTAAATTACCTTCATACTTCCTAGAGCCTTTCCTCATTCTTCTTACAAATTTATCTTCTATTTCATCAAATTCTTCTTCATCCGGATCTTCAAATTTTGTAGCCTTAAAATCAATCTCTGATTTGCATCCATTCCTTAGATTTGGCTTCCTCATCTCATAAGATGTGAAAAATATTGACAACAAATCTTTAGTACAGGTCTTATAATCTATACTCTATTCAATAGCACACACCTTCTCATTGTAAGCATTAGGAAGAGTTCTGAGAATCTTCTTTATAATCCTGGTTTCATCTATAGTAGCGCCAAGTCCTCGCTTTCTTGCCACTATGTCATCCAATGTTTGTACATAAGCTTTAACATTCTCATCTTTAGACATATGTAGAAGCTCAAATTGTGTCTCCAAATTATGTAATTTCACCTCTTTAACTCTTTCATCACCTTCATTCACTCTTCCCAAAGCATCCCAAACTTCCTTAGCACTCTTCAAGTTCTGAACCTTATGTTAGCTCTCAAAAACACAGGTGGAATGCCTCAAGAGGCTGCCAATCTCTTGATATGCTTTAGGGTAACAGACAAGGTCAAATGAAATAAACCTTCTACTCTTCAGGTGCTGCTAAACCTAGGCGGGTGTACCTATATGAATGAAGCATACTCTATGTGCTTATCTTTCTTGAAATGCTTTGTCCACAATGGCAAATGGGAGTGGAAAAATGAAATCAAATTTGGTATAGATTGTATAGCAATATTTTAAAACTAAATCCTAACATACTTAGTTAACAGATGTAAAGAAAATGAATGAATCTAAATAGTGAAATGTAGAGACTAGTGCCTTATTGGGTATGCGGAGTCAAATAAAATAGAAATGGGCAACCTATTTCTGGAAAACACTCAAATTGTTGGCATATGTTTTGTTTATAACTTGTATAAACATGCAAGACTGTGATTATTAAGTTCTTCTTACTGATCCATATGAATTTACCTTATTATTGTGATTAATTAAAAGTATTTAATCCTTCCTTGAAAGAACCGACCAATCAATCACACAGATACAACAAATGTGCACAGATAAACTAAACAAAAACTTGTTATGTCAATTTAAATAACCAGACAACATCAATTTTGGAGACAACTTGAATAATACTTTTATGAGCACAATAGACAATTGACACTAGAAATAAGTAGCCACATCAACTGATTTTCATTGATATCTCCATTTTGAAATCATACATCATAGTCTCTATTATGAAAATTTTATTCTACAGTATCCATTTCTAATCTATCCCCTACTGTCTATTTTCTATCTACCATCCCCTTATTTATAGTCAAAAATGGATATTTATACATTTGTGTTCAAAAGGACACAATGCTTCACATTCCAATTTCGACGAGCAACTATATCGAACCTGTATTCGGGTTTCACTTTACACTTACAAAACAATCACCGAGACATTCTATAGTCATACCAATCCTCAAAGTTACACCGACGGTCATCCTTCTGTTTATCGCAATGGAGTCATGTTGTTCTATCGACACCTTGAGTCTCACCGAGATATAATGTCATATCGATAGTCATCCCGTGGTTCTATGTGTTTCGCTATGACTTCTTGTTGTCGGGGAGACCTCTTGTAGATCATATTATGTCCCACCGAAAGTGTTCTTTTGTTTCTTGCGTGTTGCTGTGAATTATCAGAATTGGGGAGACATCCCATAGATAATACTTTGTCCTATTGAGATGCAACTTGAATTTCACTTTTGATCGCCGTGATAAAATTGTTCTCACATTGACAGAATCATTGATAGAATTCATTAGACTTTGTCAACAAGATTGGATGGGTTTGCTGAGACTTTACTCTGAAGCTCATGAGTCTTACCGAGATGTATCTTTTTGTCGGTCGGTGACACTTTTGAATTCACTATGACTTCATATTGAAAACCTTCAGTCTGGCCAAAGTGAGTCCACATGAGCTAATCGGTAAGACACATCGAGTTCACTGTGACATTACATCGATGCTAAAATATTTTTCCGATATGTTCCTCCTACCGCGGGTCGGTAAGAAATGAAGTACTCGGTGAAACATTACCCCAATGACCCTTGCCTCTTGCCGATACATCTTCTGTCACCGAGAAAATGAAAAAGTCTTGCCGAAAGCCGCCTGTAGGTAAAATCCAATCGCTATGACATCAAAAATGTCTTGCCGATAGGCAAAACAGACGTTTATCAGCAGAAAACACAAAATGGATCAAGGAGACCCTGGTACTCTCATGCCAATACAGACCATGATGTGAATTATTCAAGATTTGATGGAATTTATGGGGCTATATGGGAAAAATGTCAGCAAAATTTTATGAAAAGAAGGTCTGTGCATATGGTGATGATTACTTTGGAAACTCAAGGGGATGACAAACCTGTGAAATTTTACAGTTCCAACAGTGGCTCCGTCTAGGGATGAATGATTGTGAGATCATTGCAAGGATCCAAATCTTTGGGTGAGCAGACCAGACATAAGATGATGAAAGATTAGTGAGCAAAAAAGGAAATGGGAATGAATGCGAAATGGAGATGAATCAAAACCCTAAACTACTGTGCATGGAAAATAATTTTAAAGAGGATCAGCAAGAGTTTCCCATGCATTGGCAACCCTTAATCCTCTGTGTTTCAACCTCATCAGTTTTGAACTGTTACTGTTTAAAATTCAAACCATAAACGATGGCTCAATGCCATCCAAAAGAAAAGCCAATACTTCCCTCTGTTAAACACCTAGTTTTTCCTTAAGTTCATCAGATTCTTCTCGAAGATATTCATGCAACCTTCCCTATCACTATTAATGAAAGTTTTTAGAGAATCATCATGCTCAGCTTGGCCCAAATTCCCTTCATTATTTTGTAATTCAATTTCTCCATCATCATGGGACAAATCTCTGTTATTCTTAACATACAAAGTACATGAATATTCAATGCAAAATTTCTCATTATCTTTCTCACTGTTATGAATTAAAAAAAATTCTCCCAGCTGTATTGAAAATTCACCATCAAAGTGGTTCTCTTGAGAAACAAAAAATTCTATCATATCAACATTGTTTGAGACAAAAAAATATGAAACCTTTCGTACCTCTTCCATATCACCACTTGGAAATGACACTGGATTATGACTCATATCTTCAATATCAAGAATATATGAACCAATCAAAGCTGAACCTCTATCATCCTTGATATGTAAATAAATGTCTTCTCCACATGAGTTAGGAATTTCAAAATCACATACCTCATCTTAAATGGACATTGATTTTTGATCAACTTCAAAAGTTTCACCATCATTTTGAGAAATGCACAGAGAGTCATATGAATCATTGCACAAAGAACTTTCACTGTCAAAACAAATGTAAGCTGGACACAAAACTTCAGGATCACCCTCATGTACACATCTCTGATATTCAAGAGTGAGTAAATCTGAAATTTGCTCACTGCTGAGTGAACAAGTCTGTTCTTCCATGTCTTCTATTATTTCTCCCTCTTCTTGATTTCCTTGTTGTAAATCAAGATTCACATGATTTTCCTCAAGCTCTTCCTCATTGTGACATGATACACAATCCCCTTCTATTTCATCAACATGGCAATCTTCAAGATCATTGTAGTTATTCTCTTCACATGTTGACGTACTCTCCTCTTCATCATCAAATGTATCATGGTGGTATTCAACTATAGCTAGAGGAATTATTTGTTCACTGTCAAATGGACCTGCATTGTTCATCGCTTCTTCTTCTTGATTATCACAAAGACTGCAAGAATCACCTTGCTATAAATCAGAATCCACAAGTCTATCTTCACAATTTGAATACTCATTGGATCCCTCATAACATACACTATTTTCCCCATCACAATATGTCATGCAAGAGATATCTTTTATATCTTCATCTTCCTCATGTAAGCTATCAAATGAATCATTTCGACTTGCACATGTCTCATCTTCTATTGGATGCATTGTTTGAACAATTTCTCTATACTCATCAAAAATACAACCATTGGATTCAACATTGATAGTGTTCTCATACCTCATCCGCTCCATGGAATCAATGAATTTATTCACTTGATCAAAGGTACACTGCTTCTCTGGCCAATAAACTGATTCAGGCTCCCATGCTCTTACAAACTGTTCAACAAACATAGCCCTTGTAGGCCTACAATGAGAAGGTATTTGCATACAATTTTTTGTCATTCTATTGTATAGAGGGATTATATCTTCTCCTTCATATTTCCTTATGTCAAGAAATGCATCCAAGGGGGAAATTCTGCATCTTGATTCTGTGATGGAGTCCTGGCTTCGAGTACATATATACTTATCCTTTTCTTCTTCAAATTGTTGATCCTGGCATACATATTGCTGCAAGTTCTGATTTTTTTGAATCTGTACGAACCTATGGGAAGCCCAGTTTGATGCAGAAAAATTTCCATAGTGCTTGAGAAATTGATCTTGAAATCTTTGGAGAGAATCAATAGAAGCTACTGGTAAGCTGTTGAACCAGTCCCTAGCTCCATGAATGAGTGACACCATGAATAGCCTCATATGTAGATCTTCATATGGCACATCCAAGTCTTTGATGAAAGCATTGAAACTCCTTAAATGGTCTTTAGTAGAAATTGCACTACTCCCTATAAACTTAGGCACCAGACTTCTCCAACTGCCATCCATAGGGTAAGGGTATAATTGAAACCCTACTAAATCAAACTGTTTGATCATCATTGTATACTGATGAGGAGGAGGGTTGGGTGGATACTGACATTGGTACATTGGATTATAGAATTGTGTATGATGTTGTGGTACATAATGCTTATTATGAGGTGGATGAACATTTGTATATTGTGTGGGAATATGGGGTGGATGATTTGGCTGTCTGTATTGATTCCCTACCTGATGGTGAAGGACCCTTGGTGGATTAGAAGGACCTGCCCCATGATTACCCTACTTATGAGGTGGTACATATTTTGGGCAACCAACTGTCTGAGTAATGTTCTGAGTTTTCTGCAATTTGAATTCTCTCATTGCTTGTATCATCTGGGCATTCTCCTATTCCTCTCTCTCTTTTCTCTGAGATTCAAACCATGCCTTGATTTCCTCATAAGTTACAGAGTCATAATCATCTTGAAGAGTTTCATGATCATCCCTGTGTGTCCACTTACTATTGCCAGGAGGACCTCTAGTATGACCTCCCCTGTATTGAGATCTTCCATTCATGTTTGAACAGATGCAATGTTTCTGTCAGAGTCGCCACTCACTTTTTTCAAAAGTGAGAAAGTATTTGACATTTCTTATTCCCAGCGGAATCTACACAAAGTTCCTAACTCTATGATTAAGGCTTTGATTCTGAATTGACTCCCCAACAAATTCGCCAATTTGTTAGCTCTCAAAAACGTAGGCAGAATGCCTCAAGAGGCTGCCAATCTCTTGATACGCTTTAGGGTAACAAACAAGGTCAAATGAAATAAACCTTCTACTCTTCATTTGTTGCTAAACCTAGGTGGGTGAACCTATCTAAATGAAGCAGACTTTATGTGCTTATCTTTCTTGAAATGCTTTGTCCACAATGGAAAATGGGAGTGGACAAATGAAATCAAATTTGGTATAGATTGTGTAGCAATATTTTAAAACTAAATCCTAATATGCTTAGTTAACAGATGTAAAGAAAATGAATGAATCTAAATAGTGAAATGCAGAGACTAGTGCCTTATTGGGTATGCAGAGTTAAATGAAATAGAAATGGGCAACCTCTTTTTGGAAAACACTCAAATTGTTGGCATATGTTTTATTTATAACTTGTATAAACATGAAAGACTGTGATTATTAAGTTCTTCTTACTGATCCATATGAATTTCCTTGATTACTGTGATTAATTAAAAGGATTTAATCCTTCCTTGAAAGAACTGACCAATCAATCACACAGATACAACAAATGTGCACTGATAAACCAAACACAAACTTGTTATGTTAATTTAAATAACCAGACGAAATCAATTTTGAGACAACTTGAATAATACTTTTATGAGCATAGTAGACAATTGACACTAAAAATAAGCAGCCACATCAACTGATTTTCATTGACATCTCCATTTTGAAATCATACATCATAGTCTCTGTTCTGAAAATTTTATTCTATAGTATCCATTTCTAATCTATCTCCTACTGTCTATTTTCTATCTACCATCCCCTTATTTATAGTCAAAAATGGATATTTATACATTTGTGTCTGAAAGGACACAATGCTTCACAGTCCAATGTCGGCGAGTAACTGTATCGAACCTGTATTCGGGTTTCACTTTACACTTACAAAATAGTCGCTGAGACATTCTGTAGTCATACCGATCCTCAAAGTTACACCGATGGTCATCCTTCTATTTATCACAATGGAGTCATTTCATTTTGTCGACACCTTGAGTCTCACCAAGATACAATGTCATATCGACAGTCACCCCATGGTTCTATGTGTTTTGCTATGACTTCTTGTTGTCGGGGAGACCTCTCGTAGATCATATTATGTCCCACCGAAAGTGTTCTTTTGTTTCTTGCGTGCCACTATGAATTATCAGAATTGGGGAGACATCCCATAGATAATACTTTGTCCTACGAGATGCAACTTGAATTTCACTTTTGATCATCGTGACAAAATCATTCTCACACCGACAGAATCATTGATAGAATTCATTAGACTTTGTGGCAAGACTGGATAGTTTCACTGAGACTTTACTCCGAAGCTCATGAGTCTTACCAAGATGTATCTTTTTTCAGTCGGTGAGACACTTTTGAATTCGCTATGAATTCATATCAAAAACCTTTAGTCTGGCCGAAGTGAGTCCACATGAGCTAATCGGTAAGACACATCGAGTTTGCTATGACATTACATCGATGCTAAAATCTTTTGCCGATATGTTCCTCCTGCTGTGGGTCAATAAGAAATGAAGTACTTGGTGAAACATTACCCCGACGACCTTTTGGCTCTTTCCGATACATCTTCTGTCGCCGAGACAATGAAAAAGTCTTGCTGAAAGCCGCCTATAGGTAAAATCCAATCGCTATGACATCAAAAATGTCTTGCCGATAGGAAAAATAGATGTTTATCTGTAGAATGGATCGGGGAGACCCTGGTACTCTCATGCCGATATAGACCATGATGTGAATTATTCAAGACTTGATGGAATTTATGGGGCTATATGGAAAAAATGTTAGCAAAATGTTATGAAAAGAAGGTCTGTGCATATGGTGATGATTAATTTGGAAACTCAAGGGGATGAAAAACATATGAAATTATATAGAATTTTATAGTTCCAACACCTTAATCAATTCAAAATGTACCAAACTATTCTTCAAGATGTACTTCACCTTATTGTTCGCTTCATGTGCCTTGATCTCTTCAGGCGTACTCAGACCGTTAGCATGGAGGAGTGTAAGGATTTTTGTAAGCTTTCTCCACATCATATGCATAATAATCTAGATATTCTCCCATCAATATTTTCCAAATAGCATAGTTAGTTCCATCGAACCTCAAAAAATCATAAATCATTTTTCTAGCCATCTCAGACCTTCCTCAAGTAGTTAAGCTCTTCACCAAGGAACCAAGCTCTGATAATAATTGTTGAACAAGACAACTAAAAGGGGGGTGAATCAGTTGTCATAGATTTAATCTTTTAATTCAATCACCAGAACTAATTCTTAACACTGCTTAAATGATTAATCATAAAATTCCAATAGAGAAACTTAAATTCAACACATAAACACAATAACACTAGATTTAGGTGAAAAACCCAATAAGGGAAAAAGCACGGTGAGGATTAACTCACACTGTAGAGAATATCAAAACTGATTACAAGAGGCTCACTACCTGAGAAATAAGGCTCACTTCCATAACAAAGACTCACTGTCCAACATGGCTATCAACCTAGAGGGCTCACTACCACATAGATACAAAGAAGACTTGTTATAGAGAGAAGAAAATATCAATGCAACAAAGGATTCCACCACAATCACTTGCAGACATGCATGAATGATAGAGTTCACCTTCTTCTCACTGCATCTAAAAACTCAACATTTAGGCTTAGCACTGATTTTCCACACATGCATCACACACACTCACTGGATGGCATCAATGTCACACCAATCTACTATTTTTCTTTTCTCTTATCTCTCTTCTTTGCTCTTGTTTTTTTTTCACCACTAACTCATCCTATATTTATACCATATTCAACTTTGAAACATATCCAAAGTTGGCCATCCAAATTCAAATTTAAATTAGGTCGATGCCAAAACATCCTATGGTGGAATTAGAATGAGGGTGACCCAAACACACACTTCATAGGGACCCAGGTAGATCCAACATGCTTCATTAACTCTGAAAGTATTGTTCAACACAAGATCGTCCAAACCAGTGTAAAACACATAGAACCATTAAGCACAAACTTTCCAAATGTCGAAATTATCTTCAATACAATCAAGGCAACTCAACTCTAGGACCGCAAGTCATAAGACTTCATCAAAGAGAAATCTGGACCAACAACATTCCTCCCGGAACTCAACTAGAAACACCAAAAACCATAGTTCACAACTGGTGAACATAACCCACACTGTACAATGAATCAACAACTAAAAATCTAGACATAGCATCTTCCAACAACCATGATCAACATATCTGAACCATACAAACATAGGAGCTAATCTGGAGAAAAACCAGAGCAACCACTCAACACTTGCAACATATCTTCATTACATTTTTCTCAATATCCTCGACATATACAACCAACAACCTGTATCCATGACACTAATGACAACAACAACCAATTGATAACTAGTTGACCAATTGACTTGAATGACAACACCTTCAATCTTTCCATTCTTGCAACATCCAGTTCCTGCCCAAAAACTCTAAATTGGGACTAAATTGCCCAACCTAGCATCTGAGTCCCAGTATGATTTAAAATTCATATTTTGAAGATTTCAAACCTTATTTCAAGCCTCTTTGGTTTTCTAGGTGCACCTCTATTTATCTCCAGTTTTCTATTCTAATTTGAGTTCATTTTCTAGGTTACATTGTTAGGTTTTGCATGTTACTTGTCTTTCCAAGCCTTTTTTTGGTCGTGAGCCCCCTTATTGTCTTTAATCACACCCTAGGACACTTATTGTAGATCTCTTTCCCTAATTCCATGCCTATATTGAGATCTCTAAGGTTTCCTTGGATGAAACTTGAAGGAAATAGGTGAAATTGGCCCTTATCCCTTGTTTCATCTCCTAAAAGGTAGAACCCCTACTTTCTAGGTTTCAGAGGTGTTTTCCATGATGGTTGAGGTTTTTAAAATAATGTGTGGTAAATTATTTCTAGTCTTTGATGTATATATCTATACTGAAAGTGAGAAATATACCCCCCACAACAAGAAAAACCAAACTTGAATACAACTTTGAGAGTAGAAAAGCTTAGAAAGAAAAAAGCACATTGATCTCTGTGTACTTGTTGAATATTCTAGAAATATGGACTACATGTTTGTGTAGAGCATTGAAATAACTTTCCAACGGTTATATCTAGAGCCCGTATGCCCAAGTTATGGCCCTAGAAGTGCAAAGAAGAAGGGTTGACTTCAACTGACTATAACAACTTTCTGGTAAAAAATCAAGAAAAATACTTGCAAATCTGGAATGGGCTTGAAACCAAATTTTCGGTAATATAATTTTTTTGAAAAATGGAGACCAAACGCCCAAGTTACACCCGATTTAGTGAAAGTTTCTCAAAAAAGGCCAATTTGACCCTCAAGATGATCTAGGGGCTAAAAAATAAGCCCTATGGTGGACAAGGAGGTTGGTGGCTTGAGTATGTGGTGGAGCCCTTAGTCACTAATGTGACTGCGGGCCTGTCGACAGAAGCCCTCAAGGGCTAGTGGTTTGCGTACAGGTCATTGAAGTGACCTGGGTCTTAAGCCCATGAGGTCTAGGCAGGTGATGGGTGGGTAGGAGTGGTGTTGTGAGCCACCAGTGGTGGTGGTGATTGATGGTCACCACCTCTACTAGTGGTATGGCACTAAATATAGCAAAACAATTTTTTTAAAGTGCTTTTGATGCATGAGCATCCTGGGTTGTGTGAGCAATCTTGCATCAACCAAAAGAATGCATTTTAATTTTTTTATTTTCCTAAAGCTTGGTAGGTGATTTATTTAATAGGATAATTTTCAAGGTTAGACTAAAATAAATATTAAATAATTTCCTTTTATTATTTTATTACAAATTCTGGGAGTGGAGATAATTTGGGAGGGAACTTTGAGAAATTGTCAATTTTAAAAATTTGCAAAAATGGACTTGGGCATGAGCTTTGGAGGGATTTATAATTTTGAATGATGCATTTATAAATTTAATTAATTCATGCATGCAAATGTTGGCACCGAACGTGAGTTGGTAGGAGTTACATTGGAAACTGCTCTAAAATCTAGGAATGGACTACCATTTTGGCAATTTTTGTGGGAGTGGGTTTATGAAAGCATTTTCTATATTATGGAAAGTTTTTGAAATGCATTTTTGGAGGTTTCTTCCCAACTTGGTCTTGGATTTTTGTTGGAGAGGTTTTTGGAGCTTAGTTTTGAAGAATACAAGCAATTTGGACTTGGTTTTGGTAGCCATTCTTGGCTAGAATTTGAAGGTTGTTGTTGTAGGCATCGTTATTTTCCTATGAGGGTTGTGGAAAATGTTATTTTAGATTTATTACAATTTTTGAAGGTTAGAATAGTTGCATGCTGAAGATTACAAGTTAGAGAGTGCAGATTTAAGTTGCATTTGTAAGGAGAAAGGATGGTTTTGTATTTGTTAAGTATTTTTCTATTATAAATCAGATTGGAAACCATTTTTATTTTTTGTTCATCAATCCTTGGGGTTGTATAATCTGATATAAAATAATATTTGTTGAAGATTGTAATCATTTGAACAAGTTTGGAATATAATATTGCAATATAGTTGTTGATTTTGCATTCAATCTCTATTGTGTGAATTTGTAAGTTTGTGAGAGAGGGATTTATGTTGACCCCTCTAAACATTAGTGGTATCAAATCATATTGAGCCCTCTTTCATCAATGGTATCAGAGCAGGAGTTCTTGAGTGTGTAGGAAAAAGTGTTGATTGGAGGCAGTTTGCACCAGGACCTGGGGGTGGAGAGTGTTGAGGATTTGTAAATAGATCATTGAGTGGGGTAGTTTACATGTGAAAAAATTGAGGGTTTTGAAATTTATGTTAATTATTTGTGAGACCTTAAGAATGGAAAAGAGGAAGGAGAAAATGAATGTTGTCATTTGATGGATTTTGAGGATCCCTAGACTTGAGAAAATTAGAGAGAGAGAGAGAGAGCAAGAAGAAATAATAGTTGGGATGATAGAATTGCAGAAGCACGTAGATGAATTAAGAGAAGAGATTGAAAGGAGAAAAAAAGAGAAGAGAAGAGTTGAAGGTAATTTTTATTATCCTTCTAATGATATTTTGATTGTAGGAAAGAAAGAAGATGTAGCAGGGTGTCATGCATGTGGCACAAAAGAAGAAGAGGATGAGTACAAAGAAATTGATGAGAGTGAAGATAAGACATGTCTTGTTGAAGGTATAATTGTGGAGAATGAGGAGGTTGTATGTGAAAAAGAAGAGGTTGCACCAAAAGTTGATATGACATACTTTGAATGTCCAAAGTATGATGAAGTGATTGGTGAGGAAGGAGAAGATCTCCTACTAAGAGAGGAGATAAGGAAGATAGAATAATTATTTGCAGCCAAAGAAAGTGTAGAAATTGTTGTACATGAAGATGTTGCAATGATTAAGCTTGAGAAGGTTGCAACAAATAAAGAGGGTAAAGAAGATTTACTATCAATAAAATAAGACTGGTTTGCAAAACTTGTTGATGGAGGTAAGAAGATACATATTGTAGTGAAGGATGAAGAAGATGATGTTGGAGCAGTAAAGAAGAATGAGGTAAATTCTAAATTTGAGTTTAAAAATGATGATTATTTACCTTCTATTGAAGAAATTGCAGTTGTAGAAGATGAAGTTATGGTTGCAAATTGGTATGTGGATGTTGCATGTTTTTGTATAGAGGTTGTAGATGATGGTGCAAGATGAACTTGGTGGGGGTGGTCAATTTGTGGTGGGTTGGATCCCACGAAGAAGGAAATGAGGGAAGAAGAGATGTGGCAAAAGAGGATGATCTATGGTGGAGGTGAGTCCATGAGAAGAAGGATGAATAAAGTGCACACTTGGTGGAGGAGGACGACTAGTGTCCTAGCTAAGTGTTGGAAGAGGCAGAGGAAGAAGTTCTTTCTATCTAAATTAGTGATGGAATTTACTGAAGGTTGTTTACAACCTTAAGGGGTGGTCCTACCATTTATCTCCATTTTGTGAGACCAAGCTCACAAATTTTTTCCTACCCCAGGTGTCTGATACAGGAGCATCCTGGGTTGTGAGAGCAATCTTGCATTTAACCAAAAGAACGAATTTTAACTTTTTTATTTTCCTAAGATTTGGTAGGTGATTTATTTAATAGGATAATTTTCAAGGTTAGAATAAAATAAATATTAAATAATTTCCTTTTATTATTTTATTGCAAATTTTGGGAGTGGAGATAATTTAGGAGGGAACTTTGGGAAATTGTCAATTTTAGAAATTTGCAAAAATGGACTTGGGCATGAGCTTTGGAGGGATTTATAAGTTTTAATGATGTATTTAGAAATTTAATTAATTCATGCATGCAAATGTGGGCACCCAAGGTGAGTTGGCAGGAGTTACATTGGAAACTGCCCTAAAATCTAGGAATGCACTCCCATTTTGGTGATTTTGGTGGGAGTGGGTTTATGAAAGAAATTTATATATTATGTAAAGTTTTTGAAATGCATTTTTGGAGGTTTCTTCCCAACTTGGTCATGTATTTTTTCTGGAGAGGCTTTTGGAGCTTGTTTTTGAAGAATACAAGCAATTTGGACTTGGTTTTGGTAGCCATTCTTGGCTAGAATTTGAAGGTTGTTGTTGAGGACATGGTTATTTTCCAAGGAGGGTTAATGTAGAGAGGATTCACTAATGTCAAACCCTCTCAAAATTCATCACAATAATTGCAAATACAAAAAAGATAAATTATAAATTAAACTCAGAAAATTGACTACACAGGAAACCACTAATTTTCTCATTTAAATAAATCTAATGAAAATTGAATTACAGTCATCAAAGGACTGAAATTCAGTAAATAATCTTCCTATAGACATCAAATATGCAAGAAAAAATACTCAAATACATTATTATGCTCAGTTATATGAGCTTTTGCAAACAAAATTCATCTCCCAACATTAAAACACCACTTGCAACTTCTGAATGTTCATCTCTGATTTTTGAAACCTTCAAGGACTATTATGAATCAGTCCAAACCTGCAACAAACACATAAAAATTCATTCTCTAGAGAAAGCTACACCCTCTTATCTTTTCCTTCAAAATTCTTCTTGAAAACTTCTTCAATGAATAGTGGGTTTTGTGTTTCTCAAAATCACCTCTCCAAAAATTAATTTCCTCATCTTTATTTTTCCTTATCTAATATAGCATGACCCATGGTGTTGCTTCTTATCAAATCCCCTCAAAAATTATTAAAAATAATTAAATATTCATTCACAACAACCCCCCCAAAGATAGGAGTTTTAGTTTTTTTATTCTCTCCTTTTGCCTCTTGAAAAAGAAAAAATCAAAAAGTAGGCCTGGGTGCCCTCTTCCTCAGTACCTAATTTTTAGGGATCATGGTGGAGTGCTTTAAGACTCCATAATTTCAAAATCCAATGCCTCACAAAGCATTTCAAAAAAATTGCAATTAAAATATTTAAAACCGCTTTTTGCTTTTTCACCCACTATGTCAACTTGTCAAAGTTGCAAAGGAATTTAATTGATAAGTTTAAATATATGAAGATAAATATTTAGCCATCCTCAACATGTAATCCAGGAAAAAAATTAATCCACTTCAAAATCCAAAATTGCACAATTCAAAAATTCAACCTTTTTGTTGACACAGGATTGCAAGTCACCATGGATGTTCCTGCATTAGAGATCCATGGTAGAAAATAAATGTTTCATGAGTGTGACTCATAAAAATTTGTAGATATGATGCTCATTCTAAACCCACCTTTTTTCCTTTTCCACTGGAACCTTTCTATGCATAAAAATTTTCAAACTTACAACATTACCATGTTTCATCTATCCTCTACTACCCATCACATAATTCAAAGCATCAAATTTAATTCCCAACCAATATACTTCATCAAAATCAGAACTAACAATTAAAATTATACCTCCTCCTTCATCAAAACAAATGTATTCATTTGCCTCATTTTTTGTTCTACCTTTTTTATGTTGAACACCCGAAATATTGAGAGGGGGGTGAATCAATATTCTATAGAACCATTTAACTGCTAACCATTCAATAATTAAAACATATCTATTTGCAACTATAAACAAGAACATGAAAGGAAACATAACACCACATAAAAAAAAACACTAGGATTTTTATGTGGAAACCCCAAAATGGCAAAGCCACGGTGAGGATTAGCTCACAATATGTTATAACTGGTTATAAGATATTATGAGCTAATCCTCACTGTGGTTTTTCCCATTTTGGATTTTCCACGTAAAATTCTCGGTGTTCATTTGTTATGTGCTGTTATGCTTCCTTTAATGTTCTTGTTTACAGTTGCAAATAGATATGTTTTAATTATTGAATGGTTAGCAATTAAATGGTTCGGTAGAATATTGATTCACCCCCCTCTCAGTATTCTCGGTGTTCAACAATTGGTATCAGAGCTTGGTTCCTTTGGAAAAGTTTAATAGCTTAAGGAAGATCTCAAAGTTTGAACGCATGGCTGATAAAAAGTATTTTGTTCCTCCAGAAGAGATCTTTGTAATTGAAGAACTCTATACTACTCTTGAAGACCTGGAAAAAGTGAAAATGAGAAAGAAACTCTAAAAGAAAACTTAAGTGAAGCAAATGAATGCATCAAAAAGTTAAGAGAGCAAATCAAGAAGTTCAAAGAAAGAAAGAGAAGTTAGTGATCAATTGAAGAAAGTTAATGGAGAAATCACTAGACTAAAGGTAGAAGTGAAAGAAAATAAAAGAATTGAAGAATGTCAAAAGGATGAAATCTAGAACAAGATTGATGAGTGTACAAAGCTTGAACAAGAAGTGGTAACCCTCAATCTGACATGGAGAAAACAAGAGCCCATGAAGAAAAATTCAAAACAAGTACTACAATGCTTGATGAGTTGATCGAATTTCAAAAACCTAGTAAGGATAAAGGTGGTTTAGGATTTGAAGAAGGACAAAGTTCAAAGACGAATAAGAGTCCCAAAAAAATTGACAATCAAAGGAAGACTCAAGGCAATAATAAATGGTTCAAGAACCTAAGAAGCTATATGGGAAGAACTCCTAACTAGCAACCAAATGCACAAAGGTACCCATCTTTTAATAGTGTTTTTTTTTCATGCAATAAATTTGGTCATAGGAAAACAAAATGTAGAAATAGAATAAATCAGAATATTGGATTCTTTACTAGATAATGTTTTGTTTGCAAAAAGTTTGCACATAGAGCTATTGAGTGCAGAAGTTAGATAATGATAAATAGATTCAATACTGGTAGAATGGCTCAATCTTTTCAAGGCTATTGCTATACATGTTATGCTTTTGGACATAAAGATAACCAATGCAGATCAAGGATAAATTAAAATCAGTTTGGTCAAAGAAATGTTGTGTGCTACACTTGCAACAAACCAGGGCATATCTCAAAATTTTGTAGAAGCAAAATTGGGAAGAAACCTAATCTAGAACAAAAGAACAAACTTGTGAACAAAGTGGATTCTATTGAAGTGAGAAAGGAAATGGAGAAGATTTGGAAGAAAAAGGTAGAACCTAAGAATAAGAATGAATCAAATACACCTGTACCTGCAGCTGGCGAAAATACTTCTAAAAATTAAATCCAGTAGTGGTTTCAGGGGGAGTAGTTGCAGAGATATCTAACAAACCCCCGATATTAGTGGTGTCAAGCAGTGACATGAAGATATGTGATGTAGAATGGCATACTGGAGCTATTGAAAAAAATTCTAGAAAAAAAGGTGCAAATTTGGAGATTTGCATAGATTTTTAGGGTTTATAATGTATTTCACAAGTGTTTATCAACTTTTTGAAGGTGGAATGCATTTAATGCGAATTAGGGAAAATCGGTAAAACATAAAGTGAAAGATCAAATTGAATTAAATCACCTTTACACACTTGGAAGAAAGCAAAGTGAGCTGAAATAAGGTGAAAGCGATTTTGTGTACCTAGCATCAAACCCTAGTTTACGTTGAAGCTTGAAAGAGGTATTTACAGTTTTTAATACTTTGTTGGTTTGAATTATAAGAAATTATCATAAGTATATTCAAAATAATTAAGGAAAGATGGCTACAACAACTGTTGTTGAGACCTCTGAGAGACCCCGACCTAGGTTCAAAAGATTTTCATGGAAAGTTTATGAAATGGACCCCATGGGTTCATTTTCATGAATCCCAAGTAGTGTCTTGCCTACCAAGGATACCATGATCTACATACACACCAAAATTGAAGAGTTTGACCATCAAGAACTCATGGATCAATGGGTTAAGGAATTGGCTAGAGATGATTATTCTGTGAAGCCAGAATATGAAAACCTAGTAAGGAAGAAAGTGTATATATGGAATTTGTTCCCAGATTTTTGTGGTGAGATGTTTGCAAAATTTGTGAGAATGGAACTTATTCAAGTGCATGAAAAATTCATATGGACAAGCGTTGGTGGAGTAATTACCAAGGAGGTAATTAAAGCTGTAATAGGTCTCTGTGACTTTGAACCTGTACCAGTGTTGAAAGCTGTAAAGAATGGTGTGGTAATGAAGTTGACTGGTGCCACATATGATGGAAGGGAACTAACTACAAATCCCATTGCAAACCTAGCCATGACATACACTGTTGTTATGATTAGTCATAAAATATACTTTACAAACCGAGGCAATTCGGTATCTGCTACAACAATTCACGTTGCATATGAAATGGTGGTTAATGGAAGGGATTATGACTTGTGTGAGTTACTCCGGAAACAACTTATGGATAACTTGAACTAGACTAAAACAAAGAAATATCCTTTCAAGTTTGGCTCATTGGTGGTTTCCTTGTTATTTTACTTCTTGAGAGAGCTACCTGGAAAGAAGAATATTATATGGGATGACAAAAAACCAGTAGCACATCAGATTTTTGAAGATATGCATAGTCTTGGAGACTAAAATTTGTAGGTTAATACTCTTACTGCATTCTTTGTAGTATTTCAAAAGAGTATGCATGAGAGAGATAGAGTTACAAGAAGCCTAGTGAAGAAGTATGCAAAGGATATAACATTTATTGTGTCTACTGATGAGTGTATCATTGAGGCATTAGAACCGAGGAATTTTCAGATAGATCCTCTTGGATATGAAATTGAGGAACAAGTAGCTAAAGGACTTATTGAAATATTGTTGAATAGTCCTAAGGATCCTACTCAGCCCCAACATGGTACTTACAAAGAGAAATTTGCTAGAGTGCATTTAGAGACTTCAACACCCCAAAGGACCAAAAGCGTAAATAAAATGGTTGATGAATTCTTTCAAATTCATTCAATGTATAAGGATGATATTGATAAGATGAGGGAACTTGTAGAAGAGAAAAGAGCTAGATCAGTTGATGTCCCCTTTGGGCCTAGGAGATCAAGAAGAGAATCTTCCACCACTTCCTCTACATTACTTGCAACTCTCGGTGCAACTACTAAGTGAAAGGAAAGTAGGTTGTGCATAGTTTCCCTGTTGTAGTTAACATAACTGCCTCCTCTGGACCCAACACTAGAGCCTCTAAGAAGAGGGATGTACACCATGTTGTACCACCTACCACTCCCAGAAAGAGAGTAAAGCAAAAGGATAACAAGAAAAGGAACATAAGTGATGCTATACAAGAAGAAATATGAAGAGATAGAAGATGAAATGGAAGCTTTCAAAATACATGTGCATGAGAAGAAGAAAGATGAAGGCACATTAGGACCTAAGGAGGACATGCCTAGATATCCTCTGGTAAGTGATCGTCCACCTCTTAAGATGGAAGCTTTAGTGAATAATATGGTAGACTCTGAGGATTTTCTAGCTACTACTAGATTATTTGATGAAGTTGATGAAAAGGGTAAATAAACAATTATAGATGATTTTGTTCAATACATGATTATCTTTAATGATTCTATGAAATCTATAAGGAAGAAGGTGATTGATAATGTGTGGGAAGCATTGGTTCATAGAAGGCATGAAGTTGTAACCATTGAAGACAAATTCAAATATGATGCCTTAAACACAGATGGATCCTCCTTATCTGAGGAAGATGTAGCTACCCTGCTAAAAGAATGTTCCCAATTGTTTAGGGTCAAGTAGAGATTCACTACCTTAATGACTAAAGAGAAGGAAAGTATTGAAAATTTGAGGCAAGAAACACTTGATATAGTTAGAAAAATGGCAAATAATTATGGGATGAAAACTAGTTCTTCATCTCATACATCTCAAGCACAGGAGCTTGTCAATATTGCAAAAATAGAAGACCGTCCTATTATGGAAATTTTTGGTGAAACACATGTTTCAGAGACATCTGTTCTTTTGAATGATACAGAGGAAATAAATAGTAAACATTCTGAAGATTGGAAAAAAGGTGACATCGGTAGTAATCCAAGAGAACATAATGAAGATATCAAAAATAGAGAAGAAGAAGACAAGAATGAAAATGAAGGAAACAAAGGTGAAAAGGAAGATGATGGTAGAGATGACAAAGACAAGAAGGAAGAAGAAAATAAAGAAAAAACTTCAGCAAATCCTCTGAAAAATAAGAAGAGGAAAAGAAAGAACACAAGGAAGATACAGAAGTTGGAAGAAGTGAAGAAGAGTTTTCAAAGACTGCTAATCCTTCAAAGCCTCTTGGAGAATCATTTGGAAATATTCTTAAGGGCTTGTTGACAAGGAAATCATAGATCCAACCTATTTTGCCATCCCAACTGATTCAACTTCCTTCACATCTAGGGTATGTGGATCTCAAAAAGATCTCACCAGTTGAAAGAGTAAAAATTTGTTGTACTTTTCTTAGCTCTGGTATAGAAGAAATGATTGAAACTTATCAAAAAGGAACTAAGTTAATAAATGATGCTATCAATGCTTTACAAGATTTTGTACCCAGTGCTACTATTGATACCTCCTTAGCCCCTATTGAGAACCTGAAGCTTCTAGTTGATTCAATCAAAGAATACTCCTCTAGTCTTAAGCTACAAACTGAGAAAGAGGCAGAGACACGAATATTAGAGAAAAGACTAATTGAACTATAGGATAGATGTGCAATTGCACATAGCAAAGTGATGCAAATTCTGAAAGAAGTAAAGTACTATGAAGAGGAAGCATATATATTGTTTGTATACTACATGCAATGGCTTGGTGCCACTCGAGGCATCAAAGATTTAATGGACTCAATAGAGTCTCAATTAGACCATGCCTCTGGAGCCTACAAAATTTGATGATAGAATTTATACTGCTTGGACTTCTATTGTAGATTTTGTTAGGATTCGGGCAAATTGGAGCAATAAACATTAACAATTATATGTAGATCAAATAACCCAGAAATAAAAATGAAGAATAACACAGAAAAGAGATCAACATAGAAATTTAACATGCTTCACCTAATATGGTCTACATCCAAAGAAACCCAACCACCCAATGATTTTATTATCCAGTGAAAAACATATTACAATCTTGCGAATTACACACACTGCAACTTACATCCTAGTCGCTTATAACAAGCTTTTTGGAAGCTTCCAAAATTAGGGTTTTACAAAGTCATTTTTCCACATGACATGTTAGCGGGAAAAACTTGACATATTAACAAAAAAAAAATTAGGGTTTGTGCCCCCGAACCCCTACTATTGGGGGTTGTCACCCCCGAACCCCCACTGTTGGGGGTTGCCGCCCTCGAACCCTCGCTATTGGGGGCTGTCGCCCCCCAAAACCTCGGTCAGGGTCCGGCCCGGCCCCAAACCTTGGTGAGGATATGTTACGAGTGTATAGTATTTGCATGATTAGTTACCACATACCAATAATCTTCCACTTGGAAACTGATCAGGCTCCACACCAAACAATCTCCCACTTGGAGACTAATCCTAGACGACATTGTTGTACTTGTAGCTCCCACTTGATTATAGGTCAGGCTGGTTTCTTATGTCCACCATTATCAGTTGTGAAGGCCAACATAAATTGATGAGGAAATCAGTTTCTCCCATGTAACTGCCTTTGTGAATATATCTACAGGTTTCTCACTTGTGTGAATTTTCTCCAACTTCAACTGTCCATCCTCCAAAATTGACTGGATGAAGTGGTATCTGAGCTGTATGTACTTAGATTTTGAATGTAGAGCTGAGTTCTTAGCAAGATGAATGTCACTCTTGCTATCAGTGTATAAAGGGTTATCTTCTTTTTGTTGTCCCAATTCCTCTAGAAAACGTTGTAACCAAATCATCTCCTTGTTGGCTTTTGTAGTAGAAACATACTCAACATCAGTGGTTGAAAGTCCAACAACCTTTTGTAGTCTTGAAATCCAACTGACTACAATACCAGCTCCTACAGTAAAAACATACCCTGTAGTACTCCTCCTGCTATCAATATCACCCGCTAGATTAGAGTCAACATATCCTTTTAGAGAAAAATCCATTCCTCCAAAACATAGCTTCTTTGAAGTAGTACCTCTCAAATATCAGAGAATCCATTTTACTACATTCCAATGTTCCATTCCCGGATTGCTCATATACCTGCCCGCAACTCCCACTACATGTGCAATATCTAGCCTTATGCATACCATTGCATACATCAAGCTACCAACTACTGATGCATATGGTATCGTAGAAATTTTTTCTTCCTCCTCTAGTGTCTTTGGACACATCTCCTTAGTCAACTTAAAATGACTAGGAAAAGGTGTACTAATTGCTTTTGCATCTTGCATGTTAAACCTTTTCAACACCTTCTCTACATACTCACCTTGAGACAAAAATAATTTTATGTCTGTCTTGTCCCGTGTGATCCTCGTACCAAGGATTCATTTTTCTACACCTAAATCCTTCATAGCAAATGAATTTTCTAATTTTTGCTTAAGTTCATTAATATGTTGCATGTTAGACCTAGCAGCAAGCATGTCATCAACATAAAGCAACAAGATAATATAGCTTCCATTATCTAATTTCTTAAAATAAACACAATAATCAAAATGACATCTTTTGTAACCCTATTTAGCCATAAAACTATCAAATTTCAAATACCATTACCAAGGTGCTTGCTTTAGGTCATACAAACTCTTCTTTAACCTGCACACAAATTCCTCCTTACCCTCGACCTCATATCCCTGTGCTTGTTGCATGTATATTTCCTCTTTCAAATCCCCATGGAGAAATGTTGTTTTCACATCTAGTTGTTCAAGATGCAAGTCTTCTATAGCCAAAAGAATTATAATAGTTCTAATATAAGTCATTTTTACAACCGGAGAAAATATTTCATCAAAATCTATACCTTTTTTCTGTGCAAAACCTTTTACCACAAGTTCGGGCTTATATATTTTATTGTCTCCATCTTCTTCAACTTGTAAACCCATTTATTTGGTAGTGCTCTTTTACTTGCAGGAAATTGGACTAAGTGATGTAGGAGCATCCTTGGTTCTTGGAAATCTTGCATCAACCAAAAATATTTTCTTTTAGTTTTTATTCTCGTTTTGTTCTTGCTCAATTCATGTTGGTGGATTCATCATATTTTCTCACTAGACCCTATGGATCTATTTTTACATCGTGGACATGTTCATTTTCCTTATTCTGAGATTTGAGCATGATTGAATCTTTTTCCGGCAAGTTATCACTTCCCGATTTTATAGCAGTTTCTTGAACCGGCACTGGAATAATTTTCAAACCTAACAGCTAGTTCGATCTCGTGGATCATTCCCATAACTTGCGGATCTCAACAATGTGATTCAATTTGTTCCATGGAGTGTCCCCAACCTTAATTATAGGTCCACACTTCATCCTATGCATTCATTGAGGAGTAATTCAAATTTGAGGCCAACCTATTCATGCGCCCATTACATTTTCTTTCAATGGAGATTGTAATGATCTTTGGCCGACGTGGATGATTCTAGATCTCTGGATGTGATATAAATAATTGTAATAGATCATTAGAAAAGTAGAGTTGATTAGAATTGAAAAAGATAGATTTTGATATGTTATATTTCATCCCACATTAAGGAGCATATAGGAATATGCTATTTTGAACATGTTGTATCAGGCCTGCGAGCCAAATCTATGAGCTCGGATGTTGTCGGCTATTTGTAATTGAGATTTATGTTAATGAGAATGTTTTAATCTGCATTTTCCTCCATATTTTGTGTTTCTTTTGTTGTGTGACTCTTGTTTCATGGTTTGGATTGTTCTCTTTGAGGACCCTCCTACCGTGGCTACACCAGATTGGTATCAGAGCAAGATTTGATCTGTGAGAGATCACCAGAATTTGCAATCCTGTTGAAGATTTTTTGTGGGGTGCCGGACTGTGGATCCAACCTGCAGCTACAAAGGACTTGTGTAAAGATGGTGGGAAGAAGAAATGTTAGAGGAAATGGAGCGCATGGAAATGCATACCCAACTTTAATGGAGATGTTGAGAGGAATTGCTACCAAATTAGATGCAATTGAAAAGACCTAGAGGAGAGGTTGACCAGTTGATGATGTGAGTGATGAAGAGGTAGAAGTACAGGAAGAAAGAGGAAGAGAAGATCAACCTGGCTTGGATCAGGGAGAAGAGAGGTTCATAAGAGTCCTAACTAGAGCAAATACTAAGCCACATTTCAACCCACCGAATTATAATGGTAAATTCGATTTGAATGAATTGCTTGATTGGATAACAGAGATGGAAAAGTATTTTGATTTTGAAGGTACCACTGAAGATAAGAAGGTGAAATTTTCTTGTTCAAAGTTGAAGGGACATGCATCTCTTTGGTGGGAACATTTTTAGATAGATAGGAAAAGAAGAGGAAAAGAAAAGATAAGATCATGGGATCAGATGGTGAATAAGTTAAAAATAAAATTTATGCCTCCATATTATTAGATTAGTTTGTTTAGAAAGTTGCAAAATTTGAAGCAGAAGGAGTTAAGTGTGATAGAGTATACTGAAGAGTTCTAAAAGTTGAGCATCAGATCTAGACATTCAGAGGATGAGATCGAGCAAGTAGCTAGATATGTGAATGGTTTGTGGTCATCTATACAGGATGAAATCAGTTTGATCAAGTTACAGAGTGTGGAAGAGGCATACCAATGTTCCCTAAAGGAAAAAGAGAAGTTGAATAAAAGACATGAGTAGAGATAGAAAGGAAGAGGTGGAAGATTTTAGAGAGGAAAAATTTTTACTGGAGGACGAAGAGGAACTTTTGCAGATTAGAATAAGGATAAAGAGGTTAGTAAGAATGAGAATTCATACCGTATAGATGATAGAAATTCTTACCAAAGAGGAGGATATAGTGGTTACCAGAATGAAGGTTATAGAAAAGATGATAAGGAGAAAAGAGTATTCAGGGGAACTTGTTTTAAGTGTGGTGGAGAAGGACATAGAGCATTTGAATGCAATCAAGGAGAGACAAGTAGAAAGACATAGAACAATAGAAGGACAACCTTTGTTGAGGAAGATCATGTTAGATCATCTAATAAACTAGAAGATGGAGAAGTGTTGGTGAATAGAAGAGTATTGTGTCAAAGTGAGTTGGAGCAGGAACTATTGCAAAGAAAGAATTTTCTTAGGACCAAATGCAAGGTAGCTAGTAAATGTTGCAAAGTGATTGTTGTAAGTGGGAGTTTTGAGAACCTGGTTTCTGAAGAAATGGTGACCAAATTGAAGTTGGGAAGATTGAAACACCTGAAGCCCTATCAGATAGCATGGATTCAAGATGAGCATAAGATACTAGTAAGTGAACAATATTTGGTGAAATTGAAGATGGGAAATTATCATGATGAAGTTTTGTGTGATATCATGCCTATAGATGTATGCCATGTTTTGTTGGGAAGACCTTGGTAGTATGATAGACAGGCTATTCATGATGGAAAGAAGAATACATATACTATTGTTGCTAATGGGATGAAGCGGACCTTGTTTCCATTCGAAGATGTTCCTAAAGTTGAGGTTTGTACGAGTGCTAGAATTTGTTTGGTTCATGGAAGAAGATTTCTGGATGGATTGAGACATGAGAACATGTGTTATGCCTTGGTTCCTAAGAAGGCTAAAGAATTGAAGCATGTAGAAGAACAACAAGATGAGGTAAAGGAGTTGTTGACAGAGTATGAGGAGATCATCTCAGATAATGTACCTGATGGATTACCACCTGTGAGGAGTATTAGTCATTGCATGGATTTGATTCCTGGAGCTAGTTTTCCTAATAAAGTAGCACACCAGATGACACCTGCAAAGAATGAAGATTTGAATAGACAAGTGAAAGAATTGTTGAGAAAGGGTTTGATCAGAGAAAGCTTAAGTCCTTGTGCAGTACCTATTGTGTTAGCACCTAAGAAGGATGGAGAATGGAGGATGTGTACAGACTCTAGAGCCATAAACAAGATCACGGTGAAGTATAGATTTCCTTTGCCCTGAATGGATGACATTATGGGTTGTTTGAGTGGAGCTAGATACTTTACACAGATAGATTTGAAGAGTGGATATCATCATATCAGAATCAGAGAAGGGGATGAGTGGAAGACAACATTCAAGACAAATGAAGGATTGTATGAGTGGTTGGTGATTCCTTTTGGACTAAAAAATGCACCGAGTACTTTCATGAGGATGATGAATGAAGTATTGAAGAAATTCTTGGGTAAGTTTGTGATTGTTTATTTGGATGACATCTTGATTTTCAGTAAGAGTAGAGAAGAACGTTTGTTGTACATAAGTCAAGTTTTGCAGAGGTTGAAAGAAGAGGAGTTGTTGATAAACATTACGAAGTGTAGTTTCATGAAGTAATAATTGGTGTATCTGGGATTTGTGATATCTGTGGATGGATTGAATATGGATCTTGAGAAAGTAAGAGCCATTTTTTTTGTGGCCTACACCGAAAAGCATTGGAGAGGTAAGATCATTTCATGGATTGGCTAGTTTCTACCGAAAGTTCATTAGGAATTTTAGTTCTATTTGTAGTCCTATGACAAAGACAATGAGAAGAGATAAGAAGGATTTTAGGTGGACATCTAGAGTAGACCAAAGTTTTGAGTTGTTGAAATAGAAGGTGATTGAGTAGCTTGTGTTGGCTTTACCATATTTTAACAATGTATTTCAAGTAGACTGTGATGCAAGTGGAAATGAAATTGGAGCCATATTAAGTCAAGAAGGGAGACCTATAGCTTATTTCAATGAGAAATTGGATGATGCTAGGAGAAGATATTCATTGTATGAGCAGGAGTTCTATGCCATAGTCCAAGCCTTGAAGAAGTGGAGACATTATTTGTTTCCTAAGGAGTTTGTGTTGTATATAGATCATCAGGCTTTTCAATATTTGAACACTCAGGGTAAGTTGAATCAGAGACACATGAGATGGGTGGAATTTTTGCACAGTTATACTTTTGTTTTAAAGCATAGGAGAGGAAAGTCAAATAGAGTTGTTGATGCCTTGAGTAGGAGAAGGAATTTACTAACAGATATGAGAGTGGAGGTATTAGGCTTTGATGAATTGAAGAACTTGTATGAGGAAGACCCGGATTTTGCAGAACCTTGGAGAGCTTGTAAAGAACCGGTCTTGGAAGATAGAAGTTAGTGGTTGGATTATTTCATTCAAGAGGATATGTTGTTTAGAGGGAATCAGTTGTGTATACCTTGGAGTTAAATAAGGGATAACTTGGTGAAATAAAAGCATAGTGGAGGATTGGCATGACATTTTGGAATTGATAAGACAGTAGCATTGGTGAGTGAGAGTTACTTTTGGCCACAGGTTCATAAGGATGTTAGGAAATTTGTGAAAAGTTGCAGAGTTTGTCAAGTTGTAAAATGGAGTAGTCAGAATGTTGGATTGTATAAGCCTTTGATAGTTCCAGAGAGACCTTGGGAAGATATTAGCATGAATTTCATACTTGGTTTACTGAAGACATAGAGAGGTAATGATTATATATTTATGGTGGTAGATAGATTTTCTAAAATGGCACATTTCATACCTTGTAAGAAGACAATAGATGCAATACATGTAGCAAACTTTTTTTTTCAAAGAACTGGTCAGATTGCATGGATTACCTAGGATTATTGTTTTAGACAGAGATACAGAGTTTGTTGGTTACTTTTGGAGGACACTTTGGAAGAATTTAAATATAGGTTTGAAGTTTAGTTCTAATTTTCACCCACAGACTGATGGACAGAAAGAGGTAGTAAATAGGAGTTTGGGGAATTTGTTGAGATGCTTGGTTGGAGAGAAGACCAAAAGTTTGGATTTAGTCCTTGCACAACCAGAGTTTTCTTACAATAATTAAGTGAACAGGAGTACAGGAAAGACACCTTTTGAGATTGTTACTAGAGTTCATCCTAGAGGTATATCAGAGTTGAGAGACATCAAGATGGAAAATAAAATGAGTGCAGAAGTAGAGGAATTTACATAACATATGAAGAAAGTGCATACTCAAGTGAAGCAACAATTGGAAGATATGAACCAGAATTATAAGGAGAAAGTGGATGAAAAGAGGAGACATAAGGAGTTCGAGTTGGAGATGAAGTGATGGTGTATTTGAGGAAATGAAATATTTCCAGTAGGAACATACAATAAGCTGAAGATGAGGAAGTTTGGACCCAGTAGGATTTTGAAGAAATTTGATTCAGGAAATGCATATGAAGTGGAGTTACTGGATGACATCGGTATATCACCTATATTCAACATTGCGGACCTACATTAGTACCATGAAGTAGAATTTAGTGAAGCAAAATTGGAGAAACAATTTCCTAACCAACAATCAGATGAGATTGAAGATATTTTGGATATTAGAGATGGGAGGAAAACTCGTGGAAGACAGTACAAAGAATATCTTGTGAAATGGAAAGGTAGATCAGTGGAGGATTCTTCTTGGATTTCTTAGGTTGAGGTAGACCATTTTGGTTTTCCTTTAGCCCCAGCAAAGTGAGGGACTCACTTTTCAATTAACCCCAGATGTCTGATGCAAGAGCATCCTTGGTTCTTGGCAATCTTGCATCAACCGAAAATATTTTCTTTCAGTTTTTATTCTCGTTATGTTCTTGCTCAATTCATGTTGGTGGATTCATCATATTTTCTCACCAGACCCTATGGATCTATGTTTACATCGTGGACATGTTCATTTTCCTTAATCCAAGATTTGAGCGTGATTGGATCTTTTTCTGGCAAGTTATCGCTTCTAGATTTTATAGCAGTTTCTTGAACTGACACGAGAATAATTTTCAAACCTAACGACTAGTTCGATCTCATGGATCGTTCCAATAACTTGTGAATCTTGACGGTGTGATTCAAATTTTTCCATGGAGTGTCCCCGACCTTAATCATAGGTCCACACTTCATCTTATGCATTCACTGAGGAGTAATTCAAATTTGAGGCCGACCTATTCATGAGCCCATTACATTTTCTTTCATTAGAGATTGTAATGATCTTTGGCCAACGTGGATGATTCTAGATTTCTGGATGTGATATAAATAATTGTAATAGATCATTAGAAAAGTAGAGTTGATTAGAATTGAAAAAGATAGATTTTGATAGATGTTAGATTTCAGCTCGCATTAAGGAGCATATAGGAATATGATATTTTGAACATGTTGTATCAGGCCTGTGAGCCGAATCTGTGAGCTGGGATGTTTCCGGTTGCTTGTAATTGAGATTTATGTTAATGAGAATGTTTTAATCTACATTTGCCTCCATATTTCATGTTGCTTTTGTTGCATGACTCTTGTTGCACAGTCCAGATTGTTCTCTTTGAGGACCATCATGGTTGCACCACTAAGTCCCAAGTCTGATTTAATAGCAAGGAATCCATTTCCTCTTTCATGCCTAGCTCCCACTACTTTTTGGTATTTATCTACATTGCTTCTTCATAACCTTCAGGTTCACCAGAATTAGTTAATAATATAGAATATAATGATGGAGAAAATCTTTCTGGAGGTCTAGTTATCCTTGTAGAATGTATAACACTTGCAGGAGTCTATGGGATAACTTGTTGTTGAGCATCAGGTACCACTGGAATTTTATTTTGTGGAATCTCATCTAGCACCACATATTCCTTTTTGGCATGTTCATGCTTCTTTTCCTATAGTTGATCCTTATACATGACCTTCTCATTGAATATATCATCTCTAATCCTAATGATTTTGTGATTTTCATAATCCCATAACTAATAACCAAATATCAACATGGACAAAAGTTTCACAACCAAAGGTTTTCAGAAATGAATAGTTTACCATTTTACCTGTCCATGCCTCCTCTAGAATGCCACCATCCAAAGGATTTGAAGGTCCCCTATTTATTAAATAAATTGTGGTATATAGAACATTTTCCCAAAACTATAAGGTTAGTCCAACATACAATCTCATGCTCCTTTAATGCTCCATAATGGTCCTATTCATCATCTTAGACACACCATTTTCTTGTGGGGTTCTAGGAACCGTTTTGTGCCTACGGATTCCATTGTATGAACAATAATTTTCAAATTTTTTTGCTGCAATACTCACCTCCAATATCAAATATGAGACACTTCAACTTTTTTCCTATCTCATTCTCAACGAAAGCTTTCCACTTTTTAAAGTTTCAAATACTTCTTTTTTTTTGTTTTAGGAAATACACCCATGTTTTCCTACTTACACCATCAATAAAAGTAACATAATAACAAGATCCACCAAGAGAAGATACCTGATCTGGTCCCAATACATCTAAATGCACAAGCTCTAATTTCTCGCTCCTCTTCTCTTTCCCAACTTTGAGAAATCAGACTCTTTTATGTTTTCCATAAACACAATTTTCACATAACTCCAAGTAAATCTACTTTAGACCTGGTAGCAACTTTTTGCAGTGAAGGATCTTCATTCCTTTCTCACTCATGTGCCCAAGTCTATGGTGCCACAATTTTGTTTTTGTCCCTGTAGTAAGTGCTCTAACTGTCTCAGTAGCAACTATTTCTGTAGTAGTTAAGGTAGAATAAGTATTACCAGTACACAAATACAATGTGCCTACCTTTTCACCTTTAGTTACCTTCCATACTTTGTTTTTAAAGGTAATTATGCAGCCTTCACTACCCAGTTGTTCTGCAGAGATTAAATTTCTTCTCAAATTTGGAACATGCCTTACCTCCTATACCATTCATTTCCATTCTGCAACTTGATTTTTTATTTTTCCTTTTCCAACAATCTGGAAGGGTTCATCATCACCCAAATATACATGTCCAAAATCACCTTGAACATAATCTACAAAATATTTCCTATGGGGTGTGGCATGAAATGAAGCCCCTAAATCTATTACCCAGGAATCATTAACATTATCTAAACATAGAATTAAAGCATCCTGCAATTTGTTACTTGCAACATTAGCTTCCTTACTATCATCATGTTGTTTGTCTCCTTGTTTTCCTTTTCAAGACCAACAATCCTTCTTCAAGTGTCCTAGATTTCCACAGTGCCAGTAATCCATTTTCCCTCTAGATTTAGATCTGCCTTTCTTCAACTTCCCTTGTGACTTCCCACAATTTGTTGGGATTTTTCCTCTCTCCTTTGTTCTTCCCCTGTTCTCTATAGTCAAAGAATTACCTGATGTTGAAGTCTCACTTGTGCATTTCCATCACATTTCCTCACTAAGGATAACACCAAATGTCATCAAATTTCAATGTATTTGAACCAGAGACAAAGTTACTTACAACCATTACCAAGATATTCTAGCTTTCTAGAAAAGAACATAAAACCAAGAGAGCCCTCACCTTTTCATCAAAATTCACTTTTACAAAAGTTAACTAACTGGTAATCGTATTAAACTCATTTAAATGATCTTTCACAGATCCACCTTCAATCATTTTTAGATTAAAAAAACACTTCATTAGAAATACCTTATTTGAGGCTAAGGGTTTTTCATATAATTTAGCCAAATGTTCCATCAAATCCATTGTTGTCTTTTCTTCTGTTATATTGAATGCCACAGATGGTGTCAGGAAAAACTGAATGGTTCTCAATGCCTTTCTATCCAAAATATCCCATTCTTCATCATACATAGCAGCCTATTTCTTTATTTTTCCTTGCAATGGCCACCATAGATCCTTTTGAAACAAATAATATTCCATTTGCATCTTCCATAATTGATAATTATGGCCGTTGAACTTCTCAACCTTGAATTTTCTTGATTTCATTTCTCCCACTCAAATATAGAGGTTTCTTTGCAATCAACCGAAATACACACGACATTGATAGTTGTTGTTAGGATTTAGGCAGATTGGAACAATAAACATT
The DNA here is from genome assembly GCA_007258455.2 of Sequoia sempervirens. Lineage (NCBI taxonomy): Eukaryota > Viridiplantae > Streptophyta > Pinopsida > Cupressales > Cupressaceae > Sequoia > Sequoia sempervirens. The sequence continues at coordinate 1,188,739 of VDFB02000013.1, read as the reverse complement.
AATAGCTATATGCAGATTAAATAACCCAAAAATAACAATGAAGAATAACACAAAAAAGAGATCAACATTGAAATTTAACGTGGTTCACCCAATATGGGCAACATCCATAGAAACTCAGGCACCCAATGATTTTATCATCCAATGCAAAAAATCTTACAATCTCACGAATTACACACACTGCAAATTACATCCCAACCGCTTATAACAAGCTTTTTGGAAGCTTCCAAAATTAGGGTTTTACAAAGTCATTTTTCTACATGATGTTTTAGTGGGAAAACCTTGACATGTTAATGGGGAAAAACCTTGAGGTGTTAACAGAAAAAAAAAAAAATAGGGGCTGCACCCCCGAACCCCTGCTATTGGGGGCTGCTACCCCCAAACCCCCTCTGTCTGGGGCTACTGCCCCCAAACCCCCGCTCGAGGCTCAAACCAACCCCAAACCCTAGCGAGGATACATTACGAGTGTACATTATTTCCATGATTAGCTACCACATACCAATAGATTTACAGAAAAATTTCTTCACTTTACAAAAGTAGAAAGAGGATGCAATAAAGCGGTTTGGTCAACTCGAAGATCTGGCTATGCCTAGGCACATTCCTATATCATATACTCTAGTGGATGCAAAAAAATTGATAAGATAAATATTCACACATCCACTCCAAAAGAAGGAGAAGAATGTTTGGTTGAACTGGAATCATTGCATAAAACTTTTGTTAGAGAAAAATGGATATGGGATGAAGGAAAACTGGCTTGGGAATCTATTCTCAAGGAATTGGATGGTACCCCTACATCTAGCTAAAAATTTTCTACATTTCTTTTTGTTTGTTTTTAAGTTTTTCATCAAGATGCTCTTTTTCCTTGATGTCAAAGGGGGATAATATGTGTGGAGAGTACATAAGTTTGGTTTTTGTCATGGAGAAGTTTTTCTTAAGTTTGTATAGTCAACAGGGGAGAAAAGTCAATTTTTGGGTGTAATGCTAGTTTTTTTTTAAATCCAAATTTTGGCACATGTTGCCATCAATGAAAAAGGGAAGATTGTTGGAAGAATGAAGAAGAATCCTTTGGTATGTTGTCATCGATGCCAACATTGGTTGGTAATAGTTTTTTCAATCCGAAAAAGCTTTGTATTATTTTGATCCGATAATTTGGTATGAAAATGCTCTTAGTAAAAGATCGCTCCATAATATTTTAATATGATGATAAGGACTATTAGTTGCATCTCTGCACAAATTTTCAGCATTTTTTGTTGAAAGGGATGAAAGATATGGATGTCAGAGTTCGGCTTACAATATTCTACTTAGTAATTGTGCAAATGGCATGAGTTTTCTTCTGGCCAACATAGATATGTGGTGTGCACTTCATTGATGATTTAAAGAGTTCCTAATTAGGTCCAAGCCGACCTAATTTATGCTTTCCATATTTTTTTGATGAGGTGTTCTAGGTTGAGTTGAAAAGCTACATTTTTATGTGAAACTTTGTATACACTTGATGTATTTTATGTCTACCTACAAACCAGTACAAGATTTTGTATTCCAGAGCCTAATTGGAACTAAAATTAGCACACAAAAGGTGTATTTCATCAGTTCATCATTTTAGTAGTGACCACACTCCTTTTTGTATTCACTTTAGGCTGTGAGCCTTTCAAGGATAGTGAGTCCTGGAAGTGTGCCTTGTAATATCTTATAACTGGTTATAACATATTGTGAGCTAATCAACACCGTGGTTTTTCCCATTTTGGGTTTTCCATGTAAAAATCCTAGTGTTCATTTGTTATGTGGTGTTATGCTTCCTTTCATGTTCATGTTATTTTTTATAATTGCAAAAAGACATGTTTTAATTATTGAATGGTTAGAAATTAAATGGTTCAATAGAATATTGATTCACACTCCTCTTAGTATTCTGGGTGTTCAACATTTTATCTCTTTCCACTATGTCCCCTTCATGAAATGTCACTATTTCCATACCTTTTGGAAGACATGACACTATTGCAACCTATTTTTCTTCACTCAAAATAGTGTTAGCACTACCATAAAAAGACTCAATTTCTATATTACTTGACAAGGAATCATGATTAATAATCAAAACATTTTCACCTCCACCATTCTCAAGAAAGGATTCCTCAAAAAACTCTTCATTAACCTTTTCAATCCACTCTTCCAAGCCATCTTTATCAAAATTAATTTATTTTGCAACAAAATTATATATTCCTTCACTCTCTTTCTCATCAAAGGAAACAAATAAATCAAATTTTACCTTACCCTCTGTTGCTACCTTCGTTCCACTTGATATCTTTGCTTCAATTTGAGTCAACGAATCACCTTTCTCATCTTCATCATGGTTAGCATTAACAAATCCAACATATTCATGCCTCATACCATCTAAAGGTTTGATTTCATCAACCAAAAAAGACCTTGCATTGTTGCAAACCTTACCCATTTCTTCTTTCAATGGCTTCAATTTGTGTTTCACTCCATCCTTCATCAATGTGTATGTGTTGGCATAACCATCATGCATTTCCTTCTTGTCAAATTGCCAAGGCCTTCCTAAAAGAATATGACATTCATTCATAGGAATAATATCACATAAAATTTCATCTCTATAGCCTCCTATATTAATATTTACCAAGCTTTTCTCGCTAATCAAAACTTTCCTATCATCTTGTAGCCATGCTATCCTATAGGGATGCAGATGCCTTCTTCTCTCTAGCTGAAATTTTCTCACCATCTCTTTGGAAATGACATTGTATGTACTACCTCCATCTATGATGACATTACATACCTTGTTCTTGCACTTGCATCTTGTTCTAAACAAAAAATTTCTTTGAATTAATTTATCATCTTCATTCAAGAGAGTTCTCCTTTCCATTAAAGTTTCACCATCTTTCGCTTCTTTCAAACGTGTTGATTGTGCACCTTTTGCATTTATTTTTGTTGCTCTATTCATATTTTCAGTTATTCTTCTTGGTCTTTCCTCTTCATGAGGACAATCATATGCCCTATGACCTTCTTCTCTGCACTTAAAACAAGTTCCTCAAAAGGTTTCTCTTCCAAAACCTCTATCTGATCTTCCTCTACCTCTTAGATTTTGATCTCTTGGCCCATAAGAATCCTCATTCCTATGTTGTTTGCTACTTCCTTGGTTATCATTTTTCTAATTTTTCTGATTATTTTCTTCTTTGTATGTTCTTCCTTCAACCCCCTTTTCATGGCATCTTCCTCTGTGCTTACTTTCATACCTTTTATTCATTCTTTCCTCGATTTTTAAGGAAATTTAATATGCATCTTCCATTGTGTAAACTCTCACCAAATTCATCTCCTCTTATATGCTTGGCCTCAAACCATTAATGTATCTTGCAACCTTCTCCTTAGTTGCTTCAACATGTCCTGTTCTAATCAAGATCCTATGAAACTCCTCTGTATATTCTTTCACCATTTTTTTCCTTGCTTCAACCCTTGCATTTTCTTGAGAAAATCCAGCTCATAATCCACTGGAATAAATTTCCTTTTCATTTTCTCTACCATTTTGTCCCACCTTGTGATTTTCTCCTTTCCTTTTCTACCTCTTTCTAATTGAATTTCTCTCCACCAGATTGAAGCATGTCCCTTCAATCTTGTCTTATCAAATCTTACTCTTTCCGGGTCTTCAACTTCTTCAAATTCAAAGTACTCCATATCATTTATCCAGTCTATTAGTTCTTCCAGATCCAAACTTCCATGAAAGGTAGGGACATAAATCTTAGGAATTTTCCCCATTTTTTATAAAACTCTCAACAATGGCTCCCTTGCAATGGTTGCAACTTCCTCTCTTTTTTCAGTTGTTTGGCTAGCATTCTTTGGAGCTTCTTCTTCCTCATCACTCGTTGGTTCCCTTTTGTGTGCAAACCCTCTTCTTATTTCTTCTTGACGTGTTTCCGCTTGCCTTCTCAAAGCTCTGAAATCATCATCATGGAAAAAGTTGTCCATTCTTCCTCTTCCTCTACCTCTACCATGATGGGATCCTCTCCCATCCATTTTCTCCAACACCCACAACACACAGATCTTGGTGCAAACTGCCTCTCAGGAGAAAAATCCCACACTAAAACATCTTTACAATAGTTACAAAAAATAAACAAAAATAAAAATAAATATCATGCATACTAAAACATAGTGATTTACGTGGGGAAAAACCTTTCAGGAGAAAAACCCCACACTCCAAAAACCACCTAATGTATTATGTAGAAATCACAAAGATTATGATATACTTGTAGAGAAAGCTTCTCACATGAGTATCACCAACCAAAGATCCAAAGGTAACACAACAACTATAAGACTCTCAAAATACATCATTGATGCACAATTGTAATATAATGCCCTAATATTATAATAGGGTTTTCTTCTAGGGCAAGAAATCCAACAAAACATCTACAATTAAATATCTAAAACGTAATTTTGAATGGTCTAGATTTACAATAATAAAATATACATAAAATGCATAGATTTTAGAGACGTTGCCCAACCTCGCCACCCTACCCCAACCCCCCACACTCAAATATATTAACCTCTTATAATTGCAAGGTTGATACACCACTTTTCCTAACAATAAATTGGGATAACATAATCTTTAAATTATTTCAACTCCCTTTTATTTAAAATCATATTATCATTTTATATTTTTCTTTATATTTCATAAGGGTGTAAAGTTTTAAATTACAAATAATGTTGTTTAGTTTGGGCTGAATTTTAGTATCTTTAATTGAATAGTTTTTATTTTCTCATGGTTGTGTTGAGAAGGGTACATCTTGCATAAATATTTAATTTTATAAATTTGTAGTTGTATACGTCTAAAAATGGTCATGATTAAGCTTGTTAATTAATTAAATATGATTTATTTAATTAATTCCTCTAATGTCATCTACATATAAATAAATTTAATTATTTATTTATATCGTTCATTTTCTAATTCTTCTACCTCAATTAAATAAATAATTTTATTTAATAACTAACATTTCCATCTTCCGCTTGATTAAAATAAATAAATTTTTATAATTTATTTATATTTGATTATCATTCTATTCTAAAGTTCAAATATTTTGAATATTTGAATAATGGAATATTCTCCATCCCATAATCGATTTAAATATTAAATATTATATTTAATATTTCCTCACCCTAATTTCATTTTTAAAAAAATATAATTAAGTATGAGTTATTTAATTATGTGGATTTCCATTTTCATCTCCACTTCCAAATTAAATAAATTTAATTTATTTAATTTCTAACTCATGCTAACTCACCCTTCCAAATTCTCAACTCATCCTTCGAAATGAAAGTTTCCCTTCGAAACTCAATGACAAAAATTGAAAGAAAAGGAAACTTTCCATCCTTCTCTTCCACTTTTGAAGATCTCCCGCCGTCCGTTCGAACAAGCTTAATTTGGACCGTCGATCGATTCAGCCAATTGAATCTGTTCGAAAACTCTATAAATTCCGGCGCAAATCCAAGCTTTGGTTACACTTCATATACTCACTTACGCACTCACTTTTGCACACCCACGTGTATCTATGTTCATACAGGCATTCAACTTATGCATTCATATCAGTTTCAATATCACAACAATCTTCTCATCTTAGCATAGCTTTGCATTTAGCATAGTTTGCATTTTTAATCTCGTTCTTTAGCTATCATTTTGTTGAGCTTGATCTGCTGATCTGAGAGCTATCTGGAAACCAACAAAATGTTGAAGTTAGAGGAAGATAAGATAGTTTTGGGAAGCTGCGATAACAGTTTGCATATTCTGTTTCTTTTCATCTTTTCTTCATTTAATGTCTTATTAATATGTGTTTGTTTTTCATTTAAAATTTGATCCAACATTCCACACACACATAAAATGGTGCCCACCGTGGGGCTCGAACCCATGAATTTAACATTTTCTGCAAGTTTTTGTTGACAGTTTCCGTGTTCTGGAATCAGCTTTTCAGGAAAAAATTGGCGTTTAGGCGCATTCGAAATTTTTTGACGTGCATACGGGGATTTTAACTTTTTATTTTGCAGGATTTTGGAGCGCATACCATGACTATTTAGGTGCATCCCATAACTGTTTAGGCACATCCCATAACTGTTTAGGCACATCTCGTGACTGTTTAGGCGCATCTCGTGACTGTTTACGCGCATAGAGAATCTTTCTTTCGGCATATACAGTAACTATTTTAAAGCATTTAAATCTTTCTTGTGGCGCATTTAGTTTTTGTTTTTTCGCATATAGTATCTGTTCCGGTGCATACAGTGACTGTTTAGGCACATATAGTTTCTGTTCTGGCGCATTTACCCTCTATTCTAGCGCATATATCTTTGGGCACATATAGCTTCTATCCGGGCGCATATAGATTGTAACAAAATCATAGAATTTTGAGTCTGACGCCTTCTGTAGATACAATTCTTTTTCTTTTTCCGAATTTTAAAATGAAGCAATCCTAGGGTAGTCACATCTAGATTAAAATGAAGCAATCTAGGATAGTCACCAAACAATGATCTTGTAGTTAAAATTGAACAATATGTTTTTGGTGAAGCAATATTTTCACTTAGGTTAGATCATTGTGATTTGGAACTTAAAAAGAACATCTGCTTGCTTTGAATGTGGCAATAGGTCTATGCTCTCCCCTTAACTGGGTGATCAGAATACAAGACTTTCCTTTTTAGTTTTCATGCAATTTTATTGTTTCAATTACATCCTTTAGAGAGCCTGTCGTAGTGGGAAAAAGTACTCACCCTACAGGAACGACTCAATTGGGTTCAAGCCAAAGCCAGGCTATTCTACCCCACTATAAAATTTAAAGCAGATTTGGTGAAACCCTCTTTTTCCAGTAGTGTGCAAGATAACCATCCCCAAAACCTTTGTTCTAAAGGTTGGGAGGTCTCCTGAGGGAGTTTATTATTGCCGCACCGAATGGAAATCCTTACTATGAACCTAGTGTAGTGGCCAGCTGAGTCAGTTTCTAAACATTCTAATAATCACAGTGCAAGGGGAGGGCAGAATCTGCCCCCAAGATACTCACCATATAACTGCCAAGGACCGTTTGCTCAGGGGATCTGGTATCCACTTCCGTAACTCTAAGTACGCGCCTGGAAAATACAAAAACACGGGCGCCCCTTCGGGGGTGACATCGCTGTGTGAGTCGACACAATTCTAAGATGTGGGCTGTTGATCACTAGAATGACCTACTTGAGCATTTAAGAGTGAGTCTGTCTGAAATTGTCTTTCATGTGCAAAACCCGTGAAAACATTTTCTTGATCAAACACTTCATGTTAGTATAGGGCTTTAAGAACAACTATTTTCAAAAATGTTTGTTGTGTCTTCCATTACATTAATTCAGATAAAGAGATCATCCAAAAAGAACATGAAGAACAACAACTGAAAGCCACTTAAGATTTTTTCATACCATTGGTTCAACAAAATTCCCAATAACATTCCCATGCTTAGAGATTAGAAGTCAACAAATTTTCCCAAGAAATCATTGTCTAAAAGAATCAGAAAACCCAAGAAACTGTTAGGATACAAGAAAACACTGCAAAAGAGAAAATTCTTGTACAAAATTCGACAAGTCTTGCTTCACTATCGAGGATTTCTTCACAGATATCAAGATTTTTTTAGAGGATTCACTGATGAATATGCTGTAGATCCCTTAGATTCTCGAGCTCATTATCAAAGATTAGCTCTATCACAATGGCATAATCATAACCAACCTCTTGAGTTTGACAACATATCCCAACCTTCTATAGAATATCCTTCACACCCCAACCATATTCTTCAAAGATCTTGAGAGAATTTCTTTAAAAACGAAGATCAAAATCTTTTAGAGTGAAACTTTCAAAACAAATTTCTAATTTTTGGTTCAACTTCCCCAACAGGATTCTGAAATCCTTCATCATTTGGAAGCCACAATCAATAATTTAGGAGCATCCTTGATCTTATCATAAGATCCCGCATCTTATCAGATCATCATCATCACACTTGTCAGAAATCATGATCTAAGTCTAGAGGAAATTTTCAAATTCATATGCCTATCTCCACAAGATCTCAACACAATAAACTGAAGGATACAATCCAAAAAGAAAGTCATATTCAAAACACTCAAGAAGAAGGAGAAAGCAGTAATTCCCTTTTTAGCATAAATCAAAATCCACTTTTCAACAACAACATGGACAATAGAGAAGAAAAGCCTTTTCATAATTACAGAGATAAAAACCAGGTGGATAGTGATGAGGAACAAGATGAGGAACGTCTTAGAGAGACTGAATAAGATCCAAAATTCCATAAAGCCATTGAAAAGATCTTGCAGCGAGATAAGGAAAAGTATTTTCGCTATCTAGACAAACAAGGGGCTAAATTGCCTCACAACTTTGACACTGAAAACTTGAAAAATAAACCTGAAGAGACACCCCTTTCTGATCTTAGTGCTTTCACCCAACAAATCAAGGCACTTCAAGGACAAGTTAAAGAATTACAAGGGGGAACAACCACAAAGAAATACACTCTTGAGGACATTTGTTCTTATCCTTTCGATAGAAGTCTTAACATGATTCCTTTTCCCAAGCATTGTGAAATGCCAAAATTTGATCGCTATAATGGGAAAACGGATCCAATTGATCACGTTAGAGACTTCAGGAATATGACATTAGAGTTTGCTCACGAAGATACTTACTTGATGCGACTGTTTCCTAGGAGTCTTGGAGTACACTCTATGGAATGGTTATCTAAGATCACACCTCCTATCAGGACATTTGAAGAATTGATCAACCTATTCATATCACAATATACCTACAACATACAACATCAGATCACCATGATAGATCTTTGCAAGGTTGCATAGAAACCTAGTGAATCTTTCATTACATTTCTTCAGAGATGGAGAAGAATGTTTGCTAGATATCCACGTCTTGTTCCTGAAAAGGATAAGATGGTTACTTTTATCAACAGTTTAAATTCAGAAATGAGCTATCACTTGAACTTACATTGTCCTCCTTCTTTTGAGAAAATGATTGAAGATGCCATAACCATCGAAAATGCTTTGGTCAAAAGAGGAATAATCAAACATGACAAAGAAAATCCTAGCTCATCTAACCATCACAATAATCAGGACAAGTCCAAATTCTAGACTCGTAACAAAAATATGGTGAATGATGGTGTTGTTGATGCGAATCATGCCTCGACCAAACCATTTGTCCTCAGTACTCCAAACAGTCACAACAACAATGTCAAATCGATTGCAAATCACGGAAATAATCCTCCTCCTCTGAGGAACAATACAAATCAAAACTCTACTCCCCATCAAGGGACTTCTAACAACCAGGGTTACCGAGGAACCAATAACAATCACAATTCCTTAGGGAACACCTCGAATTCAAATCTGCAAAGATTTTCATTCTTCTCGAATAGAAGAACTTTCACTTCATTGGGACAATCTTTAGAATCAGCATTCAAAGAGTTGATGGCCAAAAATGTCATTACTTTGCCGCCTCAACGAAATTATGAACCCAGTGTAAAGCCTCCATCATGGAATGAGGCATACTATTGTGATTATGATCGATGTAAAGGTCATCGCACAAACAACTGCCAAGCCTTGAAGAATTCCATTCAAGACTTAATTGACAATGAAATCATTACAGTAGAAGGAAATCAACAAACCAACATAGACCACCAAGCATTTCGTAATCCATTGCCCAATTATCAAAAGGGTGAGTCTTCTAAAAAAAATGTGAATCATATCAATGATGATCATATAATCAATCATCTCTACTTAGACGATGAGCGGGTAAATGTCATTAAAGTCAACAAGAAGGTGGAATATAGAGAAGTCAACGCAACAACAAGAGTGCAAGCTAAAGTTTTTTTAAAAGGCGCCTCTTCAAAATCCATTGAACCGCCACCTCAACATCAATATGATTTGGTCAACCAACTTCAGAAAACCCCCGCTCAAATTTCTATTCTGGAACTATTGAAGATTTCCCCAGCCCATAAGGAAATTCTTGAAAAATCCCTCGTTGAAACTAATGTATCCACTAACCTGGATGTGAATCAATTTCAAGCCATGGTAGGACACTTGTCCTCACCCACTTGCCTTTCATTCTCTAAAAAATATGACGTTTCCATAACTCATCCCCATAACTCATCATTGTACTTAGAAGTCATGATTCACAAGTTTCGTATCAGACGAGTTCTAATAGATGGAGGTGCTGGTTTGAACATCTGTACCATGAAGTTGGTTAAAGCCTTAGGATTTTCTAAGGACTCCATTGATTTCAGAAGAAAGATTACCATAAAAGCTTATGATGATGAAGAAAGAACATCCAAAGGTCTAATCATGCTGCCAATCAGAGTGGGCCCTGTTATAAAGAATACTTTCTGTCAAGTACTAGACCGTGATCTTGCATATAACATCTTGTTGGGTCATCCTTGGATCCATGAAATGCAAGCTATCCCATCAACCTATCATCAATGCCTTAAGTTTCCTTATGATGGACAGGAAATCACGATACTAGCTGATAATTCCAATATTCAAACTTGTGCCAACATAAAAGCCAGTCAAGATACTTTGGTCCCTAACAATCGAGAAGCTCATGCTAAGACTTCTCTAAAGATTGACACACAAATCAGTCAATTGACCAATAGTTTTGACAAAAAGATGAAATTCAAGGATCATGGAGTTGGAGAATACTCTCTTTGTCTTGCCAATTTACCTACATCACCTCGACCACATGGACAACCGTCTATCAGGGAACATTATATATTAGTAGCATCAACATTAAAGCAAACACCAATAGAGCCAATCACAAAATTTAATGGACAAGTCATCAAAGAAAAATTCCCCATGGAAAATCTTGAGGATACAGAGATTCTAAACTGGCTCTATAAAGATGAAAATGAAGCAGTCTCTAATGTCAAACTACCCACAGACAAATATGGAAAAGGGTATTCAATCATGCAGAAGATGGGTTATGATGAAGGGCCTATTGGAAAAAGGAAGGAAGGAGTAGTTGAACCCATTCACCTCCGCAGACTTGCTACAAAAGAGAAAATTGGATTGCGTTATGACACTCACTCCAAAGAAAGCACATCCAAACAACTACATGGCACTGTCTTCTCATTGCAAGAAGGCTCAGATTCACAAGAAGCATGTTTGACAACAGTTCAAAACTTCTTGGAAAACAATTCTGACACAGACTCTGTTGAATATGAATGGGACACCATTTACAATGATGAGTTCTGGAGGGACAAAGAGGTTGATGTAATACACCAGTATGCCCCAACTCTAATTGAAGGTCAAGGTTCAGGGTCCCAACCACAAGAATCTGAACCACAAATCAACTATGATTCTAGTGATACTGAGTTAGATCTAAACGAACAAGACTATCATGAGGACAGTATCATCATTGACCCACCTCATATCTCGGATCCTATGGACCACTCCGTTATGACCATAACCATATCCGATTTCACACAACCTGATGATTCTCTACCTTTAATTCATCCTGATCTCATTGATTGGGATTCATCTGAACCTATTGATATACCTATGTTTCCAAGTGATGAAGCTATTGTAAATTTCCTTTCCGCAGATGATACAAATGATTGTTCCACCAGTGATTTTTGACAGAGATTTTTTCATCAGGAGAGTGTCAAGTCTCCCAGCTGCAAAAGTAAAAACAAAAAAGAATGATCTAATGGTGAAAACCAGAATTTGGCAGTATTAGATCAAACAAAAGATAAAATAAAGAGCATATCAGATGGTGAAAACCTCTTTGAGGCACCAGACGATGGGAATCTTGACACTCTCCCAGAGAACTACCATGAGCGATCGCCTATTTTAATTGAGCCTACAAATGCTGTCAATCTTGAGACTTCTGACAAACCAAGAATTTTACAGTTAGCTGCATCAATGACAGAGAAAGAAATACCAGAGTTCATGGAATTCCTAAAAGAAAATCAAGTCAATTTTGCATGGCCTTATGCTGACATGCCTGGTCTTGATCCTGATCTTATCATGCATCACTTGTCTATCAAACCAGGAGCCAAGCCAGTGAAACAAAAACTCAGAAAGATGCACCCTCATGTTGCATTATTGGTTAAGGAAGAACTGAGAAAACTCCTTGATGTGGGCTTCATAAGACCAATCGATTATGCAGAATGGATCTCCAACATTGTTCTTGTATCCAAGCCAGATAAAACTGTGAGAATATGCATAAATTTTAGAGATCTTAACAAAGCATGTCCTAAGGATGACTTCCCATTGCCAAACATTGACACCATAGTTGATCTAACAGCTGGCCATGCCATGTATTCATTAATGGAATGTTTTTCTGGCTACAACCAAATCAAGATTGCACCTGAAGACCAGGACAAAACAACTTTCACATGTCCATGGGGAACTTATTGTTGGAATGTCATGCCTTTCGGTCTGAAGAATGTTGGGGCTACCTACCAAAGATCCATGACTACAATCTTTCATGACATGATGCATGTCTTCATGGAAGATTATGTGGATGACATATTGGAAAAATCATACACCAGAGAAAGACATCTTGAAATATTATACAAAATATTTGCAAGACTAGAGAAATTCAAAGTTTGTCTCAACCCTAAGAAATGTGTTTTTGGGGTCAAATCTGAAAAACTCTTGGGGTACATTGTTTCAGAAAAAGGAATTGAAGTAGATCCTGCAAAAGTACAAGCAATTATGGAAATGCCTCCACCAAAGAACATCAGTCAGTTGAGATCACTGCAAGGACGACTTCAATCTATACGGAGGTTCATTGCACAATTGGCCAATAAAAGTTTACCTTTCACACATCTACTGCATAAAAATGTTCTTTTCAAGTGGGATGACAAATGTGAATTGGCATTTCAGCAAATCAAATAATATTTAATGACTCCACCAGTTCTTGTACCACCAAATCCAGACAAACCCCTAATCTTATACATTGCCACAACAGAAACATCTCTAGGGGCACTGCTAGCACAAGAAGACTCTATAGGAAAGGAACGTGCAATCTACTACATCAGTAGAACATTGAAAAGTCATGAGCTCAACTACACTTCTATTGAGAAGGCTTGTCTAGCAGTAGTTTTTGCTTCATAGAAGTTTCGGCATTACATGCTAACCCATACAATCAATCTGGTTTCAAAGATTGATCCACTCAAGTATTTGTTAAGCAAAGCATCATTGACAGGAAGGTTAGCAAAGTGGGTAATGATTTTGAGTGAATTTAACATACATTATGTTGATCGCAAAGCAATCAAGGGACAAGTTATCACCAATCAATTAGCTGAAGCACCACTACAAGCAGATCATCCCCTGCACATTGAATTTCCAGATGCTGATGTTTTTACTGCAGAATCTAAACAATCATGGTCCCTATATTTTGATGGTTCTTTCACTCAACATGGATCGAGGGCAGGCATACTTTTTGTCACCCCTCAAGGACATACCATTCCTCGATCATATAGGCTGATGTTTCCATGCACCAACAACATAGCCGAATATCAAGCATTGATCACTGGACTCAAAATAGCATTGGAATGGAGAATTACAGAATTACAAATGTACGACAACTCACAGCTGGTCATTTATCAGATCAATAATGACTATCAAACCAAAGATGAGAAACTATTACCATATAAAAAGATGGTTGATGATTTCAAGAAATATTTTGTGGACATCAAATTCACACAAATCCCAAGGCTTGATAATAAAGCAGCTGATGCCATGGCTACAATCGCATCATTGTTACAGCTTCCATAAAATCAAAATCGTTATGAATTTCTGGTGGAACAATCATTTACACTTGTTTATGATACACCTGAAAGCCAAATCATTTTCCACTTGGTAGGATCCGATTCGCCTTGGTACGAAAAAATTTATGCCTATCTCAAAGACATCTTACCACCCGATTTATCCCGTAACCAAAAACATAATTTTATCCGCCAATCCGCTCGCTACACTCTTATCGCTGACACCCTGTATCACCGTGGTCTTGATGGTACTTTACTCCGATGTCTTGAACGTGAGGAATCTGACAAAGCTTTACAAAAAGTTCATGGTGGCATCTGTGGTACTCATTCAAGTGGATTGACCTTATCTAAGAAATTGATTAGAATGGGTTACTACTGGCCTACAATGGAGAGGGAATCATTCACTTTTGTGAAAACATGCTCAAAATGTCATATTCATGGGAATCTCATTCATGCTCCTGCACAAGAACTTCAACCATTCACACCAACCTGGTCATTTTCTCAATGGGGGTTAGATCTAGTGGGAAAGATTCATCCTTCTTCATCAAATGGGCATAAGATCATCATCACAGCTACTAAATATTTTACCAAGTGGATTGAGGTAGTCCCTCTTACTAAAGTTACCGGCAAAAAAATATCATCCTTCATACTCAACTATATCATTTGTCAGTATGGCATTCCCAACTCCATTATTACGGATAATGGACGTCCGTTCAAAAATTAGGATGTTGATAAACTTTGTGAGAGATTTCACATTCAACATAGATATTCAACACCGTACTATCCACAAGGGAATGGCCAAGCAAAGGCCTCAAATAAAATAATATTGAAAATCTTGAAAAAGACTGTGAATGCTTTAGGGAAGGATTGGCACGTTCAACTCAATCCTGCCTTATGGGCTTATAGAACCAGTATTTGCACGCCAACAAGAGCAACACCATTCACTCTTGTCTATGGAGCAGAGGCCATATTTCCCTTAGAAGTTGAGATTCCATCACTCAGAGTATCATTGAAAGGCCTTACAATAGATGATGAATACAGAGTTTTCCGACTCCAAGAATTGGAACTCCTAGATGAAAAGAGACAAAGAGCAGTTGATCACTTAAAAGCATATCAACAGATGATGTCTCGCAACTATAACCACAAAGTAAAGCCACGTACCTTTCAGGTGGGTGATCTTGTTCTGAAAGAGAATCCACGCAATCAACAAGACAGAGAAAAGAAATGAAAGTTCAAACCAAATTGGCTAGGTCCTTATGTGGTTATCGCGGTCTATGGTTCAGGAGCATACAAGCTATCAATGCCAGAAGGGGACCTGTTTGACGAACCTATCAACAACATGCACCTAAAAAAATATTATGTCTAAGGCGGTTATCATCATAAGAAAAAAACCTGAAAAAAATTAGAAAAAGACCTGAAGAAATCCAAAAAAATCAAAAAAAGACCTGAAAAAATCCAAAAAAATCCAAAAAAAGTCCTGAAAAAAATCCAAAACAGCAGAAAAAAGTCCTGAAAAATGGTTACTGGTGAAAACACGGCAACATCTCGATAGCATAAAAAAAGTCAGAGTGAAAACCTGGCAAACAAGCAGTCTATTGACAAGAAAAATGCAATAAAAACAAATAGTGAAAATCTGGCAAACAGACGCTATTTGGGGCTCTCCATCTATTAGTTCATGTTCTGCATTTAACTCTTTAGCCTTCATTCTCATGCATATTTTCCATCATCTTAGGACCACACCAGCACCATGTTGTCATCATTTACCTCGAGCGATAACGTCTTACCATGGCTTGATTATTGTACATATTCATTTTCAGCAAGTTATGTTGATACCAAGGGAAAACATGGGGCATACTGGGGGCAATCAACTTTCAGATTTTACCAAAATAGTAGGACAATGACATCAAAATCAATCACGCAAACAAAACAACCAAATCAAACATCCAATCATTGATCTGTATCACAGTAGCTTTTAGTTGCGTACCTTATCATGACTCATATCTGGATGATCTCTAATCTGACTAATGTTTGGAATCACAATATTTCATTT
Organism: Sequoia sempervirens; assembly: GCA_007258455.2. NCBI lineage: Eukaryota > Viridiplantae > Streptophyta > Pinopsida > Cupressales > Cupressaceae > Sequoia > Sequoia sempervirens. The sequence continues at coordinate 1,172,923 of VDFB02000013.1, read as the reverse complement.
TTGAACAATGGCTGTTTAATTTTTTGATATCATTTCTCTAGAGCACACTCGATGATGTACTGAACTAGAGTGACAAGGAAAGAGGATGATTTTTTTTTGTCTGCTGTATTGAGGTTAATCATTTATCTGTTGCAAATATGTCGCGAGACATAATTTTCCAAAGTTTATCATTGATGACAATTCCAAATTTGCATCAGATGGTGGTTAGTCTTTGTCTGTTCATGCAAGAAATGCTCAGGTCATCTCGGTTCAATTATACCTAGATGCTTGTGTTCACTTGTTATATCAAAAATCATGAAAGTTGTACTCAGGTCATCATTAGTGCTAATTTCCCCTCTGATGCTTGTACACACTTCCAACATTTTCAAACGCTCCATGATTATTTAAGCAGGCTCACTAAAAGGCTCAACAAAATGGTCGATTTCATTTAGTTGCATTTCATTTTAGGTCATTGTATATAACTACCTATTGGATTTGCATCAAGAGTTTTTGAAAGGTCAATGGCTGTCATATTTCTTTGGACTATTTGTGGAGGACAATGCAAACATTTGTATCATTATCATCTCATCATTGCATCTTCATTATCATTTCATCATTATTTCAGTAGTATTATCATCTCCTCATTGCATTTTCATTAGCATTATCATCTTATCTTTGCATATTTTCATTGCATTATCATCTTATCATGGCATTATCATTATCATTATCATTATCATTCATTATCATTTTATATTAGTTTCATATCATTTCATCATCATTGCATTATCATTATCATTTCATACTAGTTTCATATCATTTCATCATCCATTTTCATTATCATCTCATATTAGTTTCGTTATCATTTCATATCATTTCATATTAGTTTCATACCATTTCATTATGGCATTCATTATCATTTCATCATTTCATATTAGTTTCATTTCCATTATCATTTCATCAATATTCCATTTGCATTTCATTTTCATTTATCATTTCGTTATCATTCCATATCGTTTATCATTTTATTTCATTAGCCATTCATTATTATTTCTTAAATCATCGCATTACCATTATCACTCATACTAGTTTCATATACGTTTCATTACCATTATAGTCATTTCATTCATTTTATTTTATTTTCATTTTCATTATCATTTCATCATTTCATTATTATCATCTTAACATCACATTACCATATTATAATCATTTCATTTCCCATTATCATTTCATTCGTTTATCATTCATTCCCATTATCATTACATTGTCGTCATTTCACCATTCCATTATCATGTATTGCATCATCATTCATTTCATTTATAACATATATTTTATCATTTCATTCATGTCATTACCATCTCATTGTCATCTCATTTCACTCATTATTTATTACATCATTATCATTCATTTCATTATCATTATCAAAGCATATCATTTCACTATTATTATCATTCATATCATCTCATTTTATTATTATTATCATCATCTATTTCATCTCAGTATCGTCATTTCATCATATCATATCATTATCATTTCATTATCATTACACATCCAATCCATTTATCATGTCATTTTATTACAAATAATTATATTTCATCACATATAATTTTATCATACATCACTATTTATTCATCTCAATTTCATATCAGTATTCCTATCATCTCATGTCATAACATTTTATCATATGATATCTACTCATATCATTTCACATCACATCATATCATAATGCATATCATGAACACAGCATTCATTTTTCATCTTTTATCTGCATTGAAAAATAATAAAAAAATAAACATTCCATATACACCTCATAAGTAATTCATCTGCATGACATCATTAGTACACATCATCAAATCATCATCATCATAATAAAACATCATAATCAAATCATCCTGCATATCATAGTAGTCATCAAATCTCCATAAACACATAGAAATAAACACATATCACATAAATCACATCATAAATACACATCAAATCAGCATCAAAATAATCATCGCTCATAAAAAATGATACAAATGTCCAACTGTCCAATAAACTAAAATGTCTAAAGCAAAATATATCAGATATGATCAAAAATGGCATATACATGCTCCAAAAATAATATACATCATAAAGTCTAGCTGGTAGATGCTCTTGATGGTGCTGGTCTGGAGGGAGGTGGTCTGCCATTGGTGCCTACATCTAGGTCCTGCCGAGGCCCCGTCACTCCCCTGCTCTGGGTATGTGTCCGTGATCTACTCCTCGTCCTGCTATGGGACCACGGGTATGGATCTCTGCGCTCTAGAGGACACAGCTCCTCATATCTCACTCTATAGTACTCAACCTCTCGCACCATCTCCATACCCTCTGTAATGGCCTCCCGCAGTGACGCACTCTCTACGGTGCCCATCAGCCTCTATGCAATGCCCTCAGCCTCTACTGCCTGCCATATAAATGCATCCCTCTCTACTATCACCTGGGCTAACTTTCAGCCTGGGGCAGGTGCTTGTGCAGGTGCCTGTGCCTGTGCCTGTGCCTGTGCTAGCTATGTCTGTAGCTGTACAATAAAAGCCTATGCCTGTCCCAGCTGACTCTGTAGCTATCCCTGCTGCCCCTGTAATGTCTGCACCTAGGCCTGAAGTGTAGCAATATGTCCCTGTTGTGAGGAGGATGCCATCCGAATCACTTTCTGTTGCCCTATCCTTGTCCTTGGCCACCGCAATATCTGGACACCCCTTAGAACATCCAGCCTCGACCTACCCAGCACATGTCCCTCCCCTCCGTCATCTCCATCATCATCATCTGAGCTCCCCTCATCTCCGCTCTCCACCTCTCCTCCAACCACTCCTTGCTCACCACCGGCCACATCCTCCTGTCTCACTACCCCTAGCTGTGGTGCTACCAAAATCGGTGCTGGCTCATCAGGACTGGTGAACCAAGGAAAGGGATGCATGTGGGAATATGCAGAATACTCATCAGACATCCCAACATCAATAATATCTTTCCTGTCATCCCAATCCTCAGGCGCTAAGGTCTGAAACTCTATATACGCTATCTGGTAAGAAATACATGGCCCCCATTTGGCCTCATCTCTGCTCTGGGCGTAATGTGCAACCCCTGCGGCATCCCCTACGTGAATCCAAACTATCTCTGTACCCACAATGCTAGAAACCTCTCCAGAATAAAGGGAGTCCTCCCTATCAGGAACTGAGGGATGCATACGTATGACATCTCTATATCATCTGTGGCCCATGGCTCACAATCAAGATACGGTTGCCATACCACCGTATCCATGTCATCCAAAAGACGCCTCCAGTAATCTACCTTTTGCAGCTTGGACTGGATAAAGAACATAGCATACATATATATATATACAGTCTGCCTGGTGGCCTAACTCTGGGGCACGCCGGTCTCGTCATGAAAAAATGCTCCCATGCCCAGATCTGTAACAATGTAACCCCACATGAAAAACTGGACGAACCTCTGTACACCACCTGGTGCACATCATGATAGAGATGTGCTAGCATACAACTCCCCCATACGTATCTCCTCGGTTGTAGCAACATCTACTCTAGAATCCTACCCCATCCCACTGACAATCCCTTTGCCCAGCGATCCGGACAAAGGAGACCTCCAATGAATGCACCCAAAACTACTGGCAAGGCTGAATATCCTCAAAAATCAGCCCATGATACCCAGTACCCTGCGATCTGTGCGTCTCCGTACAACCTCCTCAAAGCATCTGTGCCTCCTAGCTCCTTGTGATCGTAATACACAAGGGCTCCAACCACTGGGATACCTAAGATCTTGTACACATCCTCAGGAGTCACTGTCACCTCATCGGTCGGTATGTGAAAGGTGTTGTGCTCTGAGTGCCATCACTCTGCAAGTGCTGTCAACAATCCTCTGTTGACCCTAATCAGTGGCATCGCCAACAAGGATCTCAAACCACAGGTGTCAATCAACGCTATGTCAGCAGGTGTCAACTCAAGGATCCTATCCCATCCTGCTGAGTGTCACTCTCTAATCTGGAGGTTTTTGAAAACCTCCTATTTTCATCACAAGGATAATTCATCAGAATCATCCCAATCATTCAATCATTCAAACAACATCAAATTAGACTCATATCTATCAGTGACCTAGATCAAGTGACCTAGATCAGTGACCTATATTAGTGATCTATCAAGTGACCCTTATCAATGACTCATATCAATGCATCAAATCAATGACCCATATCACACAATCAGTCCTATCAATCAAATCAACTCAAGTCTATCTAGCTGGATATCATATCAAATATGTTCTATAATCAATCACTATTTGTTTTCTATCACAGAAAGCAAATTTATCAGAACTCATATCAATTAATTACTCTTTGTTTTTCATTCATGGGAAACAAAGTTATCAATCATTTACTCTTTGTTTTCTACTCTAGGAAGCAAAGTTATCAATCAATTATCAGATTATTCTATCATTTTCTATCCATATCAGCATGATGACATGACAATTTACTTATCTATTGACCAAAGAAGCAATATAAGTCATCATTTTCACATTCCTATCATCAAAACATCAATTTTTCCTATTTTACCATATGCGCCGTTCTTTTCACGAGATGCGCTAAAACTCGTATGCTCCCTTGTTATCACTGGATGCGCTCAAACAGACCCCCTATGCGCATTTCTCTGTATGCACAACTTTACTCCACGTAAGCGCCATTGTTTTTTCCTGATGTGCTTTTTCCTATATGTGCGCCTGTTTACCCTAAAAGTGCTCTACCCCTAAAATTTTTGATCCTACCCTATATGCGCGCTAGTTTTTTCGAGATGCACTAAACTGGTTTTCCTAAAACATTTAAAATCTATCCTATATGTGCGTTTGTTTCTACTCTAAGAGTGCCTATTTTTTTTCAAAAGTGCCTAAACTATTCTATATGCGTGCAAACGTCATTTTAAAATCTAAAATCCTCAAAAAAAAAATGAAATTTTGATTCAAACAGAAAAATTCGAAAGCATAGGTGGTTAGATCGACTCACTGGTGGTCCATACGCAGCTGGCCTCTGATATCGGTGCGATCTCTCGAATCGGTGGTGATGATACGAAATCTCCATATCACGATGTCACTCTCAGAGCTACAGTTTTCACCAAAGTCAAAAGTGCAAATGACTTGTCTTTTTCAACCTTTTTACCTTTTAAAGATCAACCAAGGGTAAAATTCACTTTATTTTCAAAATGTGACATTTCTTTTTCATTATCTATCGCAAGCTAAATCACTCTCTCTCTTATTCGTAATTTACCTCCCAAGGTGGCATCATCAGCAGAAATATTGAAAGCACATTAGGGGCAAAAATCTTATTTTTCTTTGAAGCAATGTGTTTTACACATCACTTCAAAGAGGGGCAAAATGTATATGTCTAAAAATGGTCATGATTAAGCTTGTTAATTAATTAAATATGATTTATTTAATTAATTCCTCTAATGTCATCTACATATAAATAAATTTAATTATTTATTTATATTGTTCATTTTCTAATTGGTGCAAGAGCACCTACACCTCATCCTCCATTTTCGCTCATTTAATGAAAAAATGTTGTTAGGAGGTTAGAATTAATTTTTTTAAGTCTTTTAGTCATTAATAAGGTCAATCAAGACCATTGAGCAAGATCTAGGGTGAGTTTTTGAGTTTTGAGTCAAAATATGCAACAATGCAATCTTGCACTAAAAGTTGCTTTTGTAGCCTTTGAAGGCAAAAATGTGAATTTTTATGTAATTGTGCAAGGTTTGGGGTCTTGAAAATGTAATAAGGCTGTTTCAATGTTATTTGAATGGTTGTTAAGGTCTTAGGTCTTTAGGATTGCAAAGTTGCTTCAAAATGCAAAGTTGTCATAAGGAAATTTGGCGTAAAATCAGCATTAATGATGTAATTTCATTAACTAATGGTTCCCTCCTTCAAAAATCAGTTGAGGGCAGTTGTAAATGATGGGAAACAAGTTTAAGAAGCCTCCCTTGGGTCGAGGTTGGGCTGTTGTTGGCAGTTTTGAAGTTTTGAAGCATTTAATAAGAAGAAAACTTTGTTTTTTCTATTTTTTTACAGCGTTTTTTCCTAATCCCGTGCTTGGTACGGTCTGGTACATCATTGTACAGACTCCAAATTAAAATGGTTTGAAAGAGGGAAGAATATAATTTCTTTTGGTGGTGATTTTGCTCGTTTTCATTAAGAATTGAATAAGTTACATCAATTTTAGTGAAAGTGGGTCTGAAATCTTGCAAAACAAGGGTTTGGTCACCAAAATGGATGTAATTCCCATTTCCGCCGTGGGAAAAATCTAAAAACTGGTGGATTGGTAGATTTAGGACTCTTTTACATTCTGAAATTTTTTTCATATTTAAAAATGAAGTTTTTCAAAAGTTATGTGATGCCCTAGGTCTGGTTTTACCTTGAAACAGTCCAGAAAATGATCATTTGTAAGCTTTTCTTTTGATTTATGAGTACTTTAAAGAAATGGAATGAATGAAACATGTGAAAGGGGTCTTGGGGAACCTGTTGGAGTCCATTAAAGGCATTAGGGGTGTTGGGGTGTGCCTTGACAAGTTGAAAGCTTCCTTGTACATGCCTAGTTAAGCCTTGTTTATGGCTTGTAAATCAATCTTTTGATACATTTGCGTTGGGTGTTTAATCCTATGCTTTTGGGAACTTGTGGGGGACCTTGTTAGAAGTCTAAAACCTAATTTCATTTTCTGGTTAATGCCTTTAATAAGTTTTTATTTTGACTGTCCTATTTGGCAATGTTGCAAGGTTGCATGGGCTTGTGTAAGAGTGATGAGAGAATGGGAGTTTTTGAGTGTAAAGTTAGATTATTTGGCCTTGTTTTGACATTTTGAGAGTGTACACAACATCCCCAAGTCCTTCAAACATTTCTGGTTGTGTGAGTTGAATTGGGTGATCAAGTTTCTTGTTGGAAGGAATAGTGAAGTTGATGTGTGCATTTAGAGAAGCTATTGGAAAAAGGTATTGCTTCCCCTGCCACTCTGCATCACTAATTCTTCTACCTTAATTAAATAAATAATTTTATTTAATTACTAACATTTCCATCTTCCGCTTGATTAAATTAAATAAATTTTTATAATTTATTTATATTTGATTATCATTCTATTCTAAAGTTCAAATATTTTGAATATTTGAATAATGGAATATTCTCCATCCCATAATCGATTTAAATATTAAATATTTTATTTAATATTTCTTCACCCTAATTTCATTTTTTTTAAAACATAATTAAATATGAGCTATTTAATTATGTGGATTTCCATTTTCATCTCCACTTCCAAATTAAATAAATTTAATTTATTTAATTTCTAACTCATGCTAACTCACCCTTCCAAATTCTCAACTCATCCTTCGAAATGGAAGTTTCCCTTCGAAACTCAATGATGAAAATTGAAAGAAAAAGGAAACCTTCCATCCTTCTCTTCCACTTTCGAAGATCTCTCGCCGTCCGTTTGAACAAGCTTAATCTGGACCATCGATCGATTCAGCCAACCGAATCCGTTTGAAAACTCTATAAATTTCGGCGCAAATCCAAGCTTTGGTTACACTTCGTATACTCACTTACACACTCACTTTTGCACACCTACACATATGTATGTTCATACAGGCAATTAGCTTATGCATTCATATCAGTTTCAATATCACATCAATCTTCTCATCTTAGCATAGCTTTGCATTTAGCATAGTTTGCATTTTTAATCTCGTTCTTTAGCTGTCATTTTGTTGAGCTTGATCTGCTGATCTGAGAGCTATCTAGAAACCAACAAAATGCTGAAGTTAGAGGAAGATAAGACGGTTTCGGGAAGCTATGATAATAGTTTGCATATTCTATTTCTTTTCATCTTTTCTTGATTTAATGTCTTATTAATATGTGTTTGATTTTCATTTAAAATTTGATCCAACATTTCACACACACAGTAGTATGTCAAGTGGAATTCTAAATTTTGGGTAGAGCAATATTTTCTTAGGTAGTTGCTATGAAACATTAGAAATGTATTTAATTTTGGAGGTAATATAAAATTTATTAATGTAGGACAAATAAAGACAATATATCTTGAGCATTTAGATTGTGAGAGTATTTGAGTTCGCATTGGAGGTTATAATGATTGTTAGGTTTAGAGTCAAACTTGGGCACCCACTGGATGGGGAAATGAATGTCACTTGGGTGCACCAATTAGAAAAATTAGATTTTTTTTTCCTCTTTTTTTCATATAAGTACATGATTGTTGAATGACAAGTGTAACGCTGAAAATGAAAAGCTTTGCACAATAGATAAACAAAGAAGATCGTTAGAAGCACACGTGCATACAATACTAAAATATAAAATGCAAATTCATTCGTTAAGCAACAAATAACATGGGAAAGTAAAAACGTAATTAAAACTAGAACAATCTCAGCAATTTTCAAACGTATTTCCATGATTCATCTCGATTGCCCTTCTCCATTTTGCTTGTGTAGTATAATTGCCCTCAGATTTTCAAGTTCGTGCAAGTATAGCCTAAGATAGTGATTAGCAAAATATCGAATATTCAAGATTAAGTGCTCTCCAAAAGTTATAAAATTCACGAGAGAGATTGGAATGAAGAATGACAAATCAATTTATAGAAAATTGATTATTCGAATGACAGGCCAAGATCGAAAGATCAACAGATGGTTGAGATTGATAGATTAAACATGCATTCTGATAACTAACAGTGATGACATGAGTGATTCGAATTAGAAATAGAATTAAAGATTAAATAAATGATTTAATCTTCAGTTCGACATTCGAAAACATAAGAAATATCTTTGCATGACAAAGATAAAGATTGATTATAACGACTCTGTTCGAATGCACACACAACATTTAATTAATTAAGTAATAATATTTAATAAATATGCATGTGCACGCAAATGAGTTAGAAGTGGACGATTGAACGGTTTGACAAAGAGATTACTCAAAGACGCCACTCAGACATTAAATCAATAGTTAACTGAACGTTAAAATAGATGTCGAGTCAGTAAAAGTGAATACTTAGATAACTCACATAATTATCTAAAATATAGAAGAATGTGTTAAAATAGAATTAATGAATTAAATAATTCATTTACTTCAAAACTCAATATTCGAAGGATAATTAAATAAATAATATTTATTTAATTAAGTGATGAAAGGACCAAAATGAATAATTAAATAAATTAAGAATTTATTTAATTATAGTTGAAATATGATAAAGAATAAATTAAATAAGAATTTATTTAATTTGACAAGAAGGATAAGGTTAATTAGTAAGATAATTAAAAAAAAGCGTTTATTTAATTAATCAAATAGAATAAAAAAAGTGAATTAATTAAACAATTAAGATTATTTAATTAATAGAAGAAATAAAAAAGATGAATTAATTAAATAATTACAATTATTTAATTAATAGAAGAATTAATGTTAAGATGAATAATTAAATAATTGACATTATTTAATCATGACCATGAAGAATACGAATTATGAAGAATATGGAAGTCGCAGGCCTAAACCAGATTTCGGTGTCTATAGTTGCCCCTTTTTGATACAATGTCATTTCGGCGTTGTGTCAAAGAAAGTCGATAAAAATATGCCCCAGTCATGCTCCAGATTAAAACAGGTGAAGGTATGCCCCCTCGGGAAAATTGAATTTTTTTTGAAATGTTCAGAAAAATTTGGAAATACTCCCGATTAGTCCAGTAGATAGGCAGAAATGCAATGCAGTTGACGAAATTGGGTTCGAAAATGGGAGGGACGGGTACGGGATGATAGAAAATGGAAGTTTACATGGCCAGAAGGTAGGAAATGCCACCTAAGCCCTAGGTATATATTTGAATTGGGGTGAAAAACTATTCATTTGCACCCACCTAGCTTAGAGATTTGAAAAGTTACTCTAGATTTTCAGCGAGGATGTCTCCAGTTCCAGCCACCCATCATCCTGCATATAGGATCCAGACATTCCAGAGACCAGCTGACGTAGACCCCCCGGTATGGACCTAAAACTTACCTTTTAAAATTTTTTAATTTGCACGTATTTTAAGACATTTATTACATTTTAAGTTTTGCGTCACTTTTATTTTTGCACCGCATGTGTATGCACGAATGATGCATATGTATGCGAAAAACCGCATTTGTATTTTAATGCCGGTCGGTTAGATTAGGTTTTAGCGAATAACCGCATCTGTTTAATTTTTTTACGCATTTGATATTTTGCAATGCATATGTTTATTTTGATACGCAAATGTATATTTAGAAACGCATTTGTTGTTTTGAGACGCACATGTTATTTTCATGACACATTTGATTATTATTAACCGCATTTGATTAATAATGACGCATATAGAATTTGTGAACCGCATTTGTGAAAAAGCGACGCATTTGTAAAAGAATGACGCATGTGTAAAGTAATGACACATTTGCATTTGAGGTTAAGACATTCATTTTTTTACTAGGAGAGATGATTCCGGCTGACATGAGACATGTATAATGTTGTTGCAGGTTGTATTAAACCCTATCTATACACGGGAGTCGAGACCCACGACGTTTCGATTCAGAGACAGCTTATGGCCGGCTGAGCGACGGACTCTATGGCATTTGGGTTTGTTGCATGTGACCGATATGCCCTAGATTAGGGCAAATCGGGGATTGCTAATAGCATTATGTGAGCGGTGGCACTCGGAGACATCATCATTCCACTTTCCAACTGGAGAGGCCACGGTGACCTTAGAGGATGTGTATAGGATATTGAGACTGTTGATTAGAGGGACATGGGTGGTCTATGATACCCAGAGGGGTATAGCGGAGATGTGTAGATATTACCCCCACACCGACGTTAGACAGCTAGGGGTGGACGACTATGAGATTAGATGGCGGATATTGGCTCAGAGGTATAGATAGTTAGACTATCTAGTAGTGACCTTGATAGGCGGTATAGTACTACCTGACTGCTGAAGACATGGATTCCCTGTGGGTTGGGGGGAGATGTTAGTGGGCATGCTTGAGCGCCAAGCTGTATATGCCTGGGGTTCGTGTGTGCTTGGGATGTTGTACTTCCACTTGCACGACATTGCCCATAGAGAGGCACAATCAATGAGCTGCGGGACCACGCTTCTGATGGTATGGGCCTGGGAGCATATTGCCATTTTTAGACCACTGGTTATAGTAGATGTTCCTCATGGAGCTCCATACGCCTTCCATTATGCGGGGGCAACCACATAGCACCATATTGGGGACACAGGTTATTTCAAACACGCTATAGACTTGATGCAGGAGTTCACATGGAGACTGTACCTAGGGTGCAAGCAGTGGTCAAATGAGGATGAGCACCTTCCATTTTGCAGACAAACATAGTATTTGGTGGGACAGACAGTGTCCCACATGCACATTATAGAGCGACAGCTGCCGGATCGGGTATTGAGACAGTATGGAGAGGTATAAGATGTACCTCGAGGGAGAGCAGAGTTTGCTCGATCGTCACGAGAGGTCCTGCTATGGGGACTAGAGATTCTAGTCGCCACCGCAGAGGCAGATATTGATAGTTTACAGGCGCTTCCATGGAGATGGAGGGACGGACTAGCAGATCCAGGGATGACTCCAGCTTATGATCAATGGTGGGCCGCACACAGGATGATTCCCATGACAGATCCAGGGCAGCCAACACCGGTAGAGCGGCGTGGTATAGGTCCCAGAGGCAGACGAGGCAGAGGAGGAGGCCGAGGAGGTAGAGGGAGCTGTGGTGATGGAGGGGATGATGGCAGAGGTGGCCGACGTGGAGGCAGGAGAGGGAGGCGTGGTCGACGGGGACGAGAACCAACCTTGTCACCGATCCAAGAGGAGAGAGGAGGAGAGGAGGATGTGGCCATGCCAGATGTGGCCAGAGGTGGTGAGGTGGAGCAGCTGACAGAGGCAGTTATCCCAGACATCCCTGACATCCCAGCAGAGGCAGAGGTAGGTGCCGAGGAGGCAAAGATTGATGCCCTTGGATTGTTAGGTGCCTACCAGGAGGATGATGAGGAGGAGGATGATCACGAGCAGGAGATCCAATATCAGATCCTTGAGGAGCTAAACAAGGAGGAGGATGGGAGAGATAGGGTCCGTCAGGATGAGACAGAGGCAGAGGTGCCCGACACAGATATGTTACGAGCCCAGGTTGCCTCCTTGGAGGAGCAGATGAGAGTATTGATGGCAGAGAGGGATTCTTACAGGGTGGAGAGAGACAAAGCCCTAATGGAGAGGGATCAGGTGGTAGCCCGGCAGTAGGAGACTGAGTAGAGATTCACAGAGCTCAAGTCATTATGCATAGGACCATCAGCAGCATTTTCCAGAGAGTTGGTCAGAGTTGGAGAGAGGGAGAGATACTACCGAGACTTGTATGAGGTAGAGGTTCCCCTAGAGAGACGGGCTCCCAGTTTTTCAGCGGTACAGAGTAGTAGGTCCCAAACCAGGACCCACACACGGACAGTGATCACAGAGGGAGTGGATCAGCCATGTAGAGTAGGGCCATATGACAGACCTCCCACAACTCAGAGATCAGCAGGTTCCCAGCATCAGTCTCCCACACACTCCCGACATGATGGCAGTGGCAGTTCCAGATAGAGATACTGTTTGAGATCCATTTGAGACATTGTATTTTGATCTTATAGCCTGCGGGCTTCCATGTATTTGTGATACATTATGACATTGTGATGTGACACATTTGAGCGATAGATATATATGATTTTGGCGGCGATTCTCATGATATGCATTTTCTATTTATTGATTATGTAGTCTTTATTTATACATGTGATGTTTATATGATATGCTTATGTGATGGATGATTGTATGTACTGTATGATTCTATATGATTACAAGATGCAATGTGATGTTATATGTATGATGCAGATGACATGTGATGTTATACAAATGTAATGTGATGCATGTATTTACAGAAATGCTTATGATATGCACTGTTAAATGATGATTATTGTCTATTATGCCATGATGATCTACATGTGAAATATGCCTATATGTATGTATGTTTCTAACATGTATGTTGATGCAGGATGATGTACACCATTTTGTGTCACAGGACTTCGGCATAATGCAAGAAAGAAGAACTGTTAGTGCGGAAAGAAAGATCGACAAAGAATGAAAAGACAAAAGATAGATGTTAGTATTAGGAATCTTCGATATTTTTTCCGTATCACAAAAGGTATTGCACTTTATCATCATTGGGAGGGACTAATACAAATGGAGAAAAACACCATGATATGACATAGATCAAGGTGTGCAAGTTCATCCACTTGCTAATAACAGATAGTCACAGACAAGGATTGTCAGTAACTCATACTAAGGGCACAAGTTGCCCCAGTCTTTTTGTCGAGACAAACCACAGATAGCAAACAAAGTAAAAGACGGGTCATGATACGTCATTGCTCCTCTAAATCCTTCATGGGACATCCTTGAGGAAACTAGTAACATGACTCAAAATCAAATTTAAAAGAGAGTCGACAGACAACAGTTAAAGAAAATAGAATTTTGATACGTCGTTGCTTCTCTAAATCCCTCATGGGACATCCTTGAGAAAGCTAGTAACATGAATCCCAGTCATCAATTCAAGATAAATGATAAGATAAATAAGCCATAAAGTCACAAATCCAATAAAATATTTTCCAAAACATGATTTGTTTGTTTGATTTGTTGATTAATAGAGGGACCGATTGATAAAGCCTGGTTGTAGGAGATACACATACCGGATAAGACTGAGTCTGGTTTCGATGTTATGACAATCTGTATAAGGCATGACAAAGCCTGGTTTCAGAAAGACATGTATCATATAAGACGTTGAGTCAGATGCCGTTGATGTGATAACCTGTGTAAGGCTACGTTTGATTGTTTTGACCTTGTCGATTACACAGGAAGGACTCATCCTGAATAAGACAGGTTGATTGTTTTGATAATGTCTATTTCCAAGGACACATCCTATAGCAGACTATTGGTTGATCCATTTGGATTGTTTTGTTTGGCAAGTTGTTTGATTTGATTCAAATACATTACTGACTTGTTCACCAGAGTAATGCATGACTTGATATGACGCGTTGACAATTGACTGTGCGTGGCGATAAACCCTAAAGGACTGACCTAGTGCGGCCTCGGGGGATCATCGATTGATGGCCTTGCCTACGTTGTACACGCAGAGACCTCGTATTTCGACTTGACTTGACTGACAAGACTAACTACAAATAAAAGACATGTGTGAAAGTGAATTTGATGAACCCTAATGGACTAACCTAGTGTAGCCTCGGGGGCTCAATGATTGATGGCCTTGCCTACGTTGTACACGCAGAGACCTCGTAGTTCGACACAACCAATGACCTTGTCATATAGACATATGGATTGACTCATGACTTTATATAGAAAAACCTAAACGGACGGACCTAATGCCTCGGGGGCACATCGGCAGATGGCCTTGCCTACGTCCAGTCGCAGAGGCAACATAGTTCGACAAACAACAAAGACTGACAAGTGCGACTGACTCTGACTCTATGTTTGGATTTTTTTGAAGTTTTCTTATGTTTTTGTGTTTTCTTAGGTCATTTTGCAATGTTCGTGGATTTTCCATGGTGTTACGTCTTCAACACAACCAATGTAAGAACCAATATGACACACGTCAAGTGTTTGCCCCCAGTCAAGTATAAGACCAATTGATTATGAATAGGATAAGATGGGGGATATGAAATGTTCTCGATGTCAATTGTTCCAAGTTATGGGAAAAACTACCACTTATTATGAAAAGTATATGCAAGTAATGGACACGAAAGATAAGGGATATGTATAGGGATAGGTAGTATGTTCAAGGATAAGGACTATGTATAGGGATAAGGACTATGTACAGGGTAGATTAGAATAATAGTAGACAAAGGAGCAGAGTTGAGTACGCATGGCGCCTGTTTGCTAGGTTTTCACCATGGTACCTATCCAAAGTGCCACCGAAGTGGTTTTCACTATTGGACGAATGATTTGTCTTTACTATTTTCCAGATTATCTAATTTTTTTGGTGTTACCAATATGCCTGTTTGCCAGGTTTTCACCTTGATAACAATCTTTTTGTGATTTTTTGATTTTTTTTGTATTTTTGCTAATTAAGACAAAGGCTCCTAGAAGCTATGCGTAGAACTTATTCAGATGCATACTATTGATTGGTGAGGACAGTGGTTCCCCTTCAGGAGTAGAGAGTTGGTAACGCCCTTCGAACTTCAAAAGCTCTCGCGGACAATAATATAGATCCTAACCGCTTAGGTTCAAACTTTCCTAGTTTTGTCTCTTTTCTCGCTTGATTCTTTGCCCTCCATTAAAACTAGGTCAATGCCGTAAAGCTTTTTCACATCTCCCCGCTATAGCTATGACGGGCGCTTATTCTCGTATGCTTTGAGATGGTCTAGTGCCTTCCGCTTCGCCATCTAGGAATTCCGTACCATGGAGTCTCTCAATTAATTCTACTCTTTCATCATCAATGTGGCCTTTCAGTGGATACCCTTAGGGAAGGAATCTTGACCTCAATAGGTAAAATGGCTTCAGAATCTAAAGACAAGTGAATATGGGGTAGCAATCACCCGGGGAGTAATGGATTACTCTTGTAACGATAAGCCCATAAGGCGTGGTTAAGTCAGAATGCCAAATACCTACCTCAGCATCATTGACGTTTCTGGAGATTCTGAATGATGGTCTTGTTAGATGCCCCCTTACTTGGCCAAGGCCTTTGGGCAGTATGAGTGGAAAAGGATGTTGATATGAAATTCATCACCAATGCGGCGTGACTTCTTGCTTCCTAAATGGGCTGCCATTGTCGCGACAGGACCCAGGGAGACCCATACCAATAGATGATATAGTTCGTGATAAATTTAGAAATCTGTGTGCCAGTAATGTATATCATAGGAATGGCTTCAATCCACTTCATAAAATACTCAGTGGCAGTGATAATGAATTTGTGTCCATTAGATGATGTGGGGTGGATCTTACCTATGAGGTCGAGTCCCCATTGGGAAAAGGGCCATGGTGACGTGATAGGATGGAGCTCTTGTGCTAGGGCATGTATCAAATCTCCATGAACTTGGCATTGGCGGCATTTTGTTACAAAGACATATGAGTCTTTTTCCATAGTAGGCCAATAATAACCCAGTCTCATAATCTTTTTGGCTAAGGTAGGACCGCTAGAATGGGAACCACATATACCCTCATGCACCCCATGCAAGGTTGCTTGTGCTTCAATAGAATCAAGACATCTCAAGAAGGTATTGGTTCGCAAGGCACGCTCTATATAGGGTGTCTCCCGGACGCATGGTATATTTACCAATGCAGGAATGTTCTGTTGGTTATTTGATAGGCCAATGGGTATGACTTTGGCGTGAAGGTAATCATAGATTTCTTTGTACCATGGGGAATCAGGACCAACAATGTCACACACCATTTCAGAATCTGGGATATCGTAGGCTAGGATCAAAAGCTGTTCTACCAAGAACTAAAACTTAGGCACATTGTTAGGAATGTCAAGGAGTGAGGCAATTGTAGCCATAGCATCTGCTGCTTTGTTTAAAACATGAGGTATCTGATGAAATTTGACTTTATCAAAGTACTCTTTAAAACTATCAGCCATGCGCTTGTACGGAGCAAGCTTTTCATCTTTAGTCTCATAATCATCATTTACCTGTCTTATTACTAGTTGAGAATCACCATATACCGTAGTAAACCCTAATTTTTCCACTCTTTGATTGCCATAACCCCCGCCACTAGAGCTTCATACTCTGCCATGTTGTTAGTGCATGGAAATGCAATCCTGAATGACTTAGGGATGGAATCACCTTGTGCTGTGATAAACAATATCCCAGCCCCTGAACCATGATTTGTATGTGAACCATCAAAGTACAGTTTCCATGTTATGTTTGTGTCAAATGTGAATATGAACTCATCAAGAAAGTCTGCCACTAATGGGTGATCTACCTATATGGGTGCATCAGCTAACTGATCAGCAATGACCTATCCTTTAATAGCCTTTCTTTCTATATAATCGATATCATACTCACTAAGTATCATAACCCACTTAGCCGGTCGTCTTGTTAATGTCGCCTTTTGAGGAAGATATTTCAGAGGATCTATTTTAGCAATCAACATTGTTTGATGGTTTAGCATGTAATGTCTTAGTTTTGGGTAGCAAATACCACTGCAAGATAGGCACGTTCAATGTTACTATAGTTGAGCTCATAACCTACCAAAGTCCGACTGATATAATAGACTGCCCCTTCATGACCTTCATCGTCATTCTGTGCAAGCAATGCTCCGAGTGATGAATGGGTTGCTGTGATATAAAGAATCAATGGTCTCCCTTCGACAGGTGGCATTAAGACAGGTGGTGTAAGTAAATATTCTTTTATCAGTTGAAAAGCCTCTTCACACCTAGATGTCCATGCAAAGGGTACTCCTTTCTTAAGTAAGATGTTGAAAAGGGTGTGTCTTGTCTGCTAGCTGCACTATAAATCTTCTGATAGATTGCAACCTTCCCTGTAATGTCCTTAGTTGACTGAGATTGTTGGGTGGTGGCATGTCCATGATTGCTTTTACCTTAGCAGGATCTACTTCAATGCCTCGTCTAGAAATGATATAACCTAACAGCTTTCCTGACTTGACTCCAAACACACATTTCTTTGGATTGAGTCTCACATTATACTTCTCCAACCTCTGAAATACCTTGTCTAAAACCTATAAATGTTCTGCCCTTGTCTTGGATTTTACAATAAGGTCATCGACATAATCCTCCATAAAAGTGTGTACTAGATCGTGAAAGATAGTAGTCATGGCACATTGATAGGTTGCTCCTGCATTCTTAAGTCTGAAGGGCATAACATTCTAGCAATACGTTCCCCAAGGACAAGTGAAGGCTGTCTTAGGTTGATCTTCAGTGGCAATTCTGATCTGGTTATATCCTTAGAATCCATCCATAAGGGACAACATCTCATATCCTGCTGTCATGTCAACTATCATGTCTATATTAGGCAAAGGGAAGTCATCCTTAGGACAAGCTTTGTTGATATCTCTAAAATCAGTGCGGATGTGGATGCCCCCAGCTAGTTTAGTAACTGGTACAAGATTGGAAATCCAATCTGTATAGTTAATGGATCTGATGAAACCAACATCTAAGAGTTTCTTGAGTTCTGCCTTAACTAATAACGCAATTTGTGGATGCATTTTCCTCAACTTCTGTTTCACTGGTTTGGCACCTGGTTGTAAAGCCAAGTGATGTAGAACAAGTTCAGGATCTAACCCAGGCATGTCGGCATATGACCAAGAAAAATTTATCTGTCTCTATTCAAAGAAGTCATGGAACTCTGATTTCTCTTGTGTTGTCAATGACGCTGCCAAATAAATCAATCGAGGATTCTCTTTTGTGCCTATGTTGACTTCTACTGATTCTTCCATGAGCATGGGTGACTTTTCCTGTGCAATGGGGAGAATGTTCAAACCTCCATCCTTAGGTGCCTCAGAGAGGTTTTCACCTTCGGATGCGCCCTTTCTTTTTACTTTTTCATTGTCTAGAGGTGCCTTTCGGTTTTCACCTAGAGACTCATCCTTTTTATCTTGTTTATTCTTTTTCTCATTTTTGCGACTGAAGGGTTGAACAGATTCCCCAAAATATGTTTTATTGTCCAAGTCAATGGTAAAACCAGCTTTATGATATCCATTAGGTATGCCTTCTCGTAATCCCAGGAACTCAGCAATTGCTTCGTCGTTCTCAAAAGTGTCTAAGATAGGTGTATCTTGTTGATCCCAATCTATGAGTTGGGGATAAACTAAGGGCATGCCATCGTTGGAGTTATCAAAGTCTAATGGGGTCAAGGTAAAGATTGAATTATTCATGTGATTACAAAAGTCTTGTACCAAATCCATTTTGCTCTTGGGTTTGGGTCGAGGTGGATGAATAGGTGGGCCTAATGCCAAGGTTTGACTATCAGAAACAAGTGGCTGAGGTTGCCAAGAGGTAGGATCAAGTGATTCCCAATAGTAATGTTTAAACCATTCCTCTTTTGTCATTTTCTTTGGTGGATAGGAATTCAAAGGATTGGGTGAAGAACTTAACATCAAGTCGAGTTCTCCAAACAACTTGTCAAGGTCCATGGAGGAAGTAGAGGATAGGGAATCCCACTCATAATCGTTAGAGTCGGGGGAGTCACAATGATGTTGGTCTACTGGTTCGTGAGATGTCTTAGTATCTTCTGAAGCACGTACTTCCTCAAGTAAGGGTGATGGAGTACTAGGAACGCCAATCTAAATCGGTTGAAACCCTAGCCCTACTCCTTTTGGCCATTGAGAAACAAATATTGGTTCCACTCTGCCATCTTGGTTTAAACCTAAACCACTTTGTCCATCATATCCTTTGCTTTGCATGATTTTGAAACCCTTCCCATATAGACTTGTAGGAATGTGAGCAAGTAAAAGGGGTTCTTGATTATCTTCCTTATATAGCCAGGAAGTGACATCTTCTGTATCTACAACCTCTTTGCTTAATTCACCCCATTTAGTGAAAGTTGTTGCGGGGGGAACATGTATAGTGATCATAGATTGTCCCCTACCTGTTATAGGCAAACCATATGACTTAGGAGGAACCAAATGGCTAACACAATAAGAAGTCTTCATGTAATACTCTCCACAACCCTTGTCTTGGATCTCGACCCTAGGAGTGGTAGGAAGTGAGGGTGAAATAGATGTTCGAGTGAGTGTGGACAGGTCAACATAAGAAGATGGTTTAGACGGTGAGGCCTCTTGGTTGACCGACACTTGACATTGAGGGATCTCCTTTAGATTGGTGCAATACTGGAAAGGATTGGGATTGCCATCTATAGTTATTTCGGTGCCATTGTAAGGGAATTTCAGACATTGATGATATGTGGAAGGGACCGCCTTCATGGCATGAATCCATGGTCTACCTAGCAGAAGGTTATAAGGGAGGGTAAGATCCAAGACCTGGAACTTTGTCTCCATTACCGCCGTACCAATTCTGATAGGAAGTGTTACCACCCCTTTTGATTTTCATTCTTCATCATCATAAGCCTTAATGACAATACTCTTAGTGGTGTCCACACATGCTTCTGAGATACCTAATGGCTTAATTAGTTTTAAAGTGCATAGATTTAACCCTGCTCCTCCGTCTACCAAAATTCATCTAACTTTGGTGTCATCGACAAGGACTTCTAGATGTAAAGGGTCATTGTGGTTCATCTTGTTTGTGGCATAGTCTTGTTCAGAAAATGTAGCATGATGATTATTGGTCAAGTAGCCCACCATTTCCTGGAAACAATTGACATCAAGGTCATTAGGGACCGTGGTGTTTTGTAAAGCCTTATCGAGGATAGATCGGTGCTCAGGAGAGATACGCAACAATTCCAAGATTGAGATTTGGGCTGGGGTCTCCCCCAATTGGTCAAGTAGGTTATATTGTAACTTGGAAGGTTGAGGTGTTTGTTGTGACGGAGGGCCTGGGATAGTAAACTTAGTATGACGAGTATTGACTGTACACTCAGGATTAGCATTGATAGTAATGGTATTGATGTTTTGATCAGCGGCGCGAAGGAAATGAATTATTTTTCCGCTATCATAGTCATGTTTGATACTCGCATAATTGGCCGACATATTGGTCTTAGTACTCTAACTGGGGACAGTTCCTTTCCCATGGTCATGTAGTGGGTCTGAAAAGACTTGATGATCAGTGTTGGATGTCTTTTGTTTTTGTCCACTAACCTCAATAATTCTCTTGTCAACAAGATCATGTATGATATTCTTCAGTTGTTGACAGTTTTGTAGGTTATGTCCCTTAGTCCTATGATAATCACAGAAGGCATTATCATCCCACCAAGTTGGTTTAAACTATCCTGGATCGTATTGTCTTGGTTCTTGCAGCTGTATGAGGTTGCGTTGTAACAGTTTTTTGAACACCGACTCAATGGGTTCCCCTAAGGGAGTGAACTCACGTTTTTGAAATCTCCTTGGTTGTGGACATTGAGTATTTGAGCCCGTGTTAGGAGGTTGATTGACAGCATTAAGCGTGTTGGCAAAAGTATGAGGTCCTTGTAATGTGAGGAGGGGTCTTGCTTGTAGTGTTTTAGCATCCACCACCCCATCATTGGTGACATTTTTGTTGCGAGACCAGAATCTGTTTCTGTCAGTGGGGGTGTTTTGTACGATTGGGTTTCTATTAGATGTTGTCATTTTGATTTCACCCTTTTCAATGAGATCCTTCTCTATTATCACCCCTTTTTCCACAAGTTCTGAAAAAGATATGCAACAATGTACCCTTAAGTTACTCCTGAGTTTTGGATGAAGGTTTTCTTGAAACATTGTAACCTTTTGTTTTTCGGGTATCTTGACAGGACACCTACTAGCAATAGTTCTCCATCGCTAGAAGAAAGCAATGAATGTTTCACCTTCGTCTTGTGTTGTGTGGCACAAGGTTGCTATATTTATCTCATGGTCAGTGTGGAAGGAGAATTACTCCACAAATTTCTCGACTAATTCCCCCCAAGATCTAATGCCAGAATCTAAACCCAAAAACCATTCCAGTGCAACTCCTACAAGACTTCGTGGAAATAGCCTCATAAGATATGTGGGGTCGTAAGCAACATCTATGCATATGGTAGAAAATTCCTTGATGTGTTCTACTAGATTGCGTTTGCCATTGTACTTAGGAAGATTCAGTATGACATATCCATGTGGGAAAGGTGTCATGTACAATGATCTATCAAAAGGGAATGGGCATATGTCCTTTGGTGAAAATGATTTCTTGGTTGACACCGACATGTTATCCTTTTGTGTTTGCAATGCGTGCATTTGTGTTTGTAGGACGTGAACTTGGGTCAAAGATGTGCTAGGAGGATTATGTGGATCCATGTATGTATTCTAAAATCCAAAGTCCCATGATGGGTTTTGATTGAATGTTGCTATCTAAGGTGGATTTGGATTTGGAATGTTTGTAAATGTATTCTGGTCTGGTATCTGCACAAATCGGTGTTGACCTGGGTTCTGTGTAAATGGATTCCGAGCACCACTCTGTGAAAAGGGATTCTGATTTAGAATCGAGGTGAATTGGTTTTGACTTGGAATCTGTGGGGACAGATTCTGACTACCAATCTATGAAAAAGGGTTCTGATTCGGAATCGACATAAATTGGTTTTGACTTGGAATCTGCGTGGACGGATTCTGACTACCAATCTGTGAAAAAGGATTCTGATTCAGAATCGATGTAAATGGACCCTGACTGCTAGTCTGGAGGAGTGGATTTTGATTGCCATAGTGGAAGGAGGGAATGCCCCCTATTTGTGTAATCCTTGGTATAGTACTAGTGATTTGAGCACTAGGTATGGCCATCGACTGTGGTAAGGTACCCATGATGCTAGCATTAGGTATGCTTGTTGATTGTGCACTTGTGACACCAACATATGATGTATGGGATGACATTTTAGGTCTTTTACTCCCAATAAGAGGACCAATGGGAGTGGATGATGATGCCCCTATAGTGAAATTAAATCTCGATGTCATGCTAGGTGTACCAAATGGGGACGTATGGACTGTTCTACTTTGTGTAGACGTACTAGATGGCATAGTTGTGCTGACCTGAGGTATAGTAGTATTAGCAGTCGTGGTATTTGTCCCTTGTGTAGGTTGAGTTTGTAAGGTGCTAATGTCAAATCCTGGAGGTAAGGTAGCACCTTCAGCTAGCAATTTTTCTAAAAACTGTTGATGATCATTTGCTAGGTACTCATCTACAAAAGAGGCAAACTCAGGGTCATGTGCGGCAGCCTCTATGTCCTCTACTACAATGTGTCCTTGAGTGTTTCTAGTAGTGAATTTGTCTAATAGAGTCTTATGAGGTCTTGAAGAAAAGGGATTGATGAACTCGTTTGGGTTCGACATGTTTTCTCTCTCTCTCTCTTCTCTCAGACCTAGTTTCAACCATGTAAGACAAGCTCAATATGCAGGAAATGCAAGACTATATGTATGAACAGTATGACCCTAGTCTATGTTTTTGGGATTTTCTTATGCAAAATAAGGGATTTCCTAGGATGACACTAGTCTAGACTCTAAAGATGCAAAGTCTAAGCAAGACCCTAAAGTGATCAATTCTATAAACCCAAGATGAAGGGATCAACTGCCTAAAGTCAAACCAAGGTGTCAATTTAGTTAAGTCAAGGAACCAATGTAGGACGAGAATCAAAGACAAGTTGAGTTTCCTAACTAGACTAATGAGCTAGGATGACTCTCTGTAGGACAAAGTATAAGATGATAGGACTAGGTTCAATGACAAAATTTTGTTGACACTATGACCTTTCTAGAGTATAGATGGTGGACTACTCCTAAAGTTTGTAAAAGTGACCTTTCTAAAAGTCTAATGCAAGGTGATATGTATCCTAAGATGAAGCTAAACTCTAACTGAAGACAACTATGGTAATGACCCAATGAACCTAAAGGATGCAAAATTGAGCAAATCGTTTCAGGTTTCTATTTCAAAGACTGTTTGTGTGAAGACCACTGAAACTGGTATAACCGTGTTGACTAGACAGTGACTGTGAATTTTGGTTTTCTGGTAATCAGACAGATGCGCCGTTTAATTTTTAGTTGCGGCTCAAAATTAACAGTTGTGGTTCAAACTGACATATGCAACTCAGAATATACCAGATGTGACTCAGAATATAATGCATGCAGTTTTTCCAAAGCAGAAGCGATCCAAACTGACAGATGCGACTCAAAATTAATAGATGCGACTCAAAATTAACAGATATGACTCTAAAAATCAGATGCTTGTTTCTGGTGAACAGTTGCGACTCTCTGTGAATTTTCAGTGACATGAAATTTAAACTGACTCTGTTTTCCGTGATCAAATTCTAACAATCAAAGACAATCGTAAGACAAAGTGTTTTCAGTTTCAATTTTGGACTCAAAGAACGTTTAAAGTGATAACAGACAAGCACATCCTAATAGGCCAAAGGCCTAGGGTTTGTATACTTGGTATAGCCCACCTGTTATACCCTGGATTGGTGATGAACACCTTTCCTTCTCGAGAGCGGATAGATTAGGAATTTGGTGGCATTGGCTCCCCTCCACGGCTCATTAACGTCTTTTGAGCACACCAATTCTGAATTCTTTGGGCAATGACCTCCCAAGAACTGCTATCTCTACTCAAGGGGATCAGTAGTGAGTATCTTCGGGCATGATACTGTACCCTGCACTAATACAAGGCAACGGCCACAAATAGGTTGGTCTCTACAACAAAGGGTATTTAATTCAGGCATTCCATTCATGGGGTGTGATCCATACGGCGCGAGTCCCCTTTTGGATCCATCTCGTCGGAACCACACTAGTGATTCTTGGGGTTTCCCCAAGAACCCACTTTTATATACCGGTTGAAAGTCCCTCGGGTTCAGGTTGCTACCGGTCTGAGTCATCCTGGGGTGAGTACTTTTTCCCACCAGAACAGGCCCAAGTTATAGAGTTGGTAACCGTTTCTCTTACACCCAGGATCGCATGGATGCGCAAGGGGAGAGGATACTTCGATATACCAAGTCGTAAGGGTGACCAAACTTGTGCTTTCGCACCAAACACAGTAGACACTTGTTAATTTTAACCAAATGAAAGATTTTCTACGCTACCAAACAATTTGTTTCAAAATTTAACTAGGGTCTTTGACAAGCGTCCTACAGAAGATATCATTAGTAATTTTCAATATTGTCTTCGTCAATCATCCTGCAAAAGTTTGTTAACTCCAAATGGCCACACGCTGAAAATCAAATATCAGTAACATGAAAATCAATTGAAAATTCCAGATTGTCGAAAGCAGAAATAAAATTTTACCAATCAATTTTGTCGCTTCATTACCAGTCAGATGCGTCGTTTCTTTTTCAATTGCGGCTCGGGATATCAGTTGTGGTTTAGGAATTGTCAGATGCGTCGTTTCTCTGTCAGATGCGTTTTAGAAAGTCAATTGCGGTGCAGAAACTTCACATGCGGTGCAGAAACTTCACATGCGTCGTTCCGTATGAAAAATCTGCAAAAAATAAAAATTAAAAGCTCTACGGATACGCGAAGATGGTGTCTTCACGTCGGGTTCACCAAAATGTAATGCTGAAAATGAAAAGCTTTGCACAATAGACAAACAAAGAAGATCGTTAGAAGCACACATGCATACAATACTAAAATCTAAAATGCAAATTCATTCGTTAAGCAACAAAGAACATGGGAAAGTAAAAGCGTAATTAAAACTAGAACAATCTCACCAATTTTCAAACGTATTTCCATGATTCATCTTGATTTCCCTTCTCCATTTTGCTTATGTAGTATAATTGCCCTCAGATTTTCAAGTTCGTGCAAGTATAGCCTAAGATAGTGATTAGCAAAATATCGAAGATTCAAGATTAAGTGCTCTCCAAAAGTTATAAAATTCACGAGAGAGATTGGAATGAAGAATGACAAATCAATTTATAGAAAATTGATTATTCGAATGACAGGCCAAGATCGAAAGATCAACAGATGGTTGAGATTAAGATTAAACATGCATTCTAATAACTGACAGTGATGACATGAGTGATTCGAATTAGAAATAGAATTAAAGATTAAATAAATGATTTAATCTTCAGTTTGGCATTCAAAAACATAAGAAATATCTTTGCATGACAAAGATAAAGATTGATTATAACGACTTCTGTTCGAATGCATGCACAACATTTAATTAATTAAATAATAATATTTAATTAATATGCATGTGCACACAAATGAGTTAGAAGTGGACAATTGAACGGTTTGACGAAGAGATTACTCGAAGATGCCACTAAGACATTAAATCAATAGTTAACTGAACGATTAAAATAGATGTCGAGTCGAGTAAAAGTGAATACTTAGATAACTCACATAATTATCTAAAATATAGAAGAATGTGTTAAAATAGAATTAATGAATTAAATAATTCATTTAATTCAAAACTCAATATTCGAAGGATAATTAAATAAATAATATTTATTTAATTAAGTGATGAAGGGACCCAAAATGAATAATTAAATAAATTAAGAATTTATTTAATTATAGTTGAAATATGATAAAGAATAAATTAAATAAGAATTTATTTAATTTGACAAGAAGGATAAGGTTAATTAGTAAGATAATTAAATAAAAAGCGTTTATTTAATTAATCAGATAGAATAAAGAAAAGTGAATTAATTAAACAATTAAGATTATTTAATTAATAGAAGAAATAAAAGAAGATGAATTAATTAAATAATTACGATTATTTAATTAATAGAAGAATTAATGTTAAGATGAATAATTAAATAATTGACATTATTTAATCATGACCGTGAAGAATACGAATTATGAAAAATATGGAAGTTGCAGGCCTAAACAGATTTCGGTGTCTACAACAAGTACATTCTACCAAAATAAATTTAGAAAGTGAGTTGGAGATCTCTTTCATGGAATGGTCAAATTCTCTCAATTATTTTGATTTTCTTACCAAGATTTTAATAAAAGTGGCTTTGTTATGTACTGAGTTTTTCTTAAAGAGTTTACCAAGATATAGCTTATGTTATGTGTTATTTTTTATGCCTATATTCTATTTTTTAAGAAAATATTATTTTGTTAAGATTTCCATTTTTCTTACAAATTGTTGTTCATTTTAAGTAACAATAGGAAGTTTATTCTTACCCAGAAAAATCATCTTATATTTATTTTTAATTATTTAACTATAAATTTATATTCTAACTCAATATAACTAGCTTCAATCAAGACTATGTGATATAAATTATTAGATTCATTCTCAAACTTTGGTTTACAAAATATTATTAGATTTTTGTTTAATAATTTTTCATATGTCATACATTAAATGTAGTAATTTTGTACTTCACAACTATATAAAATGTATAGAATAATTAAAATGTTAATATTTTTAGTTAATTTGAGTTTTGGAATATAAGATTTTGACATATATTACAAAAATTATAATAATTCTTTTCAGGCATAATACTATTGCAATTAGTTCTTCAACTCATTTTGTTAATTAGTTACTAATAAGTTAGATTTGAACCAATTAAAACTAGAATTTTATCATCTTCAAATATAATTTAATTTTTTCAATGTGAAAATGTTAAATAATTAACTTTAAAAATTATTTCTCTTGAACATAATTGACAAAGAAGTTTGGGGTGTTATGAGCAAATTTGTAGGGAAAGCAAGGTAAACTATTTTTTTAACATTTTTTTAGAATGTTTTTTCATTTTTTGCTTTATTGAATCATTTCATTAAATCTTTCTAAAATAAATAAATGTTACTTATTTTTAATTTTTTTAAGAATAATTTTTTTAGTGTATGTAATTGTTATTTTTTGTTAAAGAAAATCTCACAAAAAATAATTAGCTATTTTATAGAGATTTGGATTCGCACTATTAAAATAATACTTAAATTAAAACACATCCATAAATTAGTATATAAAAATAATCTAGGGATTTGATTTTACACAATTAAAATAAAAATTTAAATTAAATCTTAAACTATTTGACATTGCTATTTTTTTATTTTTAAAATTTTATTAACTTCAAAACATAGATAAATACAAATAAGAATTAAATTAAAATAACTAAAAAATATTATAATTATTAATTAAATTATAATTTTAATCCTATTATTATTAATTATTATAATCCTAAAAGCATTATAATTAGGATTAAGATTAAAATTAAAAATAATGTAAAAATTATGGTTAGAACTATTTAAAAATTAAAATAAATTAAAAATAAAATATTACTAATAAAAATCACTAAAATATGATGAATAGATATTATTCATCTATCTTTTATTCCAAATCTTATTCCCAATATTAATTCATAGATTTTTTTTGTAATGTCACTCTACAATTCTTTAAATTGTTATGGTTAGGGTTACAACTATAGTTATGGATAGTGTAGTCACCCAAAATAATATTTAATTAAATAAATACTTGTTATTTATTTAATTTAACCTATATCCCTTATCCTAATAATTAATTAAATAAATATTTATTATTTATTTAATTAATTTCCCCATCCACCACCTTTGATTAAATAAATCCACATTTATTTAATTAAAGCTAACCATTTTCCACTTTCCTCTAAGTCCCCTAACCTTTCTTAAGTTAATTAATCATTTATTAGTTCACTTTATCCCCATCCTAAACCTCATTATCTCATTCTCCAACTTTTGACTCCACCTAAATTAATAAACCCTTGGTTTATTAAATCAACTCATCCCCATTAATCAATTAATCTTTGATTGATTTACCTAACCCTCATCCCTAATCCTCATTATCATTATTTCCTAATTTTAAATTCCTACATCTCACCTACCCCCACTAACCTCTTACACAAGCCACCTTATGAGTCACCCTATCTCTTACACAAGCCACCCTATCTCTTACACAAATTTAATGCATCTCTTCTCAATGTGTGCTCACACATGTGTGACCACACCTTTCCATTTCACCCCTATCCATCTTGTGACACTTGTCACAAGGCTAATCAATCCTCATTATTGATCCAAACTTCACCTTTTCAATCAATCTCAACCCTCCATTAGTCATTCAATCCTAAAAATTGATTCCTCTCATCAAAATTCTATATAATGAGGTCTTGGTTCTCATTCTTTTAACATACATTCATCCCATCCTTATGTTGTTCAAATATCCATCAAATACATCTTTATCATACCATCATCATGCTAAAATTGTGAGCAACCACATCTCTTCAATCATTGGAGCAAATCTACAAGACAAGGGTGCAATCTTGTGAGCTCAATCCATGAAGAGGAAGGAGCAATAAAGGTATAACTTTGTTTGTTATTTCCTTTATGCATTTCATCTATTTACCTTCTTATTAATCTTTCCCATCTCCACATTTGGCACGCCCAAAGGGACCCATGTCCCTTCTAACATTTTAGTCAAAGTTGTGTGATTTTAAAGGTTTGTAGGTTTGAACTCTATGAAATCGCGCATCTATGGGAACTTTTAGCACCTGGGTTATGACTTACAACGCCTCCATTCAAACTTGCCACACCCATGTTCAATCCATCAGTGCCTGCGAGTCGACTTATCGCCCCTGTGTTTCATGAATCAGTGCCCACATTTGAATGATTTTGTGTAGTCATTTTTCTAAAAATTATCAGGTTTTTGCAAGGTTTATTTGGCATTTGACTTTTCTTTGGTGTTATATCAAGGTTTTAAGGCTTATAGTAGTTATTGTTACT
Organism: Sequoia sempervirens; assembly: GCA_007258455.2. NCBI lineage: Eukaryota > Viridiplantae > Streptophyta > Pinopsida > Cupressales > Cupressaceae > Sequoia > Sequoia sempervirens. The sequence continues at coordinate 1,143,642 of VDFB02000013.1, read as the reverse complement.
CATTATTACACTTAGTTTTTCTTTTATTGTCCAACAACTACAACTCTCATGCTAAGAAGGCAAGATAAAAAGAACAACTATCTAAAACCAATCTAATATCTATCTAGGCTAAACAAGATCTCTAGATATCACCTCACATTTCATTTTTGGTTTTAAAATTCACCTAAAGGTCAAAGAGCTCACATCTTTTCTCATTTTTTGTACTTGTTGGGTTGCTGTTGATTTTTGGCGCTTGCATTGAAACCTGTTGTTCCTGCATCATGACTCATGGTGCTTGTGTTGTTGCACCTATGCAATGACTTTCTATGCCTCCATCTCAAAAATTGGCTCCTCTGTTCTCAGCCAGGTTTAAATAGTTTAAGAAGCAGTGAATCAATTTTTATTATTTTAGCATTATTATATATTCAAAGAGATCTTAGTATTTTACATGTTTTGGGTTGGATTAAAGTAGTACTCTTGTTTCTTTTGCATAAAATTGAGCTAGCTAGGTCTCTAAGCACAGGGGTAGTTCTAGTCACGGTTCAACACTTTTGTTCAAGATAGTTAGTTTAATCCTTTTTGTGATATTCTGATACATTATGTTGTTTCTGTTATTTAATCATTCAGGAATATATATGTAGGCTGCATAAATAGTTAGCATCATCAATATTTAATCTTTGGGGGTATCATTGCACTTAGCTTTACAGAAGCATTGTTTTATGCATTTTGTTGCGCTTTTGTTCTTTGTTTTAGATTATGAAATTCTGGTTTTTGGCACCTGCATTTTTGTTCTTTGTGAAACTATGCCTAAATTTTTATTTTTGTTTTTTGAACTAATGCTTGCACTAACGAGTGGTGCAGTTGTTTGATCATCAAAGGCTAATACTATAAACTACTAATATGTGGTTTTGTAGGATATTTGACCAAGAATTTTTATTTTTTTCCACTAATTTAGGCACTAAGTTAGAGTAGTGGGTTAATTAATTTGTTTTCTATGCTTGGAAGGGTGCAATAGATGTATTCTCTCCCCTCGCACCTAGTGTGATCTTGGGGATCATGTAAGGAAAGCAGAGGTGCGGAAACACTTTCCTAATGTCAAAACCACAGGGAAGAATGCAGACAGTAATTTTAATTTTCTAAATACAATCCAATTAAAACACACATGAAAGATTTATAGAAATAGAACAAATACTCAAAGACAAATGAACAATAGATTTATGTGGGAAAACTCTTTTGGGAAAAAACCCACCACACCAAGCTGAATCTCTTTGTATTACAGTAATAAACAATTACATACAATGCAGAGATACAACAATCTGGTATCAGTTCACAGTAGCTTCATTCACTGTTCAATCTCTTACAAAAATTCTCTCAACAAAAACTATTTTTCAAACTCAGAATCGATCTCCTTTTATCTTATCACATTCTGATTTTTATTTTTTGTTCATCCTTATCCACCATTGCCCCAACGTAGAAAGTTTCCTCTTGAGTGTTGTTTTTTCCCCACATGTAGTTCAGCTCCAGCGTCGCAACTGTTGCAAAAATCTAACTGCCATCCATTTAAAATTCACTTCCTCTGATTGGTCCACGAGGCTCCACATAGGCACACCACCTAAACTTTTCTATGCTCACAGGCTTCGTCAATACATCTACAACATTCTCCAGAGTATCCACTTTCTCCAAAGAGACCTTCCCATCCTCCACCATATCTCGTACAAAGTGATATTGTACATCTATATGTTTCATCCTGGCATGGAAAGTAGGATTCTTTGCCAAACATATAGCACTCTAACAGTCACAGTAAATAGTAATTTTTCCTGCATCAAAACCAATGTTAGAACACAAACATTTTAACCAGATTGCTTCTTTACAGGCATGTGTTGCTGCCATGTATTCTACCTCTGTAGTGGACAAAGCGACTATAGCCTGTCGCTTGCTCATCCAACTCACTGCATCACCATTCATCATGAAAACATATCCACTAGTGGATCTTCTGCTGTCAATGTCCCCTGCCTAATCAAAGTCTACATAACCTCAAATACTAAGAGTCCTCTATGATTCAACCAAGTTACCATGGTAACACAAAGCATAGTTTGAAGTGCCCTTCAGATATCTAAACACTCTCTTCACAGCATCCCAATGTGTCCTTCCAGGATTAGCCATAAACCGACTAAGTACTCCCACTGCTTGGGCATTGTCTGGCCTTGTACAGACCATTGCATACATAAGGTTGCCAACCGCACTAGCATACGGTACACTAGTCATGTCCTCCATCTCAATAGGATATTTTGGAAAGTCTTCAATAGATAGCCTCATTCCCTGCGAAACTGGAACAACTAGCTGCTTGCAATCAGTCATACAAAATCTCTCTAGAACAGTCATGATATACTTACTCTGACTAAGCCAAAGTTTTCTATTCTTCCTATCCCTAGTTATTTCCATTCCCAGAATATACCTTGCTGCACCAAGATCTTTCATTTTGAACTTTGCAGACAACTGAGACTTAAGATCAGAAATCCTTAGCTTACTATTGCCTATGAATAGCATATCATTAACATAGAGAGCAATAATAAGGATTTGATCACTCTTAGCTTTGTAATACACACAATGATCAGATTTTGATCTTACAAATCCTAATGATAAAACAAAAGTGTCAAACTTTTGGTACCACATTCTAGGAGACTGTTTTAACCCATACAGAGATTTCTTCAACTTGCAAACTAGTCTTTCTTTACCTTTTTCCACAAAGTGCTCCGGCTGGGACATATAAATTTCTTCTTCAAGATCACCATGAAGAAATGTTGTCTTCACATCCATCTGTTCAATCTCTAAGTCATCGTGATGCAAGTGACAAAATAAATCTAATAGATGTCAACTTAGCTAGGAGAAAATATTTCTCCATAATCAATTCCCTCTACACAGGAATAACCTTTTGCAACCAGCCTCGCTTTATATTTTTCTACACTGCCTTCTAGACCAATTTTCTTTTTAAAAACCCATTTACAGCCCACAATTTTTTTGACTTTAGGTAATGGCACCAAACTCCAGGTATCATTCTTTTCTAATGATGTCATTTCTTCATTCATGGCTTCCAACGAAGAGTTTGAATCAAACATTTTAAATGCCTCTTTCACAGTCCTAGGTTCATCAGTGCTAGAAATTAAAGCATAGGCACAAGTAGACTCAAACAAAGGAAACCCATACCTATCAGGTTGCTTTCTTTCACGAGTTGACCTCCTCACAGGCTAAGGCTGAGGTGGTTCTTCATCTTCTTCAGAACTTTCAGAACTAGTTGAGCTCTCCTCAGTATCAGGTAGATTTTGATTTTTCAATTCCTCTTTATCTAGTGTCAGAGGAATTTTGCTACATCCTTTTCATTTTCTGATTTCTTCTCTAATTGCAGATCCAATGTAGAAGGTTTCAGCTCACAAAAGATAACGCTTCTACTATACAAAACCTTCTCAGTCTCAGGGTTCCAAAGCTTGTATCCTTTTATGCCAGCACTATAGCCAATAAAAATACACTTTATAGCTTTGTTTTCCAACTTAGATCTTTTTTCAAATGACACATATGCATATGCCTCACAGCCAAAGACATGAATATGTCTTAGAGAGGGCTTCTTTCCAGACCATGCTTCCAAAGGTGTCTTCTCAACAAGAGCAGAGTTAGGAGAACGATTTACCAAGTAACATGCTGTAGAGACTACTTCAGCCCAGAACTTCTCCTCCAAGCTAGCACTGCTCAACATACTTCGTGCTCTTTTCATTCTGTCCTGTTGAACCTTTCAGCAACTCAATTTTGTTGTGGAGTGTAAGGTGTAGTCTTATGTCTTTTAATCCCATGGTCCTTACAGTACCTTTCAAATTCATCTAAACAAAACTCACCGCCATTGTCAGTCCTTAAACATTTTGTTTTTCTACCAGTCTGATTTTCAATAAGGTTTTTAAATTCCTTAAACTGACTGAACACTTCTGATTTACTTTTTAGAAAATATACAAATGCTCTTCTTGAATAATCATCAATAAACGACACATAGTATCTTGATTTAGACAAAGAAGGAACATTCCTGGACCAAAACATCAGAATGAATATAATCAAGCAAACCAGAAGATTTGTGAGGAATGGAATAAAATGAAACATGGTGTTGCTTTCCATATATGCAATGTTCACAAAATTTGAACTCAAGGTTACAATCTTCAAGCCCTTCTACCAGGTTTTTATTTTTCAAGGTTTTTAAACCTTTCTCACCAATGTGGCCTAGCCTATGATGCTAGATCATAGTCTTCTCTGCTGGAAGTTTAACCTCCATGGAGTTTACACCATCAGGAATGTTTTCCTTCTTTTCTCCATGAGTAGCTTTTAGTGACTTTGCAGAGACACTATTGCATTGGACAACCAGTGCATCCAGCTTGTACAAGGTACCAATTCGAGCACCCCTAGCCAGCACCATTGCGCCTCTAGTCATCTTGTAGCCATTTCCAGAGAACGTGACCTACACTCCGATATCATTTAGCTTACTTACAGAAAGTATATTTCAAGCCAGACCTGGTATATGCATCACATCATTGATTCCATTCACTCTTCCATCAGCGAATTGAATTCTGACTCTTCCATGGCCAATAATTTCCAAAGATGAATCGCTTGCCAAGTACACCTTTCCACCATTGTATTCTTCATACTTCGTGAACCAGTCTCTATGAGATGTCATGTGGAAAGATGCTCCAGAATCAATCAGCCAGACATCATCTGATGCCCGTGTAGCCAAGGCTGCAATAAAGGCATCTGCATCAGTCTGAGAAGAATCATTGCCAGAAGAGTTCTTCTTCTTTTTCTCCTTCTTGCAATCCTTTTGGACATGACCAGGTTGCCCAGAATTCTAGCACTTCACCTTGGACTTCTTTCCAGGAGACTTTGATCTCCCTTCTGATTTCGATCTGGATTTCTTGTCCTTCTTCTTGCCTTTCTCCTTGGATCTGCCTCTAACAGCCAGAGCCTCCTTTGCCATCTCAGAAGATTTTCTTCTCATCTCTTTCGACAACAAAGAAGTGACAACATCTTCCATCGTGAAAGTGGATGTCGTACTCCCAATAGTCATCACTAGATGATCCCAAGAAGCTGGCAATGAACATAGCAGCAGCATGCAACGATCTTAATTTTCAATCTTCACATCAACATATGTTAACTAAGCAATCAACATGTTGAATGCATTCAAATGATTAGCAATAGATCCTCCCTCCTGCATTCTCAAAGAGTACAACTTCTTCTTCAAGAATAGCTTGTTCACCAAGGACTTGCCCTGATAAATAGAAGCAAGTCTTTTCTTCATGCACATTCAGAAGAACAAAGTCTGCCAAATAGAGCCTTATCAGCCCCTTAGACTTTCTATCTGCAAGATCCCAATATTCTTGCTTCATACCTTGAGGCATCATTCCAGACATAGCAAGCCACAGATCACAATCCACTAATAGATCTTCCATTTTGAGTTTCCACAACTCAAAATTGCTACCATTGAATTTCTCTATTTCCATCTTCCCGAATGTGCTTGCCATCTTAATCTGTAACTAAATTATCAGAACTCTACCAAAATCCCACTAAAAAAGAATTGACACAAAAAAAAACCCAACCGTCTCACAAGGATAGCACAATTGGCCAGGCTCTGATACCACTTGTAAGGAAAGTAGAGGTGCGGAAACACTTTCCTAACGTCAAAATCACAGGGAAGAATGCAGATAGTACTTTTAATTTTCTAATTACAATCCAATTAAGACACACATGAAAGATTTACAGAAATAGAACAAATACACAAATACAAATGAACAATAGATTTATGTGGGAAAACCCTTTCGGGAAAAAACCCACCACACCAAGCTGAATCTCTTTGTATTATAGTAATAAATAATTACATACAATGTAGAGATACAACTCTCTAGTATCAATTCACAATAGCTTCATTCCCTGTTCAATCTCTTACAGAAATGCTCTCAACAAAAACTATTTTTCAAACTCAAAATCGATCTCCTTTTATCTGATCACATTTTGATTTTTAACTTATGTTCATCCTTATCCGCCATTGCCCCAATGTAGAAATTTTCCTCTTGAGCATTGTTTTTTCCCTGCATGCAGTTCAACTCTAGCGTTGCAACTATTGCAAAAATCTAACTACCATCCATTTGAAATTCACTTCCTCTGATTGGTCCACAAGGCTTCACATAGGATGGTCAAACGGTCAAGGGCGTTCAACCTGTGTTGGCATGTCGGTGAGACACTAACAGTGTCTCCCCAATGCCAACATAGCCAGCATTCGATATTGCCATAGGTTCCAACAGTCGGCAGGATGACATAGTGAATCCCACAAGTCATACTGAAACCATCATCGTCGATTTCATTCCTATCGGCAAGATTTTTCCTCATCGATAAGACTCATACTGAATGCCACAAGTCATATCGATCTCAAAAATGCCATCAGCAAGACTATCGCAGATTGCCAAGACCTCATACTGAAGTCTTCAAGTCATGTCGTCGTGAGTTTTCCATTCGGTGAGACAAACGTCTTTTTCCAAGACCTCTCACCGAGTCTTCATGTTGTTTCGTAGCATCCACTAGTTGGTGAGACTCATCACTTTCACCAGGACTTCATACTGAGGTCCTAAGTCATACTGAGCGCCCCAATCACCAATCGGCAAGACATTTATCTTTTGCTGAGACTTCACATCGAGCACCCATGTCTTACTGAGTTCAGAAAGACATTTGAACTTTTCCAAGACCTTCCATCGAGCGCTCATGTCTTACTGAGTCAGCAAAAAATTTGACCTTCGCCAAGACCTTCCACTGAGTGCTCATGTCTTACCGAGGACTATCGGCGAGACTCTCCATTGGTCGCCAAGACTTCATACCGAAATCTTTGAGTCACCACGAAGACCCCCGAGTGTATCCCCATCGGCGTGACCTTCCTTCATCACTGAGACTTCTCCTTGAGACCCTTGTGTTACCCCAATAGCCATATGCTATCGGTGAGACTTTCACCAGTCACTGGGACTTCTTACCGAAGCCCTTGAGTTAGCCCGATGATCTATCGATGAGATTTTCCTCGTCGATTTGAGTCATACCAAACATCAAAGACTCTCCCTGACACCCAATAAGAACATACTATCGGCCAGAGGTCTCCATTCGACAAAAGGTCACAGCGATAGACTTCATTCGACAAGACATTAGCTCTGTCTCGGTGACATGAACATTTCAAATAGATTTAGAACAGTTAGTCGGCCAGACATGAACAATGTCACAACGACTTTGGCCTATAGGAGTTACATGTCAGTAAGAATTGAGGCACATATTCCAATAGATCATAAATCTTTACATCTCTTCATTTTTTTTAGATCAATGTTTTAGGTAAACATAAGGTCGCTAGCTTGTGTGTATGCTCTCCCCTCGCACTTCGTGCGCTCTTGGGGATCATAAAAACCTAGTGTGCCTTTCCCTTTAGGAGACCTTCCTATGGATTTCATCACCTAGGGGACGATCTCAACCATGCATATCAATGAGGTATATAAAGGGGGGAGAACTAAAGGTTTACCCCAATCTAGTTGCATCATAATTGTTGGGAATAGGATGCCATTTAATTGCAATCCTAAACATATTTCATGTATCTCCTAAGTCCTTGGAAAGTGTTCCCCAACACTAGGATTAGAAAGAGGTTAAATTCAAATGAAATGAACATGTAAATTGACATTTTTGATTATTCCTAAATGATAGGAACATGTGGGGACATCCAAGAAGATATCCTACAAAATAGGAGCACATGGGGCACCCACATGGAAGGTGGAACCCACCTTGCTTAAGTTAATTGTTTGGAGGATTGATAACACTTTAGTAATCCATGTATTTGTTCCTAAAAATTAGGGATTGATATTTACATGAGTGGAGAGTGACACTATCAGTTCAATATGAGTTCAGTTCAGTTTTGGTTCAGTTATCTTTAGTTGCATGTAGTTAGTTTGAGTTTAATGCTAGTTTACTTTAGTTGACTTGAGTTGCATGATAGATAACAGGTGGATACTTTTAGTTAAGTGGGGATGATCAATCATGCATAAGGTTTGCATGAATTGGTGGAGAGATATGTTTCAGTTAACTAAGATTGACTTGGGACCACCTTGGGCACCCAAGTTGGCATCTTTCAGTTAACACCTTTTGCATGAGAAGATATTTACAAGGCCCAGTCAAGTGGGCCCATTCTTGGTGCCAAATTTGAGGTGAAGCTTTCAAGATATTTTCTTGACCAAAGTTTGGTTAAGTGTTCAGTTTGTGGCACCTAAATTAAGGAAGACTTTGGTTTGACTTCAGATTACATTGTGGAACTCTACTTCCATAATCTAGGCGTAGATTTTTTAGAGGAGTTTTATGCTCTTGTATTTGAAAACTATTATGTGTTTACATGATCATTAATTGTCTATTAATTGCAGCAAGTGTATGAGAGTTCTATGAGATTTTATTGTAGGTTGTAAAGAAGGATTGTTGAAGGCAAGGAAGTATAACAATCAAGGATTGATACAGTATTATTGTAATCTTTTTCTAAGGTTAATATGCTTGTCACTAGAAAGGAACATAGAGTGGACTTGATTTTAATGCTTTAAAAATACTCAAGATAGGATATAATTTTGAAAGTATAATCTTGAAATAGGATTGAGTAAAAATAATAACACTAAAATGATGAAAAAGTGGTATGGTGTTATCATATGGTTTTAGGACATAGAGCACACCCACTTTCCAATTTCATTCAAGGATAGCCCTAGAGATCTCAATGCAAAGGAAAAAGAGATCTTGCAATAGGGTTGTCCTAGGGGTTGATTGTAAACTAATGAGGGGTTCATCACCAAGTTAAGACTTGGAAAGACAAATGCAATGCAAAGTATAATGCAATATGAAATGAAAAATCCCAATTCAATGCAAACCTTCACTAAATGACATAGAAATGAAAATGAAACAAAACAGAAAGCTATAGAAAGTATTGTGTGCACCTGGAAATATGGAGATGGCTGGAAGGAAGTCTGAAACACTAGAATTTATGTCTTTAATACAGAGTGGGACTCATTCACCAAGTTGGGTGAATCAGTCCAAAATCTGGGTTTCTATGCGGGAATAGGAATCTGCCAAATGGGTATTCGAATTTGCAAAAATCTAAATTTTGACTGAAACTGGGACTCATTCTCTAGAAGTGGTGAATCAATCTAGTTAGGGTTTTTTGAAGCTTCAAAGTCTAATCCCACTCTTCTCAATATTCTCTATTCTTCCTGATTGATTTCTAGATCTGGAACTCTGATTTGCAGCCTATAGGTGTTCTCCAATGCTTAATAAAAACTTTGACAAGTTTGAATGATTTGACAACTTCTTCCAATATTTCTCTTCAATGTTCCTTCAATCTAAACCTACAATTCACACAAAAAAGAGAGGGAAAAATGTTGTTGGGTTAGTGGATAGGGGTTTGTCTTGGTCAAACCCTGTTTCGATAATCAAACCTTGAAATAGAATGAAATAGTAATGGAGAATGATGAATGAACAAAATATAATGTTGCAACTCACCAAACCCTATCAATGAAGTGCTTCAAGCATGTTTGAGATGGCTCCAATGGATGTAGACCTTGAATCTTGCTTGAAGGTGATAGATCTTGAATGAAATGCTAGCTTGAATCATAAAACCCTACATCGCAATTGTTAGCTCCAAATCAAACATGATGCATGAAGTCCTTGACATGATGCTTGATGCTTGAATGTTGCTCTAAAATACTTGATAATCTTCCCTTGAATGCTCTTGAATTCTCTTGTAGACAATTGAATGCTCTTCTGAACTCAAACTTTCTATAAGGATGAATACTTGAATGCTTGGGGGTGGAAATGAGTGAAATAAACTTGTATTTATACTCAATTATGCAAAAATTATTGAAATTACAACACAAAAAGCCGACATCAGATCTAGGAGGATAAAATCCCACCAAAAATTTGAATTAATTTTGATTTTGGGTCACACGGGACTCATTTTCCCAAGGTGGTGAATGAGTCCCACCAGGCATAATTTTTGGGACCATTTTTAAAAATTCTTAGAAAGGTCTGAAACCAGGTTCGAGACCCAAAAACCTAGGTGGGACTCATTCGAACAAGGTGGAGAATGAGTACCATCTCACTAAATTTGGGCCACACAAGTTGAAAACACCTGAATTATGATTGGGTATTGATTTGTGCCGGGATTATCCTTGAAAAGATGCATTAAATGGGGCTTTCAAATGCAAAATAAGGCCAATTAAAGCATAAAGAAGCCCAATTATTAAATAAAACCCTAAAAAAGTGTGAAAGTGTGTTATAGCACTCCAAATTAGGCCCCAATAAGCCCATTTAGTTCACAAGGGCCCAAGACCTAATGTGAATATGTTAGACATATTACAACACTAAATCAAGGCCAAGTTAGGGGGGACCCTTTTCCATCATTACATCTAGCTCCAACTTTAGTGAGAGGATGAACTTGCTTCAAACTCACACTAAAGTATACCAAATGCACTGACACTAACAAGATAGGATGAGCATGATCAAGAGGCATTCAAATACACCAATGCTAGTAAGATAGGACGATCATGATCAAGAGGGTTGTGTAAGCCCCCAGGACCAAGGTCCTATGGAAAACTAACATAGGCACAAAATAACACACATGAAAATGATATAAAGAGAAACAACAAGGCACAAGTATGCACTATCAAAGACATAAAGAAAATGAAACAAAATGAAAAAGAAAAGGGGTAGATCAAGCTTCGACCCTTTGTCCAACACAATGTGGATTAGATATAGGTTGTTTTTCCAAAAAAATGCATACTCACTATGAGGCAATGGAACTTTAGGTTGTCTGTTGGGTGCGAAGTCCAAGAAGGTGAGACACATACACTCATGGCTGGTATGCGTTCACACACACACGCAAGTGGATAAGGGAAAGTCATGCCCTCGTTCATATTCTCGTCAAACCATACCAAAATTATACCTCCTGATAACTTTGATAAGGCGCCACACAAAAATGTTTTTCGAGTTTCATGAGACAAGCAAAGCTTCATATGTTTGGAACTCATGAACAAACAAGATGCCTCCATAGGCATGCAAGTTGTGTTATGCAAGGTGGCCATATAACTAAAAATGCAAAATGCAAAATGCAAAGAATGTTCAAAGGAGTCTTGCTTAGTTCATGTGAGGTCCTTAAATTAGGGAACATTGTGCCTAATGTCTCCAAGAGAGGACCAATCAAAGAATAGAAAATTCACAACTTAGGGGATGCAGTGTGTCGCATCAAGCCACTAAGAGGAATTTAATATGCTAAGAGAGATCACGCTCTTGAAGGACATCACACCCAATGTCAACCACAAAGAAAAAAAATGCATTGTATAAAGTAAAAAGATTGCACCATAAACCATGAAAAAAAAAATGCAAAAGAATAATGCCAATGTATGCCCCCACTTTAAAGAAATTGCTAAAAACCATGCTGTGATCAATTACTTTAAAGTAGTAAATGATAAATGCTAAAAATAATATAGAAGACATGAGAGCCAACTTGGAAAGCCCTATACCAAGTCATATTTTTCCAAGTAAAGCTACGTCAAGCAAAAGAAAAGGAGAGAGTGGTTGCCCCAAAAAATGAAAATCCACACACATAAGGGATCGATGGATTTGGGGCCAGTATGTTCTTGCTACAATGTTTTTGAGAGAGCTTGAAACTATCATCATTCCACAAATACACATAGAACTGGAAGAATGACTCAAAGAGAGTGAAAAGAAAGAAAATCCTTTTGGGTCAACATGGAAGAGACATGAGTGTCTCGATGCCTTGCATCATCCCCAAAAGGAAAACTCAAGACAAATGAAAAAGATCAAAAGCGAAAAGATAAAATACTTACGGCATAGAGAAGAATGAAGGTACAAATAGAGGAATGCCAAAGAAAGAGAGACATCCAACAGAAAATTATGGGGGATCACATCACACACATCCAATCACACAAAATAAAATGAAAAAGAAATAATGTAAAAGACTAGTAAGGCACATGCGAGTCAACCTAAAGCAGGTCGTTTGTATCCCAATCATGTTCATTGTATACTAAAGGCGAGAAACTAGCCAAAGGGACAATAAAAAGTGTTGAAATAGGACCATCACCAGGTTCAACACTCTTCTTAGGATAATTGCCATTTAAGCTCATAGAAGAAGAAAACAATGTATTCAATTCATTATGAACCTCTTCATCAATTTTAGAAACTTCCTCATCGTCATCTAAGTTAATCACAATAAGAGTTCAAATGATAATGTCCAAGGAAGGGTTCAACTATTGCTTCAGTTGTATTATAAGATCTTTTTGTTTCGGTGAAGGGGAGGCTTGTCATGCATTGCTTTAGTCAAGTTTGCATTTTGATTTTCCTTATTTATTTCTTCATGTAACTTGTGAGCAAGGGCACGATGTCTACACCTATGCTCGCTAGCACCTCTATTTCTTTTGGTTCTATTTTCAAGTTGTGTTTGTGTAGGAGCGGGTTGATCAACCATATATTTATTTTCTTCCCTATGGGGAGGAACGGGAGAAACCATGGGAGGTTGTTCAACCACTTTTTCTTTAAATTTGTAAACTTTTTTAATTCTAGGAGGTGTGATGGGATTGTTTTTCATTATCTCTTGGTCATTTATAAGAGGTAGGTGAAGGTTTTGTCTTAGGTTGGTCTTGGTTGTTTGGAATTTCTTTAGGTTCAATCATGGTTTCGTCAAGTATGGTAAGCTCGGTGGTGAGTGGGGACATGTTTTGGAGGGATAGTTCTGCTATCTTTTTTTCCTTGAACTTTTGATAGGACAAGAAAAAGAAGTCTTCTTGTGGTTTTATAGGTTCTATAGGCTCAAACCAAAAGAAATCCAAGGAAAAGTTTCCTTTGGAGGATAATGGGTTAAAGCCACTATGATGGATGGTGAAAACTTCATTGTCAAAGGGAAACTTTAAGCATTTATGTACAATTGAAGGGACAACTTTCATGGAGCGAAGCCATGGATAGCTTAGCTTCACATGAAATTGGTTCGACTACGGGATGATGGAGAATGAGATATCTAATGTTTTTGGTGCTATTTGTAAAGGAAGGGTGATTGATCCCATCATAGGGCAAACAAAACCATTATGTCTCTTGATCCATGCTTTTAGTTTATCATATATATCTTGATAGAGCTCATGCAAAAGTAAGAATTTCTCAATGATCACATTCTCTCCACAAGTGGGATCTATTAGTATCCCATTAGTGGGCTTGTCATATATTCGTTCAACTATGTAAAGAGGACCATCAGGTGCATGTTTAATTATATCTTTAGAGGAGAAAGCAATGTCAAGAGGATTTTTAGTTCAGACCTTATGAGGAATGACATCTATCACTCCTACCATGTCATCCATAGGATCATTATCTATAGAATCATGTTGAATAGAATCATTGTTATCATCATTCTTTGTAGTTTTTCTAGCCTTGAAAAATGAAATGTTATGATTAGGCATAGGGTTGGTAAAGATTTGTAACTTTTGGTTAGGAGGGGCAACAGATTTATTTCCTTGATCACTAACGCCTCCAATGGAAAGACAACCAGAATCAATGAGGTCTTGCACAAATTTTAAGATGCTTATAATGTTTTGTCTCATGTCCATTTTGTCAGTGATAATGGTAGTAAGAGTTTGTTCTATAGCTTGCGGGTAATGGTTTACTAGGATCGGGTTGTTTAACGAGAGGTAAGGTAATCATCTTCTATTCTAAAATTTGTGTCATTGTGTTATGAAGGGTGTCACATAGGGAAGTGAATTGTCTTTTTGGGTCTCCATGGCTAAAGGGTATCGTGACTTTAACAACTACTTGGTTATTGACATTATGAGTTGTTTTTTGAGGGGGGTTGAATTGAAGGAACCCTTTTTTATGTTTTCTAAAAGGTTGGGAATTGTTTTGGTTTGTGGACTCGGGCTTCTTAGTTCGGTTAGAAGTGGACTTTGTATCTCGACTACTAACCAAATTTTGATAATCATGAAGGGTAGTACACAAATGCATAAAGGAGGTAAATTTCATCATGGTAAGCTTGTCTTGGATCTTACTTTGCAAATTTTTTATGAACATATTTTGAAGGTGAGGATCGGGAAACTTGACATCAATTTGGAAATAAAGTGATTGATAGCGTGAGATAAATTCAAATATCTTTTCTTCTTATTTTTGCTTGCATATCATCATATCAGCCAAGTTCATCTTAGAGGTCATATGCACTTGGAAATGGCTAACAAATTCCTCAACAAGTTCATTGAATGAATGAATTGAGTTGTTCGATAAAGAAGAAAACCACTCCAAGGAAGTATCCTTCAAAGACCTAGGGAAAATATTATCCAAGAGTTTATCATCAAGGAAAAAGTCACTACATAAGGAAGTATAAGCATTAACGTGATTAGAAGGATTTCCCTTTCATCCATATTTCTCGAATCTAGGCACCTCTACACCTTGTGATATCGGTGTCCATAATATCTCTAAGGATAATGGACTGCTTTTGGCATAATATGTGGGTGGGCCATTTTGATTTTGGTTGATAGTGGAATTTTTTTTGAAGGGATGAAATGGTTTGGAAGAGTTGGTTTATGAGAGGGTCATTGCTTATGTTATGAGATGGAGGTGAAAAAGGTGAGGGGGTGTATGTGTTCAAGGGAAAAGTGAATGGAATACTTATAGGTGGTAAAGTGGTAGGAGATATGACGTGTGATGCCACAAAGGAACTAGGGATGCTAGCGGAAATACCCAAGGAAGGAATCACATTACTAGATGGTTGCATTGTTGTTGTGACTTGAGGGTTGGTATAGGTGGGAATTGATGCAATTGTTGTGGGAGGAATAATTTGAGTTCCTCCTTGGCTTGTGACATTGCTTGTAGGTAAAGGACAACTAGTGGATGTCGTGAGATGTTTTCCAAAGATTTTAACTATTTTTTTCACAAGGTCAATTCCATCTTCACTTTCAAGCATGTGATGAATGTTAGCTATAGTAGGGATGGCAGTAGTTGAAATGTTGTCATTTTGCACTTGATGTTGTAGGTTTTCTAAGTCTTCATGAATTTGAATTATGTTTTCTTATGGGACACTAGCAACCATGGTTTCAACATGTGTCACACTACTTGAAGGTAAAGAGTTGTTGAGGGTATGATCCATACCTAGTGTGCTAGTGTCAATACTAGGAGTGAAAGAGCTAGATAACCAAATATCCACAATGATTTTGCTATCATGCGGGATGACATGAGTCTCAAAATTTTTCTCACTATATTATTAGGAATTGGACACCAAATACTCATACAAGGGCTACTAAATGCAAGTTGGATGCAAATGTAATATAAGCTAAGAACAATGAAATGACTATAAAAAAACTTCTAGAAGCTAAAAAAAAAATCTATAAATAGTAAATAGAAACTCAGAAGCAAAAATTTAAATGCTAGAAAATGCAGTGCAGAATTTGCATGGGGACTGATTGCCCAGGGTGGCAAATGAGTCTTAGTAGGGATTTTTTTCAAAAAAATTAGAAATTTTCAATTGATTTTTATGCTTTTTATGTTGTATGATCTTAAATCTAAATGAAAATGCATATTTTGTTTAATTTTCAATGAAATGAGATTCAAAAGTGTAAGCTATATGATCTTTCACTAATGCAAAATTAGAAACCCTAGAATGAAAATTAACCAATGCAAACTCTAATGCAATGTTAATGAAAGATGAATCTAGGATGATGATGCACTCTAAATTATAATTATAATGTTCTAAATGTAGGTTCACCAAAATGAAATGATGAAAAAGTGGTACGGTGCTATCATATGGTTTTAGGACATAGAGCACACCCACTTTCCAATTTCATTCAAGGATAACCCTAGAGATCTCAATGCAAAGGAGAAAGAGGTCTTGCAATAGGGTTGTCCTAGGGGATGATTGTAAACTAATGAGGGGTTCACCACCAAGTTAAGACTTGGAAAGATAAATGCAATGCAAATTGTAATGCAAGATGAAATGAAAAACCCTAATTCAATGCAAACCTTCACTAAATGACCTAGAAATTCAAATGAAACAAAACCGAAAGCTACATAAAGGGTTGTGTGCACCTGGAAATATGGAGACATCTAGAAGGAGGATTGAAACATTGGAATTTCTATCTATAATGCAAAGTGGGACTCATTCACCAAGCTGGGAAAATCAATCCAAAATTTGTGTTTTTGTGCAGGAACATAAATTTTCCAAATGGGTTTGAATCTACAAAAATATGAATTTTGACTGAAACTGGGACTCATTTTCCAAAAGTGGTGAATTAGTATAGATAGGGTTTTCTGAAGCTTCGAAGTTTGTTCCTTCTCCTCTCAATCTACTATGTCCTTCCGGATTGATTTTTGAATTTGAAACTTTGATTTGCAACTTATAGGTGTTCTCCAATGCTTAATGACAACTTTGACAAGTTTGAATGATTTTACAACTTAGTCCAATATTTCTCTTCAATGTTCCTTCAATCTAAACCTGTAAATCACACACAAAAGAGAGAAAAAAAATGTTGTTGGGTTAGTGGATAGGGGTTTTCCTTGGTCAAACCCTGTTTTGGTAATCAAACCTTGAAATAAAATGAAATAGTAATGGAGAATGATGAATGAACAAAATATAATATTGCAACTCGCCAAACCCTATCAATGAAGTGTTGCAAGCATGTGTGAGATGGCTCCAATGGATGTAGACCTTGACTCTTGCTTGAAGGTGATAGATCTTGAATGAAATTCTATTTTGAATCATGAAACCCTACATTACAATTTTGTTAGTGTTGAAAATTGAGGTGTTTATGTAGCTTAATACTTTGTAAAACTTTATGATTGTTTATCTAAATATGTATTCTTTGTTACAGATTATCTAATTAATTCATTTTATCATTTTTAGAATGAAGATAGAGGGTTTTAGAAGAATTAGACAAGATATTAGAAGATACACGACATATACCGTGGAGAAATGCTTTCGGGGAAAAACTCCACCAAGAATCAATGTATTATTTAATCTTTGAAGTAGATTACAATAACTCCAATCCTTGCTTGAGAATGCTTCTTTTTCCTTCACCAAATCTTCTTCACAACCTACAATAAAACTGATAATCACTCTCTTCATCTTGCTTGAGATAAATAGGCATTAATCAACTTTGTAAACTCCAAAAAAATTACAATTACAATGCTCAATCCCTATCCCTAAAAGGTATGCCTCTCTCTTGCAAGTAAATTTATGCCATGAAGAACAATGTCAAATCTTCATCTTCATCCATTTGGGCATCCTAAACTGAAGTACAAACTCAACCTTTATTCTGTAAATATCTTCAAGGCTTTATCCTCAAAGTAGGTTCCCAAGAGTGGGCCCACTTAACTTAGCCTTCTGAAATATCTTAGCATGCAAAGGAATTAATTCCAAGAAGCCAAAGTGGGCACCCAAGTTGGGTCCAAGTCATTTCTTGTTAACTGAAATATTTCTCTCCACCATTCATGCAAGAATGGTCATCCCTTGTTAACTTAAGGTAGTCACCTATTATCTGTCATGCAACTCAAGTAATTAGTCGTGCATTCCAAGTTAACTAAAGTCAACTAGCATTCAACTAAAACTAACTGAAGATAATTGAACCATAACTGAACTTAACTGAACTTAACTTAACTAAACTGATTCTGAACTAAACTAAACTAAACTAAATTGAACTGAACTGAACTAATCTGAACTGAACTGAACTGAACTGAACTGAACTTCATGCATGTAAGCATCAAACCCTAACTCCTAGGATCTTTACATGCATCCAAAATTGTTATCTCTTACTCCAAATAGTTAGCTAAACTCAAGGTGAGTGTCACCTACCATGTGGGCGCCCCATGTGCCCCAATTATTTAGGAACTCATATTGGACGCCCTCACATGCTCCTAACATTTATAATTAATTACAAATGTCAATTAACATTATTATTTCATCAAATATTAATCTCTCTTTAATCCTAGTGTTTGAGAACACTTTCCAAGGACTTAGGAGATACATGAAATAAATAATGTTTAGGATTGCAATTAAATGGCAACCTATTCCTAGCATTCTCCCACTTGACATTATGCATTGCAATTATTCTAAACAAGGAATAATGTCACGTCTCAGTCTTGATGCAAGTTGCTTTTGGTTTTGTGTGGATTTGTTACATGTTTTGATGTGCCTGGTAGAATAATAATTAATATGATGGTGTTTTGGTGTGGAGATAAATGAAAGTGTTTATTTAAATTATGAAAATTTGAATAGTAGTGAATGTGTTTTACTTTGAAAATGAAGCAAAATAGATTAGAAACATTTTAATTTATGTAATATATTGTTTTATTTATATCTTTATGTGATACTAATTCAATTATTGTTGTGTGCCTGAGTGCACTTGAGTTGCAGGAGGTCGAAGACCAAGGGTGTGATTAAAGAGAGGAGGTTAGCTTCTTGACAGGACAAAGCAGGAAGACCTCGCGATCACACACACAAGCACTTAGATTCATATAGATTGCATTTATGAATGTCTAATTTTAGTGTGTTTGTTTTGAATTATTTGCAAATTAAATAACAATTAGTAAATTAAATAAATTATGAAAAGAAAGCATGATAAAGTAAAGGAATTAATTTTAATTATAATTTAACTCAGTTTTTAAATGATTATCATGATATAAATTTCAGTGAGAATCTTGTTTTCCTTAACTTGTGTTTTTGTGATAATAAAATTAAATAATAATCAATTGACAATTATTTAAATGTTAGATAAATACTTATTTTGAACTTAGTCTTGGGTGAGTATTTTTGAAAAAAAAAATTGTTGTGCAACGGTAAATTGTAGATTATTTTTACATATTTCTTATTTATGAATATGGAATGTAAAACACAAAGTTATGTTTATATTTTAATTTCATTTTTAAAATCCATTTTTCAAGATTAGGGTAGGAATTGGAAAGGTAAAATATTATTAAAAAGGGAAAAGAGTTCCCGAGAAAGCAACCGTTCTTGAAATTAAACTCTGCAAATTTTGCTTTAATGGCTACCAAGAAAATGTTGAATCTTTCAGAATAGTGAGTTTGAGAGTTATTCTTTGGGAGATAGTAGGAAAATAAACAGTTGGTAAGTAACTGGAAAGAAGGAAAGAAGAAGAAGCTTTCTCAGAAAAACCAAATTGAAAAGAGGCAAAAGAAGAAGTTGTCTGAAGAGCATCTCCAATCTCCAGCTGGAAGCAAAATATTCAGGTTTTCCATTATTTTTCCACAAATCTTGTTTGAAATATGAAAATACTACTGAAGAATTTGAATGCCAAGTGTTGGAATTGTATGCAAGACTGTGAAAATTGAGAAAATCTTCTATTATTTTGTGTGCATTGAAGAAAATTGCATAATTTTACCCTTTCAGATTGGGGCTTTTCTCTTTTGCAAACTGTGGTTTATAAATTCTATCTCAGATTGCTCATTCATTACACAAGAATTCTTAATATATATATATATACACACACACACATAATTTCCCTATGCATATGTATGTATGTATATATATATATTAGATATATTATACCCACATTTTTTTTTAATGTTTCTGGAACAGTCGAATTTGAGAAAACATTGTAGTTTATTTCTTTAAAAATGGATTATAATGAATTGGGGATTAACCCTTGCCCCCTCCATAGAGGAAGGGGTTGTGCTATGGAGGGACAAAGCCCTCCACAGGCCATGGCCTATGGAGGAGGCATTGCCCCCTCACAGGAAATGCCTTCCCCTATGGGGGAGGCGTCAGCCCCATCTTAACTTATAGGACTGCAAACTTTACTTTCACTGGTATATGCATAGGAAATTCTGCGGTATGTAAACTATGCATAAATTATATATCACAATATATATATTACTTTCACTGGTATATGCATAGGAAATTTTGTGGTATGTAAACTATGCATAAATTATTTATATATATATAAATACACACACACACAGAGCTATATACATATACATATACACATACATACAAATTCATATATTTTTACAACTCTGTTTTCTCTAGAAAATTTTATCCACTGTCCTTGGTATTACACAGATATATAAATGAATATATACATATATATATATACCTAGTACAAATATCATGGTTATCTACAGAAAACATTACTTTCTATCATTGGTATTAAACAGAAAAACATAGCTCAGTATATATACATTTAGCTATAACTCTACCATGTATTTATGTATATGTGGTTATATTATAAATATATATACATATCTGTATGGTGAACTTTAAAATCTAAAAGTTAAAACTTAGAATAGAAGCAGAGTAAATTCACATAATTAACACTGTGTACAGTAGCAAACTTGAATTTATATGCAAATCTGGTTATTTACATTGTTTTGCTTTTCTAAAACTGTTATATTTCTGAATATCGATGCATTGTATGACTCACCATTTATCATTTTTAAACTTAGGGAAATACACATAAGGCTATGTTAAAAGCTGAAGATGAAACTTTATAGCAAATGTAGACTATTGAAAACACATTAAAAATTAGTGAATTTTTCTGAAAAGAGTAGATTTCTTTTTCTGAATCTATTAAGTCAATTTACTTTGACCAAGTTATTTTAGAAAATGAAACTTGGATTGTTTTAGTAGAAATACATATAGAAAAACTTCTCATACTGAGTGTATGCATGAAAATCTATTTTGATAATCTTTGTGTGAACATTGGAACATGATGAAATTTCTTTGGAATTAGAAATGTGTAAAATTGAATGTGAACATAGATGGAAAATGCATTATTTACTGTATTTTGGAAACTTTCGGGACAGGATGTCAAAGGTGGAGCCACAGAGACGGTAGTTTTACCTTTTCTAAAACTATCATTTGTTTTATTTATGCTTGGCGAAGCACTTGCACCATTGAAATAGATGGAATAAAAGCCTAGAAATAAATGTATATAGGTCTCTGCCACCTCCTATTTGCAAGAAATATGTGATTCTCATGTTAGGAATGCATATAGGCATTAGGCTTGCATCGAGAGTTCCCTCTTGCATTGTTGTTTCAGGTTGCTAGGCTTCTCATGCAAGGCCGGGGATTTCTTCGAGTTAGGGAGAAACCCGGGGAAGTCTTGTACTTCGTGGTTGGGCGGAAAAGGCGCCTTAATCACACTCTTGGCCCCAACTTGCAAGAAGACCAGTGGTGTCACGCCGGTTGAGGTTCAAAGGTTTATATGCTATAAATGTATTCATGTAATATTGTGGATGGCTTGCAAAGCCCACTTGTAAATGTAATTCTATTTGTAATTCAATATTGTAGCATTGAAATAGATGTATTGGAATGAAATTTTTGATGTAACATTGAAATAGATGTATTAATTGAATGATAATGATGTAATTGAAACTTGAATGAATTATGGAAACTCATTGATATGCAATTGGCATTTACATACGTATCATTGCAATGATCCTTGTTGTTAATGAAATTTACTTCTTTTGCATACATGGAATGAAATTTATTACTGAATTTTCCTTTTGAGCATTTATGGAAAGATCTTGATCTATGCATCCTTTCCTTTTAATATACTTGGAATGTAATAAGTTTGGAAAATTATGTGGTTTTAAGAATATCATCTATTGAGCATTACAAATAATTATAAATCAAGTACAAAACTTAAGGCCAATGGCCTTCCTGCACCAACTAATAAATCCATGCCAACTTCAAATGCAACTTGCATAATCATAAAGCTCCAAGCAGATGATTAAAACCAAGAGAACTTATCTAAAGGAACTGGTTTCATAAGATAATTTGTAACATTAATTAAAGTGTCAACTTTCTCAATTAATACCTTCCCACTCTCAACCATTTCTCGCACAAAGTGATACTTAACATCAACATGCTTAGTATGAGCATGATACATAGGATTTTTGGCTAAACACATAGCCCTCTAACTATCATATTCAAGTTTAACTTACTTGCAATTAAAACCAATACCTTTCCCAAGTCTTTGTATCCAAACTACCTTTTTGGAAGCATGTGAAACTGTTGAGTGTGTTGAACTCACATTCAACCAAGGTGTAGGCTCCTCGGTCTTTTATGTTGAAAATAGCTTTTCTTTCTAGTAACTATTCCAACATATATCTCTTACCATAAGAGAATTCAAGCCTCACCTATTTCTCCAAGTATCCATGAGGACCTGTAACCAACCAATTCATGCCAAAATCCAAATGCAACACAACACTTTCATGAAGTAATCAAGCAAATAATTAATGTACCCAATACTTAAGAGAACTACACAAGATCAATGTCAAAGCTCCAATCTTGAACATAAAAATGACATCCATGATCTAACCATCTCCTTCTAGGAGAACACGTGCACCATAACATATATATGCATCCTAGTCTCAAGAGAACCATGTCAAACTCTAAATGCAACAAGAGTAAACCATGACATAATAGAAACCACTCTAAACCAAGAAAACATATCCACAATCATCTGAAGATAACCTTACCAACGATGCATCCACGTCACTTCCAACAACTCCCACTGAACTGTGGTACTGAGTCACACATGGCATCATGACTACCATCCTCTCTATGAAGATCACTCTGAAAAATGAAGCAAAGATTTATCACAAACAATATTAGCTGAAATAACTAATGCATCATTACTTTCATCCGGGGATTCCTTTGTAGAAGAATCAGAGCTCTCTTTCTTGTTCTTACAATCCTTCTTCACATGTTCTGGTTTTCCACAGTTCCAACACTTTACCTTACTCCATCCTTCTGACTTACCCTTCCATTCCTTGTCTCCCTTAGGTTCCTTTTTCTCAAGCCTACCTTTTACAAGCAAGGCATCTCGGATTTATGTTTTAGGCTTCCTCCTCATCTCCTCTGATAGGAGGGTAGGAATTATATTGTCCATCTTCGGATTTGCACCACTACCACTGATAGCAAAAATTAGATTTTCCTAAGACTCTAGTAAAGAACAAAGTAACAAAATGCATTTATCTTCATCTTCTAGCTTTACATCTACAGATGCTAACTGACTTAGAATCAAATTAAAAGCATTCAAATGATTTGCAATAGAATCACCTTCTTTCATCTTTAAAGATTACAGTTGTCTTTTTAGATAACACTTATTAGTAAGACTTTTAGTTTGATAAATATCACCTATTCTCTTCCACAGCTTATATGCAGTTTTCCCTCTTTCCTTCTTATCAAGCTTAGCCCAATCCTCATCTGACATTGTTGTAGGTGACTTTGTCTCATTAACAATAGCTAACCACTAATCTCTCTCTTCAAGGAGATCCTCCATTTTTAGTTTCCACATCTCATAATTAGATCCATTGAACCTTTCAATATCTAAATGAGAATTCAAACTCATTGTAACAAACTTATTTTCCAAAATCAGCAAATAACAAAAATAATAAAAGCTCCCACTACAACCAAAAAACCTTCAATCTTTTAAGAGAAAGGCATCCCAATACTCTACCCAACCTCAGCTCTGGTACCAAATGTTGAAAATTGAGGTGTTTATGTAGGTTAATTTACTTTGTAAAACTTTATGATTGTTGATCTAAATATGTATTCTTTGTTACAAATTCTTTGTGGGTGATTATTTGATTAATTCATTTTATCATTTGTAGAATGAAGACAGAAGGTTGTAGAAGAATTAGATAGGATATTAGAAGATACACAACATATACCACGGAGAAACCCTTTCGAGAAAAAACTCCACCAAGAATCAATGTATTATTTAATCTCTGAAGTAGATTACAATAACTCTAATCCTTGCTTGAGAATGATTCTTTTTCCTTCATCAAATCTTCTTCACAACCTACAATAAAACTGATAATCACTCTTTTCAACTTGCTTGAGATGAATAGGCATTAATCAAATTTACAAACTCCAAAAGAGTTACAATTACAATTCTCAATCCCTGTCCCTAAAAGGTACGCCTATCTCTTGCAAGTAAAGTTATGTTGTGAAGAACAATGTCAAATCTTCATCTTCATCCATTTTGGTGTCCCAAATTGAATTACAAACTCAACCTTTATTCTGTAAATGTCTTCAAGGCTTTATCCTCAAAGTAGGCACCCAAGAGTGGGCCCACTTAACTTAGCCTTCTGAAATATCTTAGCATGCAAAGGAGTTAATTCCAAGAAGACAACTTGGGTTCTGATGCAAGAGCATCTAGTGGTGTAAGGGCAATCTTGCATCACCCAAAAATAGTTAAATTTCAAGTTTATCAGTTTTTAGATGTTTTAAATTTTTGGATACACTTTTTGTCATAATGAAATTCCCAATTTACGGTTTTTATTTTCGGTTCCTGGGTTGAAAGATATTGCAGTTTTAGTTTCCCAGATTTGCACCTGAAAATCTTCCGAGTGAGATTTGAGGCACTTAGAGCTCCTGGATCGGCCCCAAAACTTGCCAAAATTGGTGTAGTGGATTTCAAGTGCGTTATTGACTTTGAGACCTTTCCAATGGTTCAAACGGTTTGTGAATCGGAGTCTCGGATCAAAAGTTATGGCCCCGGGAAGTTGGCACACTTCTAGAAGATACAATTGCAAATGCTCTTTTGAAATTTGAACTTCATGTTGTAATTTTCGGTGCCAAACCACCTAAAATAAAATTTGAATGTTGTTTTGGCTCCAAACTAATGAGGGGCTCTATTTATGGGCGGGTTTCTAATTTTTCAGTAACCTTTTGGGGACAAACTCGCACATTGCGAAAGGGTTATTCTGTAGCTTTCTGTAACTTGCATGTGTTGTAGAACTTGGGGATTTGAGATCCTCTGCATGTAAGAAGCTCCATTTTTTGAATAATAAAATTTATTCTCTTGTTTGTGGGTTATTTTCTAAGTCTTGGGTTGCGCCCCCATCAAGTGGTATCAGAGCGGGTTTTCTTGAGCATGTGGACATATCGCCGATCGTGAGGCAGTTCGCACTAGGACCATGGTTGTGGGTCGAGGTCAAGAAAGATGCCTCCAAGAGTGGTGCCTGGTAGGCATGGTGGTGCCAGAGGTGGTTGAGGTGGCAGAAATATTGGTGGAAGAGATGCACTGGCAGCCCTCCAGAGACAGATTGATGCGTTACAAGAGTAGTTGAGAAGAGGGTTAAACCCGAGGGAGAAAAGTGAGGATGAAGGAGAGGAAGAAGGTTAAAATGTAGAAGAGGAAGAAGAAGCAATTGATCAAGACAAAATGCGGCTAATAAGGGCCATTTCGAAGATCAGGAAAAGACCCAGAGCGGAAGTCCCTAGTTATTCTGGAAGTCTGAACCCGAAAGAGTTGATCGACTGGATCAACGAACTAGAAGAATATTTTGAGTATGAGGAAATGGAGGACCCAGATCGGGTTAAGTTTGTGAAAATGAAGCTAAAGGGCCACGCTAGTATTTGGTGGAAAGATGTTCAGTTGGAAAGAAATCAAAGAGAAAAAGGCAATATCACTAGATGGGATCGTATGGTAGAGAAACTAAAGAAGCAGTTCATACCAGTGGAATAGGAGTTAGATATGTTGAAGAAATTGCAAGTGTTGAAGCAAGGAAGTAGATCTGTGAAAGAATATAATGAATATTTTCACAAGATAATCATCAGAATGGGTCACACAGAGGCCAATAAGGAGAAGGTAGCCGATATCTTAATGGGTTACGACCAAGCATTCAAGAGGAGTTAATCCTAGTCAGAATGACCACCATTGAGGATGTGTATCAATTTGCTCTAAAGGTGGAAGAGAAGCTGAACAAAAAATTTGATGGAAAGCAAAAAGGATGAGGAGGTCAAAGCGGAAGGGGCAATGGTAGGCCTTCAGGAAGCCAAAATGATGATGAAAAGAAAAGTGAAGATGTGGGTACCAGCCGAAGCCAAAGGAATGGCAACTTCTACCACCCTCGTGATCAAAATAGTGGTGATCAAAGAGGTAGAGGATGAGGGAGATATGGACAAGGATCTGGAAGAGGTGGTTTCAAAGGAACATGTTTCCAGTGTGGTGAAGAAGGGAATTGAGCCCTATGAATGTCCACAACACCAAGGAAGGGTAGACAAAAGGCCAAAAGGTCGTGGAAGGAGTTAGCATCTTGGATGGGGAGAGCCCAACTAAACATTAGGATGATGTTGAAAGGGGAGGAAACCCCCTAGTGGTGAGGAGAGCCCTGGTGACTGAGGGGAAGGAACCAAAACAAAGGAAGAATTTGTTTTGCACAAGGTGCAAATGTGAAGGAAAATATTGTGATGTCATTATTGATAGTGGGAGCATTGATAATCTAGTGTAAGAGGAGATGGTCCTGAAAGTTGAAGGCTGAGAGAGGGAAGGCACCCACATCCATTATCGGATTGCACAGTTCTTGAGAGAAAGACCACAAAGTTTTGGTCAATGGCCGGTGCCCTGAAGTAAAGTTCAAGATCGAGAGCTACCATGATGAGGTACTCTGTGATATTATCCCCATGGATGCATGTCACATGTTGTTGGGGAGGTCATGGCAGTTCAATAGGCGAGCTATACATGATGGCCATGCAAACACTTATTCCTTGACAAAGGATGGGGTTCGTCACAAGTTGAAACCCCTGAAGGAGACCGAAGAAAAGGTATGCAGTAGTGCTAGAATTTGTTATGTAGATGGAAGAAAATTTTTAGAAGGTATGAAGCATGAGCGTGTGTGTTATGCATTGATTCCTAGAGTGAGTAAGGAGGATACTGAGAAGGTTCTAGAAGAAGTTTTGGGATGTTGGATGAGTTTAGGGATATTGTTTCTGATAATGTACCTGAGGGTTTACCACCAATAAGGAAAATCAGTCATCAGATTGACTTGATTCCTGGAGCCAGTTTGCCAAATAAGGCAGCTCATAGAATGACTCCAACAGAAAATGAGGAGTTGAAAAAACAAGTTCAAGAGTTGTTGAGAAAGGGTTTGATATGGGAGAGTTTGAGTCCATGTGCAGTACCTACAGTACTAGCACCAAAGAAGGATGGGGAGTCTAGGATGTGTACAGATTCCCGAGGCCATAAACAAGATAACAATCAAGTACAAATTTCCTACCAAGGATGGATGACTGATGGACTATTTGAGTGGAGCTCGATTACTTCACAAAGATTGATCTAAGAGTGGATATCCACCAAATCCCAAGTTTGAGAGGAGATGAATGGAAGGCGCCTTCAAAACCAAAGAGGGCCTATCTGAGTGGTTAGTCATGCCTTTTGGGCTAACCAATGCAGAGCACATTCATGGGGCTCATGAACGAGGTACTAAAATAATTTCTGGGAAGTTTTGTTATTGTGTATTTAGATGATATTTTGATTTTTAGTAAGGCGTTGGATGAGCATCTGATGCATATTCAGAGAGCCTTTGAGAAGTTAAGAGAAGAGAAACTATTGATTAATCTAAAGAAGTGCAGTTTTGTGAAGAGCGAGTTAGTGTACTTGGGGTTTGTTGTCTGAGCAGAAGGTCTCAAGATGGACCCAGAGAAGAGCTATTCTAGAATGGCCTACCCCAAAACTGCTATCGAGGTGGAATCTCCATAGTTTAGCTAGTTTTTATAGAAGTTCATTAAAACTGGTATTTGTGGACCCTTATTTGAAACAATGAGAGGGGATAGAAAATAATTCAAAGTGGAGCATTAGACAACAAAAGATTTTATTTGTTGAGCGGTGATAGAACAACCTATTCTAAGCCCTCCCAAATTTCAACAAGGTGTTTTGGTGTAGTTTAATGATACTAGTGGTTGTGCCATTGGAACAATGTTGAGCCAAGAAGGTAAACCCATTGCCTATTTCAGTGAAAAGTTAAATGATGCCAAGAGAGTATTTTGTATATGATCAGGTGTTTTATGCAATAGTTCAAGCATTAAAGAAATAGACATTATTTGTTGCCGAAGGAATTTGTTCTATATACTAATCATCAGACCTTGCAGTACCTAAATAGTCAAGCAAAATTAAATCAGAGGCATATGAAATGGGTAGAGTTTTTGTAGAGTTATACCTTTGTTTGAAACATAGGAGTGGGAAGTCAAATGGGTTCTTGATGCCTTGTAAGTAGGAGGCATACATTGATAAAGATCTGAGATTGAAGTGGATTGCTTCAATGAACTCAAGACTTAACTATCACCCGAGGAAGATCGATTTCTGAGAGGAGCTTGGAAAACTTGCAAGGAACATTGATGGACAAGACAAGGTGCTGGATTTCATAATCTAGGATGGCATGTTATTTAAGGGAAGTCAATTGTGTATCTAAGGAGTTCCATGAGGGAGAACTGATAAAGGAGAAGCATAGTGGAGGAATGGTAGGACACATTTTGGTGAGGATAAGACCATTCCCATTATCGATGAAACATTATTATTGGCCTCGGTTATCCACAAGGATGTGAAGAATTTTGTACAAAGTTGCAGGGTATGTCAAATGGCTAAAGGGGTGAGCTAGAATACAGGCTTATATCAGCCCTTACCTGTACCAGAGAGGCCATGGGAGGATATAAGTATGGACTTTGTTCTTGGTTTTCCAAGGACACAATGAGGGAATGATTCAGTCTTTGTGGTGGTTGATAGGTTTTTGAAGATGGCACATTCCATTCCATGTCAGAAGACCCGTGATGTAGTCCACATTGCTGACTTGTTCTTCAAAGAGGTGGTGAGGCTACATGGTCTGCCAAAGAGTATCGTTTCAGATCGTGACACCAAATTTGTGGGGTACTTTTTGGAGGACCTTGTGGAAGAAGTTGAAGACAGAGTTGAAG
Source organism: Sequoia sempervirens (assembly GCA_007258455.2). Lineage (NCBI taxonomy): Eukaryota > Viridiplantae > Streptophyta > Pinopsida > Cupressales > Cupressaceae > Sequoia > Sequoia sempervirens. The sequence continues at coordinate 1,114,886 of VDFB02000013.1, read as the reverse complement.
TTCAGTTTTGCACACCATCCACAAACATATGGGTAGATAGAGGTTGTTAATAGGAATCTAGGTAACCTACTGAGATGTTTGGTAGGAGATAAACACAAGGGATGGGACTTGATCTTACCCCAGGTAGAATTTTCTTACAACAATTCTGTCAACAGAAGCACTGGTAGATCACCATTCCAGATTGTGTATGGAGGTAGCCCCAGAACAGCTCCAGAATTGAGGAAGATGGACCAAGAGAAGAAATAAGTGCAGCTGAAGATTTTACGAGAACACATCAAGGATATACATGAGAAGGTAGAGAACATATTAACAAGATGAATATGCAATATAAGGCTAAGGCAGGATCAAAGAGGAGGTATAAGGAGTTTGATTGGTGATGAAGTGATGGTCCACTTGAGGAAAGAAAGGTTTCAGTGGGAACATATAACAAATTGAAGATGAAGAAGTTCGGTCCCTGTAAGATTTTGAAGAAGCATGATTCAGGGAATGCATATGAGGTAGAGTTGCCTGATGGAATCAACATTTCCCCTGTGTTCAACATTTCAGATTTGACAGAGTATCATGAAGGTGGTGCAGAGGAAGTACAAATGATGTAATAGTGTAGGATTCCAGCACCTACTTCAGAAAAGGAGGAGATTGAAGCAATCTTGGATAGTCGCGTGGGAAGGAGTACCAGAAATAGGCAGTATGAAGAATACCTGGTGAAATGGAGAGGAAGCCCTGTTGAAGATTCATCCTGGTTGCCTAAGGTAGAGGTTGACCATTTGGGTTTTCCTCCACCATCTGAGACATGATGGGGTCACTTCTCAAACTACCCTGGGTGTCTGATGCAGGAGTATCTAGTGGTGTAAGGGCAATCTTGCATCACCCAAAAATAGTTAAATTTCAAGTTTCTTGATTTTTAGATGTTTTTTACATTTTTGGTTACCCTTTTCATCATAATGAAATTCCCAATTTACAGTTTTTATTTTCGGTTCCTGGGTTGAAAGATATTGCAGTTTTAGTTTCCCAGATTTACACCTAAAAATCTTTTGAGTGAGATTTGAGGAACTTAGAGCTCCCAGATCGGCCCTGAAACTTGCCAAAATAGGCATAGAAAATTTTGAGCGTGTTATTGACTTCGAGACCTTTCCAACGGTTCAAACGGTTTGCGAATCGGAGTCCCAGATCAAAAGTTATGGCCCCGAGAAGTTGGCACACTTCTAGAAGATACAATTACAAATGCTCTTTTGAAATTTGAACTTCATGTTGTAAATTTTCGGTGCCAAACCACCTAAAATATAATTTGAATGTTTTTTTGGCTCTAAACTAATGAGGGGCTCTATTTATGGGTGGGTTTTTAATTTTTGGGTAACTTTTTGGGGACAAGCTCGCACATTGCGAAAGGGTTATTCTGTAGCTTTCTGTAACTTGCATGTGTTGTAGATCTTGGGGATTTGAGATCCTCTGCATGTAAGAAGCTCCATTTTCTGAATAATAAAATTTATTCTCTTGTTTGTGGGTTATTTTCTAAGTCTCGGGTTGCACCCCCATCAGGTTCCCAAGTTGGGTCCAAGTCATTTCTTGTTAACTGAAACATTTCTCTCCACCATTCATGCAAGAATGGTCATCCCCTGTTAACTTAAGGTAGTCACCTGTTATTTGTCATGCAACTCAAGTAATTAGTCATGCATTCCAAGTTAACTGAAGTCAACTAGCATTCAACTAAAACTAACTGAAGATAACTGAACCATAACTGAACTAAACTAAACTAAACTAAATTGATTCTAAACTGAACTGAACTAAACTAAACTAAATTGAACTGAACTGAACTGATCTGAATTGAACTGAACTGAACTTCATGCATGTAAACATCAAACCCTAACTCCTAGGATCTTTACATGCATTCAAAAGTGTTATCTCTTACTCCAAAAAGTTAACTAAACTCAAGGTGAGTGTCACCTACCATGTGGGCACCCCATGTGCCCCTATTATTTAGGAACTCATATTGGACGCCCTCACATGCTCCTAACATTTATAATTAATTACAAATGTCAATTAACATGATTATTTCATCAAATATTAATCTCTCTCTAATCCTAGTGTTTGAGAACACTTTCCAAGGACTTAGGAGATACATGAAATAAAAATGATGCATGAAGTCCTTGACATGATACTTGATGCTTGAATGTTGCTCTAAAATGCTTGATAATTTTCCCTTGAATGCTCTTGAATGCTTTTGTAGACACTTGAATGCTCTTGTGAACTCAAACTTGCTATAAGGATGAATACTTGAATGGTTGGGGTGGAATGAGTGAAAGAAACTTGTATTTATACTCAATCATGCAAAAAATTAATAAAATTACAACACTACAAGATGACATCAAATCTAGGAGGATAAAATCCCACCAAAAAATTGAATTAATTTTGATTTTTGGCCACACGGGACTCATTCAGCCAAGGTGGTGAATGAGTCCCACCAGGCATAATTTTTGGGACCATTTTTACAAATGCTTAGAAAGGTGTGAAACCAGGTTCAGAACCCAAAAACCTAGGTGGGACTCATTCACCCAAGGTGGTGAATGAGTCCCAAATCAATAAATCTGGGCCACACAAATTGAAAACACTTGAATTATAATTGGGTATTGATTTGTGTTAGGAATATACTCAAAAAGATGCTTAAATGGGGCTCGTGGATGCAAAATAAGGCCAATTAAAACATAAAGAAGCCCAATTATTAAATAAAACCCTAGAAAAGTGTGAAAATGTGTTACAACACTTTACAACACTCCAAATAAAGCACCAATAATCCCATTTAGTTCACAAGTGCCCAAGACCTAATGTGAATATGTTAGACATATTACAACTCTAAATCAAGGTCAAGTTAGGGGGGGCCTTTTTCCATCATTACAAACACCATTGCAAAGTACTTAAAAAATTATGTACTTTAAACAACTACACATTATTAAAGTTTGCTTGTATGTGCCCTAATAAAGCCCCAAAATTTTCCAAAATTAGAATTGTATAATGTCACTTGTGAGAATTTACTAATTATAGAAAATGTGCATCAAAATTAGAAAATACCTACACCATCATGAAAAACATAGAAAAATAGCCAAGAAAAACCTTTGAAAAAGGAGGTCATATGATCAAGTTATGGCCTTTTAAAATGAGGTTCCAGACCCGAGTTACCAATAGAGAGGTGGATAAGATGATGCAAGACGATTTTGATGTAAATAGTAACAAAATTAAATATCTAAAATATTCCCAAACCACTAATCAATTTTCTTGGAACCAATTTTTAGAGTGAAAACTACTCATTTTTAAATCAAAACTACATTTTTTGAGTGGGAAACCACTTTTTAAGAATAGCTGATGCCACTACGGTAAACCACTTGGGACAAAGAAGAATTTCTAGCATGGCTATGAGTCCCAATGGAGGTGGCTTCTTATGATGGCAATGATGTGTTTTTGTTGCTAGAGGTGGTGATATGGCTAAAGCTTATACCTACTACACACTAACATAAGGTTGCACATTGGTTGTATCCATTGGTACTACACCAGTGGTGGGGTACTGACAATGAACACCCAAAATATAATATATATTTTTATTTTAATGATTTATGTGTTATATAATATAAGTGTACAATCTAGGGGAAAATAGTTTTACCATAAATTCTCCTAGAACTAAAACTAAAATATGGGCTTTTGGGCCCTCTAAATGTAATTCAAAGCTTTAATTTTCTTGAAAATACCCCAAAAAATAGTTGTGATTAATCAACATTTAAGACCCCCATTTGTAAACTATCTTCCTAAACTTCAATTTTAGTGAAATGAAATCCAATACTTTCTCAAGCCTCTTTGATGCTATGGAATAGCTAAAAATATTTCCCTTATTAATAAAAAATTACAATCACTCAAACTTTAGAAAAAAACAAGTTTAAAACCCTAAAGGTTAAAAAACTTCCATATGTAGCATCAAAAATTGTCACCCTTGACAATTTCACACTAGGTTTAGCTCCCCCCTATGTGCTTGGACTTAATTATGCATTTAATTACCTATTTTATAAATATCTTTAAAAAATCAAACAATGGGAATGGAAATAAGCATTTGATGTTTGACCCTAATGTTTTAGGCCTCGAAAAGGATGGGTCTAAACTGGGGTGCACCCAACACCCTTTTCCAACCCTTTTTGGCTCCATTTTGGATATGTCAGTGTCGATATTTTATTATTTGAAAATTTGAATTTATTTTTCAGTAATTGACATTTGATTTTTGGGAAATTAGAAGAATTGCATATAAATACAAGTCATTTTCACCATTTTAATCCTAGCACTTTCATTGAGCAAAATTGAACATCCTAAAAGCAATCAAGAGTAATCAAGAGAAAAATTATCAACATTATTACAAAATTTATTTCAATCAAGCATCATGTCAATCATTCATCTTGTTTTTATGTAAGTTTGTTCATGTTTTATGCTCATTTATTTTGTGAGTACTAACACTTGCAGGACTTCAAATCAAGCAACAATTTCTCCTTGAAGGTGATGAGTACATGACTTCAGTCTATCAAGGAATGTAGATCTAAGTGGTTAGTTTTAGCATTAGTTAATTTATCACATGTTTATCATTTATCCTTTGCCCAACCAAGGGTAAGCTCTCTTTTTACATCATCATAACCATTGTGACAATAGAAATAGAAAAACAAGGTTTGACTTAGGCAAGACCCTATACAACACAACCCTTCCCTCTCTTTCACATGTGTTCGTTTTCAAATCTAAAGCAAATTGGAAGAAGATTAAGGATTAATTGCTCATTCATCCATTCAAGCCCTACAATTTGTCAAGTTAAGGAAAGTGGATTTTAATAATAATAGATGAAGTTCTAACAATGACCCCAAGAGAACATGACTTACAGATTGAGAGCTCCAAAAAGGTGAAATCAGGTCTTGAAAAGATGAAAGACAACTTAGGGCACCCCGCGCCCCTGACCAGTCATTTCAACACTAGATTTACATGATAGGTTCTTTTGTGTCTGCCCTTTGTATTTCCGGAATCAATTTTTGTCCTTATATTTTTTGTTTTTCAAAATTCATCTCAATTTGCTACTTTTTCATAATTTACCTAGGAACATCATTGCATCAAAATAAAATTCAAAAAATTAACAATTAATCAAATCATCATCATACCTCCCTCAATAGTGGATTAAAACCTTGATCCACCATTTTGGCTCTTCCATTGAGGTTTGTAGCCAAGTAGGTATTGAGATTATTTTTAATCCACCCAATTGAGAAAAGTCTGATTTAAGACCTAGATCCCTTCTCCCAACCAAACACCAATTTTTTTTTATTATCTAGATCATTTGTATATTTAAAAGAACATACTTGGTTTTCAAAAAATCTACATGAAAAGTGATTATCCCTATAAAATCTCTCAAATATGGAAACTTAGAAGATCTAACCCTACTCTAAGTGCTTGCTACACCCCATCTCAAGTAGTTACCAAGTTACTTTTACCCAGTAAATAAAGATGATGATAAATGTTAATCAGAACTTTAATATGTTCAATAGGTGAATGAAAATACTGAAATATGCATTAAAGATGGTATTGCTTTTGAAAGAGTGAATATGTTTTATATTGATGGAAAATGTGATGGATGAATATGTATTACAATATGAATGCTTTGATGATGCTAATGAATTTTATGTGAATGGCTAACTAACTATGTGATATACTAAGTTGAATATAGGAATAGGTTTGAACCTCCGGAAGAGAGGGGGATAATCACTTAGGAGAGAAGCTTGGTCTGGTAACCTTTAATTTAGCTTAATTGAGCATTCACACACCCATGTCCTAGGTTGGTTTAGAAGAGTCAAGTCAGTCATGATTTGGTAAGTAACCCCTTAGTTGAAGTCTTTGATAAATTGGAAAGATTGCATGGTCATCTTTGATTGGTTTTTTTTTCTGTCTTTGATTATGTGATTGTTTCTTTGGTTGAATTGCGTATTTGAATCTTTGTATTGGGTTTGAGTTCTTTGTGTGTTATGTAAATCAATGATTATATATATAGAATGTATATATATGTGTTCGTGTGTGGAAATGATAACTCATACATAATGAATGTGTATGTGCATGTCTATACGAAAGTAGGAATACTTTCGTGTACCCATGCATGGATACATCACATGCATCGAAATACCAATTTGACATATGTTACACGCATATATATGTATGTATGCATTCAATTTATATTATCAATCGATAAAAGCGTAATTATATATTATATATATATATATATATATATATATGTATATGTATATGTATATGAATGTGTGTATGTCTATACATACATAATCATATATATGTATGAATATATATATTATCTTATATAATTAAAGTATTTATATATTTAAATATCAAAGAATGTTTATATAGATATTGATATTATAATACATATATATATATATATATAATTATATATAATATTAAAAGCATTTTCATAGCGCATATACTAATAAGAGTTTGGGCAGCACATTTGTAGAATGTAATCAACGCTTCAAATAAAGCTTGGGTGGGCCATGAAACTATACATGTTGCGCATAAATGCAAGAATTAATACCATCCCTTTAAAAGTGCATGAATGTATAATGAAGCCAACACTATATCAATAGTTTGTTATGCATAAGTATAAGAATACTATGTTGGGTGCAAGGGTATGGAAATTCCAAACGAATAAGGGTGAGAATAAGTCTGTAAATAACATTTAGACTAAGTCAAGAACAAACTTGACTACATTTTGTAAAGGAATTTGAATTAGGAAATTTGTTTTGAGCTTGTTGTCCCTTGTATCAAGTCAACTCAACCATTTAAATGGTAAGGACTATGATGTGTTGCAAACCTATGAGTTAACTTGGTGAGTTGCTACACGAGGTTAGAAAGGTGGAAAAAATACTGACTTGTTTGTATCCTTTAGTTGCTCACAAATTAGTATAAATAGAGGTGCTCATTCTACCAATTGTTACACTTATCAATCTGGTTTTCTTTTGTTATTTTGCTCCATGTTTTATGCAAAAGAGTTTAGAGAGCTTTGCTAGTGAGTGAGAATTATTTTGGTGAAGTTGCAATTACTGATTGTTCTTGGATAGAGGCTAGTTTAGTGATAAGATTGATCTTAGAAGGAGCAAGCATACTTTTATGGAACTGGAACTTGGGAAATCAATGTGTTCATGGGAGCTAAAGTCCAGGAATGCTGATTTCTATAACTCTACTCTTTCATATATATTAGGTTATTCATTTATGTTTTTTATGATTGTGAAAAGAGTGTTACCAATGCTTGTTTGAGATTGTATGATACTTGGTTGGAGTTTTGATAGATGAAACTCTCTTTTATTAGCACATACTTAGGTATTATATGGAATAGTGTGGTTATATTGTATTTAAAACTATGCTAGGTGGTTGAGACTATATATATGCTACATAGGTCATGTAGAATGGGAAATGACAGTATGTTTAAGTACTACTTTGGAAATGTTAGGTTTTTGAGAAAACCTTAATGGTAATTCATAACTCCTTGGAGGAAGAGGAGTAATCTATTTTTATGGTTAGGAATTATATTTGAGTATGATTTTTTTGATAGTCATCATGGGGTTGAATAAAGTACTTTTTGATTATGTTAATATATATAATAATGTGTGGGTAAATATGTTGCCTTATTGAAAGAAAGATTGATTATGAACTAGAAGCTTAATAGGATATCTTGAATATATCAATAAGAAGTAAAGGGTGATTATAATGGAAAGTTTATGTGATTTGCATGTTCGTGGGGGTTGATAGTTGTAACTGACTAGAGTCAACTAGAGAGGATTATTATATCAAGTTCAAATATATGAAAAATGATACTATACTATTAATGCCATTTGTGTTGTATGTCAACCTATGTATAGTTTAGGATTTTATCCTGGGATTTGGGTAAACCAAGGTTGACAATAATGTATGTGATTAAGTTTATCACTTGAATTTATGAATTACTATTTGGTTGGAGCCATAGGTGATATTATCCTATCGAGTTGGAATTATTACTTGATTGATTGTTTTACACTCTTGACATGAAGTCATTTAATTGACGAGAATCCACTTTTGAATAGCCTTTTAATGAGGAGATTACACTCTTGAATAAAGTCTTTTATTGTTGAGATTGTAATTTTAAATAGAGTCATTTAATGTTATGACATTATGTTTATTCATATGAATAATTGGTAAGATAAAGTTTCTTTTAGATACTTGTAGCAATGCCATTTAGATATGAGTTAATGGGAAGGTTATTCCCAGGATTAGGATAATCCATGAGAAAGGGGATAGCATTTGAATAGAATACTAATGAACAATACAAATTGAGCAATTAAATGTGGTGAAATAGGTGAACTCACTTGAATTTATTGGTTGATGAATCTTGTTGTGCAGTTTTTGCACACACGCCCTACTGAAAGCAAAGACCCTCTTTTGTGTTCGCTCTTGTTGTTTTGGCCATTTGATTTTGAGGATTTATTTTTCCTTGGCATGAGCTAAAAATTTTATCTTGCTTGCCTAGGTGTTTTCCCAAAGTTACACGTTGAAAATCTTAAGATTTGGGCCAAGTTCGGGTTTTTACCCTAGTTCAGGATTTTTCGCCCCGTCCGGATTTTCCCGAATTGCGTTCGAAGTCCAGATCTGTCTACTTTGCACCATGTTTCAGAGATTTCTGGCCTTTGTGGAATTTCACTTAGGCCGGATTTTTCTAGAATTTCATTGTGCCGTCGGTTTTCCGAATTTGGTTGATTTTTGAGCTTTATGTCATTATGCCTTATCGTTCACGTTCTCTTGAGTTGAAGTTCATTCTTTGAGTGTTGGACTTGAGATTGGCATGCTGTGGCATTTTGAATTTGTGAATTATTTGATCTCGTTGTGCTTTGGCATTTTGGACTTACTTGGGATTTGAATTTTTGTGTCTCGAGCTTGCTCTGTGTGTTCATGGTTAAAATTTAGGGTTTCATGCCTAGGCCATCACCATTTCATCTTGATTTGCTTTCGAATGAACCTAGAATTCAAAGAAGATTTCTAGGAGGTTCAAGTTAATCAATTTTCGTGCCCTAGATCCTCAAATTTGTGATCTTCGATCAATTTGAGTGGGATTGTGTTAAGATTGTCGATGTTCGGGTTTTTTGTTAGCCTCAAGATTTTCCTGTCTGGTCGGATTTTCCCGATTTCTCCTTCTTCCCCTCATTTTCTCGAAATTCATGCAGTGTTATCATTTTCGCGGAAATATGGTCCGCCCGGATTTTTCTGGATTTTTTGGAAGCTTGGTGAAATTTGAAAATTGAGTGAATTGAATGATTTTAATGATAAATTCTTATTATTCCATGCTTTTAATTGATAAATTACACAAGGTTATCTGCACCTTTTCTGCACTTTAATGAGCAATTTCTGATTTTGTGCTTATTTCGCCAGAATCCTCATGGGTCAGATTTTTCCAGAATTTCCCTTCTGGCCTAGATTTAGCAGCTGGATCGAAGTCTCAGACTATGTAGTTTGTGATTGAGCGATGTTTCTGGATTGATTTCGATCTTCGCTCAGATTTTTTTGAATGACGAATACATTACTGATGTTGGGTTAATCTTGATCTTCATGTTTTAATAGTGTTATAATGGATATTAATGGTGGTTTTTGGTGATTGCAGGCTGAGTTTTGTTGGGTCATCAAGGAAGTGTTGGAGATGAAATTAATTCGATTAAAGAAGAAATTCAAGTATTGGTTGCTCCACCCCTTGGCTGACTTGGAGGTGCGCTCAGGATAAGGAAGGAAGCAGTTAATATGGGGCTGCATTAAAACTTGTGCTTCCCTCTTCTCATGTCTTGGTTTGAGTTGTGTTGGAGATCCTAGGCTGACCTGGATTGAGTTCATGCATTAAATGCTAATCTGTTCTATTTTGAATTCTCCTTGGGCCAGCCTGTTTTATGGCCATTTATTATTGTAAACATTAATTGGGCCAACTTGTTTATGGCTATTTTATTATTGTAATTCCCTTGCTAGGCTGACATGCTTTGGGGTTCTCTATAAATTTGGCATTTCGCCTCATTTGTAACAACATAGATAGAATAGAGATAACATATAGAGATAGTTCTCAAAGCGAATTTAGCAGTAGAGCAGAGGTAGAAGTTAGGTCATTATGAGCAAGTGTTGTAACAGAACATTGAATTGTTGCTGAAATTTGGTGATTCAATACAATTGAAGACATTGTGATTTTCTGGTGATCTCTTTTGTGTTGACTTATCTTGCATGGTTCTTATGATTCTATCTTTCAAATTGCTCAAGGTTATTAGATATATGTTAGATTTAGATTTAGATATGATTCAATGGTGTTCATGATTTGATGCTTGAAGTGTTTTAGCAATCCTTGGTCGATACTTTTGCTAGCTGATTGTTAGTTGCTTTGCAAAGTTAGCCTGGACCTTTATATTCATTGTGCTTAGTTCAATTGTGGAGATTTATTCATTTCAATTGCAATTGGGTTGTCTTGGATGAATGTTCATGATCTAAAAATATTAATACCTTAGAAGATTGCACTGTTTCTGTAAGATTGTAGATTTATCTTGGTCAAGCAGAATTAGTTTATGAGGGATTGGTCCATTTCAAGTATTTCATCATTTGCATTGTTAATCTTAGGAGTAGTTTTAAATTTAGATATCTCTCTGAAACCCTAATGTTTTGTTATTTCTTTTATCATTTGAGTTAGATTTAGGATTGAAGTATCATTACGTTGCTAGATATGATAAGTTCAAGATTTGGTATTTTCTTGTAGTAAGGTCCCTTTGTGATTACCAACATTTTCACATTTATCACTAAGTTGTTTATGCATTGTCAAGACCTGACATTAGAGACCTTGGGGTTATCTCTTGAGGCTTGCTGATAGAGATTTAACTTTCAAGAGAGATAGGATTTCATATTATGTCTAAGTTGTTCTCAGAAAATATCATCAACAGATTGGCGCTAGAAGGAGGGCCTGAATAAGCTAAGTTAGATCAATTTTTGTCTGCCATCTCTCCTGAAAGATTTAGAAGAAGAACCAGATCTACTCCAGGAGAGGAGGAATTTCAAGAGTTACCAGTCCCTACTAGGTCAAGAAGGGCTAGCAGAAGGGGAGAATCATCATCCATCCAACCACCTCCATCATCTCCATCATTCTCATCTTCATCAAGCTCATCTGAGTCTGAGTCTAAGGACATTCCCATCCAACAACCTCAGCCAGCCATAAATTAGCCATTACCACCCCCACCTCCACCAATGACCTTCCTAGCTAATAACCCATCTCCATTGAGTTTCGCCAATTACAATGTCATGCCCAAGAACCCTAAGCACTTTTGTTCAAAGTTCCATGTTAATGATCCCAATAGAATTGTTGAGGAACACATCAAGATCTTTCAGACTAGCCTTAAGGATAGGGGAATCAATCATGAAGATGTAGCATGTAGGCTCTTTCCTTATTCCTTGGGAGAGGATGCATTCTATTGGTACAATTATTTACCTGTTGGGTCTATCCAGAATTGGAATGAACTAGAGAATGCATTCTTGAAGAAGTTTAGGATTCCCATCAGCCCCAGTGAGCTCTACTGTTAGTTCACAAATGTTAAGAGAGAAGTCTAGGAGCCTATAGGGTCCTTCAACAACTGGTTTCACCGCGCCTATACCAGACTGTAGGCCCCTTATACTTTTGATGAGCCCACTGCTTTAGAGGTCTATTATGAGGGACTTGGTAGTCTGGCAACCACCTTCATGAAATAGAGAAACAATCCTCCTAATAATTTTCTTGATGCATATGCATAGGTTGTAAAGGTTAGCACTTCCCTAAGACAACATTTGTCTGGACCTTTACCATCATTAGGACTCATTGCTCACCCTAGACAAGTCTCAACTCTCAATCAAGCTCTCACTAATCATACCCCAATCATGAATCTGGTTCCCCAGTTGCCTATGGTTCCTCACCCAGAGCCTCTAGTGAGTCAAGTGCCACCTGTAGTCAGCTATCCCAAGAAAAATGCAAACCATCCTTTGCATCCACAATCTCATGCTAGCTACCCCCCATATCTATAGAATTCTAAAGTTTTGAACCAATCATTGAGTACCAGCACTACAATGGGTTATCCTCAAAATAATGTGAGCCAGCCTCCATATAGAAATCTTGACCAAGAGAGATTGGATGACTTGACCGAACAAGTGAAGAAGCTAAATATGGAGGTAACTTACTTGAGGAACCAGAACAGTCAGTTGCAAGCTGCTTAGAGAAATATGCAGTCCAATCAGAGTAGAGAAAGTCGAGAAAATCAACAAGGACAACACTTTGATAGAGGGAAATATCCTAAAAGAGGGTATAGTAATGAAAGAGGATATAACCATGACAGAGGATACAACAATGAAAGAGGATATAACAATGATAGAGGATATAATAATGATAGAGGACAAAATTATGATAGAGGACAATCCTCAGGCCAGAACTTTGACTGAGGGCAAGGTGGTGGACAAGGGTTTGACAGGAGATAGCCACTAGGACAAAACAAGACTTGGAACACGAGGCCTAATAATGGAGGAGTCCCTACTCCATTGGATCTACCATTCAATCAAATAGTCAACCAAGAGAATCCTCCTAATGGTGTATATTTATTTGAGGCTACATTATCAAGATGGTGTAGGCTTTATAAAACAAGTCAGCATTATGAGTTAGATTGTCAAGAGTTCCAAATAGCAGTGTCAATCTTCCAGTATGAATTGGAGAACAATTCGAGTGGTCAGGAAATGGTGCCATCTACTCCCTATGATTCACAAGTGTTGGCACTGAATCATGCTCCCTTTCCACATAGCAAAGACAATGTGCCTGAAAAAGAATTAGACCAGTTCAAGGAAGAGGCAGACCAGGTATGCAATGGAGATGAGATTTCACAGTTGTTTGATGAAAATCCAATAAATGACAATGGCACCATGGATGAGGAGAAGCTTATGTTGAAGAAGTACAAACTTTCCAAAGGCATGTTAAGAAGTATGATTTGAGAGACATGCCGCATAGACATCCACCAGCTGGAGGTCCCTTCACCACCTCCATTCCACCGAACAACTTCACAACTCCTCCAGATCCTAATGCCAACAATAATCCATCATATCCTCATGTGTCTAAGCAGTATCTATCAAAGGAAGGACAAGCACAGATGGACATGTCAAAAGGAAGAAGTGTTGAAACAAGCAAAGATAGGATGGTGGACTATCCAAAAGAGACCCATGTTGATCTAAGTGAAGAAAAATTGGCTATATATGTCACAGAAGAACTCAAGAAACTTAAGGTAAGTCTATATGCATTTGAGTTATTCAGAGTTCCAACCATTAGGAATGCAGTTCTAGGCGCTTACAATGCAAATTCCATATCACAAGATAGATCAGTTAGTGAAAGTATCAACAAAGTATCTAGTGCTCAAACAGTAGGAAGGAAAAATTAGACTCATAATCAAGTTCATGTGCCTCTTGGAGATAAGGGAAAAGAGAAGGACAAAACTCAAGTTACTCAAGTAGATACTCCCTTAACTCTGTTTCAAGGGAAAACAGAGACTCCTCCATTCCTGATCTCGGTCCGTATATTTGGTAAGCACTTGCATAATTGCTTATTAGATTCAGGTGCTTCCACCAATGTAATGCCCTTTGGTGTCTGTAGAGCTTTGGGTATTACTCTTGTTGAATCCCAAAAGAAAGTTACACAATTGGATAGAACCGAAGTTAATGTTGTAGGGGAATTAAATATGATTCATATGCAGGTTGCTTCTGACCCTAGAATTCAATAGGTTATCAATATACAGGTGGTTGATATACTTGATGCTTATGGCTTGATTCTTGGAAGAGACTTTACTAAGGCCTTGAATTGATATGTATCAACTGATAACTCTCATATGTGGCTTCCTTGGAAGGGAGTGCCAAACTAGATTAGAATTAAAAGAGAACCTAGGATGAAGTATATGATCACAGAGTATCAGAATACCTCCAATGAAATTATAATATCAGAAGTAAGTATGGGTAATTATGTGCTTGCAACCCCTTTTGGGGAGTCAGATGCAGAGGAAGTCCTTATTTTCCACACTGTGCCTATTAATCTCATAGTAGAATCTAGTGGTACTGAAGCCCTGGTGGAACTAGTTGAAAATGAAGATGATCTTGAAGATAATCAGCTCAGTTTACTGGATAATTTCCAGGAATTCATTTAGAAATGCATTGAGGATCAGATTCAGTTGGGTAGGAAAATAAATTTTAGAGATTTTCTCTTGCCAATTGGTGTAGGGTTCATAATTCCTCTGATTCAAAACTGGATTGTTGCTTATGCCAGACTATAGTGGAACAAGTGTAGAAGTGTATCAACCCAACTCCAGTAGTCAAAATTGATATCCATAATTTCCAAGAAGACCCTAAGGAGAATAAAGTGATGCTTTTTGAAGAACCATCCAGCAGCAACAGTGCAAGGGATACAACAAGGAAACCTACAATTGCTAGTTGTTGGACTTTAAGATTCGATGGGTCCAAATCAAAGCAAGGAGCTGGAGCAGGATTTGAGTTAATCAGTCCAAAAGGTAAGACATTCTTTGCTGCTCATAGGCTTCAATTTCATTGTACGAATAACGTATCAGAATATGAGGCCCTAGTCCATGGGTTGCTAATGGCATTAAAGAAGGTTAATATTTTGCAAGTTTTCAGGGATTCTGAGTTAGTGGTTAAGCAAGTTAGGAGATAGTACTCTTGTCATGATAGAAGAATGACCAATTATAGACACAGAGTATGGGACTTTATTGAAGGGTTTGATGCCTTCAACATTCAGTTGATACCACAAAGTAAAAAATAGATAGCTGACTCCCTTGCTCAGGAAGCTAGTACATTACTATTGGAAATGTATGTCTCAATCAATACAGGCTGAAACCTCCATGAGAGCCAAGTCGGTGTGACAGCTTCAATGTATGGACGACAAGCAGTGTGTATCATCATGTTTTGAATAGGTCGATGTGACCTTGTTACTGTCTTGCCGAAAGGTTACTCTCTAAAGCTATCGTTGTGATAAGGTGTATTCGTTATGACCTCTTAGTGCTCAGGAGACCTCTGGCCGACAGGCCATTCAATCGTGTATCAGGGAGACTCTGGGCGACCATGATCTTTGGTGTAACACGGCAGCTCAGTGAAGAGTCTCAGCGAAAGCTAAAGTCTCACCGACAGGAATACTACTAGTGTCTTCACCGTAACATATGGTTCGGTGAGAAGTCCCAATGAACAGAGAAGGTCATGCCGATGGAGACACATTCAAACGTTCATCGGAGTGACTCCTGGCGACGAGTGGTGGTGTCGGTGTAACACATTAGTTTCAATAAGAAGTCCCAGTGCTTTGGTGAGTCTTGTCGATGATGAAGAGCCTTCGGGGTAAGTCTTGGAGTTCAGTATGTTCTCTCAGCAAAGATGATATGTCTTGGCGACTGCTGATGACTTCGGTGAAACATATGGATCTCAGTATGATGTCTCGGCAAAATCTGATTGTCTGGCTGATGAGAACACTTAAGTCTATGTGACTTGCAGAGCCTCGGCATAACATCTCGGTGAAGGTGTTTGGTCTTGAAGATAGGTGTATGCTTTCGGTGTAACCTAATGTTGCTCTATGAGACCTCTTGGCGATATTGGTATGTCTTGCTGACTATCTTTTGGAGCTCGATGTGACTTGTGTCTTCGGTATACCTTTGGTGACCCTCTATGATCTCTTGGCAAAAGCGATAGGTCTGGGCGACTGCTTGGTGACTCGGTGTAACTTATGAAGCTTGATAGAACATCTTAGCGATAATAGAGACACTTGGCGACATCAGTATGAAGAATATGTGGCATCAGCGAGACACTGTTAGTGTCTCACTGAGATGCCAATATAGTGCAAATTTTGTTGATAGTTTGACCATCCGATGTGGCATATCGTAGACGAATCAGAAGAGCCGAATTGGAACCTTTGGGAGTCTGTTCGTTGTGACAATTCTGTGAGGAAGCTCGACAGATAGGGAACACCATGGATATACCCTATGATTGTAGATTGTGAACTTTTAGTTAGTTCATTGGTTGAATCGACAGATCGTTGAGTGGTTGGATCAGTGAATGAATTCTATTCTGTGGACTGTAATTGTGAAGGTTCTTGTGCAATATTGTAAATGGTGAATGTTGATGTAAATAGACACCAGTCTAACTGTTGTATGTAATCTTAATTACTGTAATACAAAGTGATTTCTCTTGGTGTGGTGGGTTTTTCTCCTGTAAGCATTTTCCCACGTATATCTGGTGTTCTTGTGTGATTTTCAAAACTCTATTTCTATTATCTGTTTCATAGTGCATCTTAATTGGACTGTAATTGTAAAATTTAAAAGTTCATCTGCATTCTTTCCTAAGGTATTGACGTTAGGAGAATTGTTTTCGCATCTGATTACAAGTGGTATCAGAGCCTGGCCAGCTGTGTTATCCTTGTGGGTACATTGGGTTTTTTTGTGTCAATTCTATTCAGTGGGAGTCTTGTAGAGTTTGTTATTTCTAATTATAAATTAAGATGGCTAGTACATCTGGTAACATTGAAATAGAGAAATTCAATGGCAGTAACTTTGAGTTGTGGAAACTCAAGATGGAGGATCTTCTTGTTGACCGTGATCTTTGAATTGTTGTGGCTGGAGTGAAACCTACAGGCATGAAGCAAGAAGATTGAGACCTTGCAAATAGGAAGTCTAAGGGGCTGATAAGGCTCTACTTGGTAGACTCCATTCTTCTTAATGTACATGAAGAGAAAATTGCATCTACCTTGTGGAAGAGACTGGCATCTATTTATCAGGGAAAGTCCTTGGTGAATAAACTATTCCTGAGGAAGAAACTATACTCTTTGAGAATGTAGGAAGGAGGGTCTGTAGCTGATCATTTGAATGCATTTAACATGTTGCTTGCTCAATTGACATCTGTTGGTGTGAATACTAAAGAAGAGGATCGATGTATGCTACTATTATGTTCTTTGCCAGATTCATGGGATCATCTAGTGATGGCTATCAGGAGTACAACATCCAGTTTCAAGATGGAGGATATTGTTGGTTCTTTGTTGTCAGAAGAAATGAGAAGGAAGTCTTCTAAGATGGTGAAGGAGGCTCTTGCTGTCAGAGGAAGGTCAAAGGAGAAAGGCAAGAAGAAGAACAAGAAGTCCAAATCGAAATCAGAGGGGAGATCAAAGTCTCCTGGAAAGAAGTTCAAGATGAAGTGTTGGAACTATGGGAAACCTGGTCATGTCTGAAAGGAGTGTAAAGAGGAGAAAAAGAAGAAGGGATCTTCCAATAATGGTTCTTCTCATAGTGATGGTGATGCCTTCATTGCAGCCTTGGCTACACAGGCATCAGATGATTTCTGGCTGATTGATTCTGGAACATCTTTCCACATGACATCTCACAGAGAATGGTTCATGAAGTATGAAGAATATGATGGTGGAAAGGTGTATTTATCAATTGATTCAACTTTAGAGATAGTTTGTCATGGAAGAGTTAAAATATAATTCCCCAATGGCAGAGTGAAGGGAATCAATAATGTTATGCACATACCAAGTCTAGCTCGAAATCCATTGTCTGTAAGTATGCTAAATGATATTGGTGTACAAGTTACATTCTTTGGAAATGGTTGCAAGATGACTAGAGGTTCAATGATGCTGGCTAGAGGTGCTCGAATTGGTACCCTGTACAAGCAGGATGCATAGGCTGTTCAATGTAATAGTGTCTTTGGAAAGTCACTTAAAGCTACTTGTGGAGGTAAAGAGGGAAATATCCCTAATTATGTAAACTCTATGGAAGTAAAACTTCCTGTAGAGAAGTCTATGCTTTGGAATCATAGGTTAGCCCATGTAGGAGAAAAAGGTTTAAAAACCTTGAAGAATAAGAACCTGGTTGAGGGGCTTGAAGATTATAATCTTGAATTTGAATTCTGTGAACACTATATATATGGAAAGCAGCACCGTGCTTCATTTTATTCCAGTCCTCATAAATCTTTTGGTTTGTTAGACTATATTCATTCGAATGTGTTTGGTCCAGTAGATGTATCTTCTTTTTCTAAATCAAGATACTATGTGTCGTTCATTGATGATTATTCAAAAAGAGCATTTGTTTATTTTTTGAAAAGTAAATCAGAAGTGTTCAGTCAATTTAAGGAATTTAAGAACCTTGTTGAAAATCAAACTGGTAGAAAAATAAAATGCTTAAGGACTGATAATGGTGGTGAATTTTGTTCTTATGAATTTGAAAGATACTGTAAAGACCATGGAATCAAAATACATAAGACTACACCTTATACTCCACAGCAGAATGGAGTTGCAGAAAAGTTCAATAGGACAATGATGGAGAGAGCACGAAGTATGCTCAGTAGTGCTGGCTTGGAGGAGAATTTCTAGGCTGAGGTTGTATCTACTACATGTTATTTAATTAATCATTCTCCAAATTCTACTCTTGTTGAGAAAACATCTTTGGAAGCATGGTCTGGTAAGAAGCCCTCTCTTAGACATATTTGAGTTTTTGGCTGTGAGGCATATGCTCATGTGTCAGATGTGAAAAGATCTAAACTAGAGAACAAGGATGTCAAATGTATCTTTATTGGCTATAGTGTTGTCATAAAGGGGTACAAGCTTTGGAATCTTGATACAGAGAAGGTTGTATATAGCAGAAGTGTAATCTTTCATGAGCTAAAACCTTCCACTTTTGATCTACAATCAGAGACAAAGTCAGAAAATAATAAGGATGTAGCATTAATTCCCCCTACACCTGAGAAAGAGGAATTGGAAATTCAAAATGTACCTGAAACTTAGGAGAGCTCGAGTAGTTCTGAAAGTTCTAAAGAAGAAGAACCTCAACCTCAGCCACTGAGGAGGTCAACCCGTGAAAGAAAACAACCAGATAGGTATGGGTTCTCATTGATTGATTCTACTTGTGCCTATGCTTTGATTTCTAGTACTAATGAGCCTAGGACTGTAAAAGAGGCATTTAAAATGTTTAATTCAGACTCTTGGTTAGAAGCCATGGAAGAAGAGATGACATCATTGGATAAAAATGAAACTTGGAGTTTGGGCCCCTTGCCTGAAGGTAGAAAACCTGTGGGCTGCAAATGGGTATTTAAGAAAAAGATTGGTCTGGATGGCAGTATAGAAAAGTACAAGGCGAGACTGGTTGCAAAGGGTTATTCCCAGGTAGACGGAATTGATTATGGGGAAATATTTTCTCCTGTAGCAAAGCTGACATCTATCAGATTTCTTTTGTCACTTCCAGCAGCATATGACTTAGAGGTAGAATAGATGGATGTGAAGACAACATTTCTTCATGGCGATCTTGAAGAAGAAATCTATATGTCCCAGCCTGAGCACTTTGTTGAGAAAGGTAAATAAAAATTGGTATGCAAATTAAAGAAGTCT
Organism: Sequoia sempervirens; assembly: GCA_007258455.2. Lineage (NCBI taxonomy): Eukaryota > Viridiplantae > Streptophyta > Pinopsida > Cupressales > Cupressaceae > Sequoia > Sequoia sempervirens. The sequence continues at coordinate 1,095,415 of VDFB02000013.1, read as the reverse complement.
TTGTATGGGTTAAAGTAGTCACCTAGAATGTGGTACCAGAAATTTGATACATTTGTATTGTCTTTGGGATTTGTGAGATGAAAATCTGATCACTGTGTATATTATAAAGCTGAAGGTGATCGAGTACTTGTTATTGCTCTTTATGTTGATGATATGTTGTTCATAGGAAATAGCAAGCTAATGATTTTTGATCTTAAGTCTCAGTTGTCTGCTAAGTTTGAAATGAAGGATCTTGGTGCAGCAAGGTATATTCTGGGGATGGAGATTATCAGGGATAGGAAGAATAGAAAGCTTTGGATCAGTCAGAGTAAGTATATCAGGACTGTTCTTGAGATATTTTGTATGAATGATTGCAAGCAGTTAGTTGTTCCATTTATGCAGGGAATGAAGCTATCTGTTGAGGACTGTCCAAAATCTCCTACTGAGATGGAGGACATGACCAGTGTGCCCTATGCTAGTGTTGTAGGTAGTCTTATGTATGTAATGGTCTGTACAAGGCCAGACATTGCCCAAGCAATGGGAGTACTTAGTTGATTTATGGCTAATCTAGGAAGAACGCATTGGGATGTTGTGAAAAGAGTTTTCAAATATTTGAAGGGCACTTCAGATTTTGCTTTTTGTTACCATGGGAACTTGGTTGAATCACAGAGGAATCTCAATATTCAAGGCTATGTGGATTCAAATTGGGCAGTGGAAATTGACAGCAGGAGATCAACTAGTGGATACATATTCATGATGAATGGTGGTGCAGTGAGTTGGATGAGCAAGCGGCAGGATGTAGTCGCTTTGTCCACTATGGAGGCTAAATACATGGCAGCTACTCATGCTTGTAAAGAAGTTGTATGGTTGAAATTTTTATGTTCTAACATTGGTTTTGATGCAAGGAAAATAACTATTTTTTGTGACATTCAGAGTGCAATTTGTCTTGCAAAGAACCCTACTTTCCATACCAGGATGAAACATATTGATGTACGGTACCACTTTGTACGAGATATGGTTAAGGATGGAAAGATTAGTTTGGAAAAGGTTGATACTTTGGAGAATGTTGCAGATGCATTGACGAAGCCAGTGAGCACAGTCAAGTTTAGGTGGTGTGCCAGTTCAATGGGCCTTAGTTGCCATGATTTTCAGTAAGTTTTATTTGTGCTCTGGAGGTGCCTGTATGATATTCGTCAAGTGGGAGATTGTTGGAAATGTATGTCTCAATCAATACAGGCTGAAACCTCCATGAGAGCCAAGTCGGTGTGACAACTTCAATGTCTGGCCGACAAGCAATGTGTATCATCATGTTTTGAATAGGTCGATGTGACCTTGTTATTGTCTTGCTGAAAGGTTACTCTCTGAAGCTATCATCGTGACAAGTTGTATTCATTATGACCTCTTAGCGCTTGGGAGACCTCTGGTCGATAGGCCATTCAATCATGTATCGGGGAGACTCTGGGCGACCATGATCTTCGGTGTAACACGGCGGCTCGGTGAAGAGTCTTAGCGAAAGCTACAGTCTTGTCGACAGGAATATTGTTGGTGTCTACGTTGTAACATATGGTTCGGTGAGAAGTCCCAGCAAATAGAGAAGGTCACGCCAGTGGAGACACATTCAAACATTCATCAAAGTGACTCCTGGCAAAGAGTGGTGGTGTCGGTGTAACACGGTGGTTTTGGTAAGAAGTCCCAGCACTTTGGTGAGTCTTGTTGATGATGAAGAGCCTTCAGGGTAAGTCTTGCAGTTTGGTATGTTCTCTCAGCAAAGATGATATGTCTTGGCGACTGCTGACAGCTTCAGTGAAACATATGGATCTTGGTATGATGTCTCGGCGAAAGCTGATTGTCTGGCCGATGAGAACACTTAAGTCTATGTGACTTGTGGAGACTCGGTGTAACGTCTCGGTGAAGGTGTTTGGTCTTGTAGATAGGTGTATGCTTTCGGTGTAACCTAATGTTGCTCTATGAGACCTCTTGGTGATATCAGTATGTCTTTCTAACTATCTTTTGGAGCTCGATGTGACTTGTGTCTTCGGTATACCTTTAGTGACCTGCTATGATCTCCTGGCAAAAGCGATAGGTCTGGGCGACTGCTTGGTGACTCGGTGTAACTTATGAAGCTCGATAGAACATCTTAGTGATAACAGAGACTCTTGGTGACATCGGTATGAAGAATATGTGGCATCGGCGAGACACTATTAGTGTCTCACCGAGATGCCAATACAATGTGAATTCTATTGACAGTTTGACCATCCGATGTGGCATCTCGTGGACGAATCTGAAGAGCCAAATTGGAACCGTTGGGAGTCTGTTCATTGTGACATTTTTGTGAGGAAGCTCGACAGACAGGGAATCCCATGGATATACCCTATGATTGCAGAGTGTGAACTGTTAGTTAGTCCGTTGGTTGAATCGACAGATCGTTGAGTGGTTGGATCAGTGAATGAATTCTATTATGTGGATTGTAATTGTGAAGGTTCCTGTGCAATATTGTAAATGGTGAATGTTGCTATAAATAGACACCAGTAAGATAATTCTGACTGTCGTATGTAATCTTAATTACTGTAATACAAAGTGATTTCTCTTGGTGTGGTGGGTTTTTCTCTCATAAGGGTTTTCCCACGTATATTTGGTGTTCTTGTGTGATTGTCAAAACTCTGTTTCTATTATCTATTTCATAGTGCATCTTAATTGGACTGTAATTGTAAAATTTAAAAGTACATTTGCATTCTTTCCTGAGGTATTGACATTAGGAGAATTGTTTTCGCATCTGATTTTCCTTACAACTGCAACCTCTGTCTTTTTTTGGACTGGAGAATTTTACAATGGAACTGACCCCAGAACCTTCAGTACCTGACAATGTCATGAACTTACAAGTATTTGAAGATGACAAGCATATCTTAGATTTTATCACAAGTACAGATGTTTTTGCTTCTCAAATTATAGATGAAACTAAACTCCAAGAAGTAGAAATGGATTTGGAAGGAGTAATCAATTTGAAGACCAATACTATTCCCAGAGGAATGGTGCAATTAGAGAGGATTTTTTATTTGGATAGGGTCATGTTGTGCAGTTTTGCACACATGCCCCACTTGGAGTAGGGACCCTCTGATTTCTAATTTCTGATGTCTCTTGACCTTTGGTTTTTATTGTATTTGTCCTTTCGAGGTCTCGGGATGTTAGTCTTACTTGTCTTGATCTTACCCTGAAGGTTGAATCGATGGAACTTGTGTTTTAATGAAGTCCGGGTTTCTTGTTGAATCCAGGTTTTTCTTGATCACGCGGATTTTCCTGGATTCCTTCGGAGTCTCGGGAGGGGGGTGCATCATTCGTGGAATTCATGCCCACTGGGATAATCCAATTGACATGGATTTTCCTGAAATTCCATTTCGACCTCGGGTTTCTATATTTTCTCGATGCGTCTTGTCAGCCATTAATGCTTAGAGTACATCGTCTCTGGCGTGAGTATGGGCGAATTTAAGGTCTTTTGGTGCTCTTCTTGATTTCATTGTTCATTTTATATTTGCTCTTGCGCTTGCATTTGTTCATGTTTGAGCTTTGGTTGTTGGATTTGGTCTCCTCGCGTGTGGATTCCTTGGGCGTCTGTGTTGATTTATCGCCGCTAGGGCACCCTAGTTCGCAGTGATTTCCTTGGGCTTGGGGTTCGATCAGATTTTATTCATGGTAAGTTGTTGTTGACTTCTCCCCTTCTTTTGCACTTTGTGGTTAAATCCTTCAAGTTGTTCGTTGATGATTATTTGGGTCGGCCCTTGCTCATTTTTTGTGATTACATATTTATCGAGTTAGGGTTTGGTTCACCTTTCCACGGGTTTTCAATGCCTGCACTGTGCATCCCTTCGTTTGTCAATCGAATTTCGGGTGTACCTGTGTGCCTGGGTGTTCTTTTGGGGTCTTTCCTTGTTTGTGCATAATCTGGTATAATTTGTGAAGGTAGGGTTTCGATATGTCGCCTAGGGTTGTTAAGTTTGGTGGAGTTATTGTGATCCTCACGTCCTGTGTCTAGCTCAACCTTGTTCGTAACATTTTGAGACCCTAGTGTGCCCTGGTTTAATCATTTTGAGGGGTAATATCTGAGAATTTTGAGCTTGCCCTAGCTTTCATGGCGGAAGTCTGGCTGTTGAATTTAGGGCATCGTTATTTCATCACGGGGATCAACCATTTGAGAATCTTGGGAGTTTAAATTCAACTATGATCGAAATTTGGCTTATTGGGATTGATTTCATGTTCATTAGGTTTGGATAGGGGGTTTGTATGATCACTCCATGAATTGTTTGCGCGAAGAACGGTCATCGGGTTTCCGAGGTGTCCGCGAAATTTCCGTGCACCTGGATTTTCCCGGATTACCCCATTTTCCCGGAGTGTGAAGAATTCCAAAATTTCAATCTTCCTGCAAAAATCTGTCCCACCCGGATTTTTCCCGGTTTTCTACCTGGTTTCACTTAATTTTGATTTTCAGGATTGAATTAATGAATCAAATGATTGGATGATTTTTTCTTGTCGCTTAATGAATGAATCTTATGATAATCATGCATCCCTTTTGTCTGTATTGATGATTTATTTGATGAATGATGTCTTGGCTGCGGGAGTCCGTCTGGGTCAGATTTCGATGAAATTCCGCCCCGACTGGATTTTCCCAGATTTTCAAGTTTGATGTTTAATGATTTATCTAAATGATTTCATATGGTTTTGAGGCTAACCTTTTGATTGAAATATGGATGATAATTGGATTTTCATGAGGCTCTTTTATGAATGTAGGTTGAATCGAGCAAGGCAGTAGCAGGGAATTCCAAAGGAGATACAGATGGATCTTTAGTTACAGATGCAGAAAGGATAAAGCTAGATATGAAGAACTAGTTTCCAGAGAGTAAGTTAGTTTCAGTTTGGTCAGAGGTCTCTAATACAAATGTAGGAGCTTGGAAATATGAGGAGTTCAAAGGAAGGATGGCTCAGAGGGATCTAATAGTTCTGACAAAGGGAATGGTGAAATCCGGACTGGCTCATGTGGTAGGATTTCATCCTATGGTTCAATGCTATGAATTAATATTGGAGTGTGCCCGGCACTATGACCTTGGTACACAGAGGATCATCAGTCCTGATGGGAGAGTATTGGAAAATATTAATCCGGTCTCCATTGCCCAGGCATTTGATATGCCAGACTTACCATGTGTGTGTGCCTTAGACATGGACTTGGCTAGGACTTATTATGATGATGAACCTATCAAAGCTCAGTAGATGATCAACTCTTGGTTGGAGAAGCCAAAATCTCATTTCTCTAAGCTACCTAAGCAGCTACACAGGGTCAAGTTTTGACAAGATGTATATGATGCGACCACACTGTTGAGCAGGGTGGCAGGCTTGAAAAGTGTCGAGACATTGGAGAATTGGATGGTACATGTCATTAACAAGATTGAGCAGGGTTTCAATTACCACTGGGCAGGGATTATCAGTGCAGTGTTTGACAGGCATATGAGAGATGTGCTGGAGACAAAGAAATTCACCATGACATCTTATGTGGTATATATACTTGCCAAATTTTATCCATATAGGGGATTGAGCCCAAATGCAACATTGGGGAAAGATGTCATCTATGAGGTGTACCCTGAGTTGCACCTAGGGAGTCTGAATTATCGAAGAGTGAATGATGCATTCACTATGCATATTACTAGGTTGCTTCAGAATGCAAAGCATGTGAGAATTTCTGATGGAGCCAAGGAACTAATTAAAAGATATGGAGCCTGGTTTATACAATTCCCCACCTTCTCCTATATCAAGATTGATGGATGCCTGACTGCTCCATACAGATTACCAAGATATCCCACCGACCACATCATACTCTTGGAGGTTACCCGACAGATATGTGATTTTGATGTTGTTAAAAATGTGAAACATAAGATAGGGTTTGGTGGAGATTTTCCCTTGAAAATTGGTACAGGTGAAGTCTGCCCTTCAATCAATTCAGCTCATGCATCAGGGGAAGAGTTGAGTGCTTTTGGCTTCTCTTTCCATTCTAGGAGGGCAGGTTTTGACATCACTGGCGAAGCACAGAAGAAGGCTACTAAAGATTATCACCACAAAGATGATCTAGAAGACTACTGGGCGAACAACAAGGATGAATTTAAGGTGAGAAAGAAAAGGTATTCTAGGCTTCTAGTTGATGTAATCAGGATGTAGAATGTCAAGTTGATTCCTGATTAGTTGGAGGATGACGAAAATCTAGTCTAGGATCATGCATACGAACCAGTCAAGGATAGACCTATTGGAGAGATAAACTGGTTGGAAGGGGAGATAACTGAGTTGAAGGAGCTGATGGCTCCTATTGTGAAATCCACCAAGTCATGGCTAAAACATAAAGTATGGGAATTGGAGAGTGAGAAGGTACCTTGCACTTTCAATTTGATGGGAAATTTGAATGCTCATTCTACCTCTGAGGAATCAGGTGAGGATGATTCTAAAGGTAAAACCAAGGTAAACTCACCTTTTAAGATTAAAATCAGAGGCCCTAAGGAGGGTGAACCTGAAAAGAAAAGAAAACCCAAGGGAAAGAAGAAGAGTCATACTTTGAAAATAGGTAAGTCTACAGAAGAAGAGGAACTTGAGAAGGAAGAGAAGGAAGACACTCCTCCAGAGCCAAAAAGGACAAGAATAACCAGGGCCTCCAAGAAGAAATATCAAGGAACTTCTAAGGATAAGGCAGACCCTCCTATGGTTAATGTGGAGAGCTCGGGAGAGAAAACCCAGGTTTATTCAAGAAGGTCAAGAACTCCATCTCCCAAGGAGACTATGCAAAAGGCAGATCCCCTTCCAACGGCATCCACTGTGGAACAACAGAAAGATACCTCTCCTTCATTGGGTATACCTGAGTAGATGATTCATGAAGAGCACAAGACCAGTGAGGAAGTGGAACCATTTAAGGATGGGGAACTTCATAGTGCAGCTGCTAAGTTTGAGGCAGGAGATGTGGAAATGCATCATTCTCCATTGGTACAATATGAAGATTCTCCTACAAGTAGTAAAGATAGTAGATCTCCTGAGAAGGAGGATGTTCCTGTTAAGACTCCATCACCCCTACATGAAGAGGAGCCAGAAGTGGGAAACAAAGGTGATCAATCTCCTGAAAAGGAAAAGGATGAGACAGTAGATCAGCATGAAGAGGTTAAGAAAGGTGAAACCCGGGTGGATCCTGTTGTTCCGGATTGGCTAGACAAGGAAATAAAAAGGAAACAGGTCATTGTTGAGGACACTCCTCTCAACTGGGATGAAATGTTGGCCAAGATTGGAAAGGGTAAAAGAAAGAAGATAGCCAAGGTGGTTTCCAGGATCGAAAGGGATGAAGCTAGTAATAGGGTTATTCACATTGCCACTCCTGCTGCAGGTAAAAGTAGAGATGAGATCACTGGGGAGGATTATGATGCACAGACCATCAATCTTGGGCCTACTTCTATGGAGCAAGATATTGAAGAGTATGAGGGGTCCAGTGTAGTGATCATTGGGAGATTGAGGAAGGAGACACAGTCTAAACATGAACTAAAGAAAGAGAATGAAAGGCTTAGGAAATGTATGGAAGATTTGATGAAGCCCTTACAATCTTTTCACCCAACCTCTTCTGCTGCTATTGGTTTCTTGCCGAAGGATAGCATCTCTGAGCTAGAAAAGATAAAAGTTTCCACCCTAGCTACAATGAATTGGTTGCAGGAAGTACAGGCTAAGGAAGATGAAGCAATAAAGGAGATCCTTTCAGCTGGAAAGGATGCAATGAGGGCTAAGGATTGGTTAGATCGTGTTTTATCTCAGGATAAGGAGGACATTGATCTCTTACTACAGAAAACCAAGACAATCATGGAGTATAATAAGGATCAGCTGGTTGTTGATGGAATTCTCTCTTCATCTAGGGTTAATGATCCTTGGGAGTGGTTTGAAGCCTTGCTAATCCGGCAGAATATCATCAACAAGATCTACAAACAAAGAAAGCAGATTGATGGTAATTTAACTAATGTATATGATGGATGCATAACCTTTTTTGAGATAATGATTGGCAGGAGGAAGATCGCCCCCAAGTACTTGAGTTTGGAACAATTGAAGGAATGGTGGCATGATGTCTATGCCCCTGATATTGAGGATTCTATGACAAGGAACCAATTAGATGATGTGGCTACTTATCTAGCTGTGATGGATAAGTACCTGGAATACAAGGGTGATTGGGATAAAATGGTTAAGTATTCAAGGGAAGAGATTGACTCAATTGAATGTCGGCTACTGAGTTGGATAAGGTACTTTTGAAAGTTCATGAATTGTTGGATCAGAACAAGGATAAGGGAGGCGGTAGTTAATACCATGTCATTTCGTGATTTGTGCTTCCCTATTATTATAGGGCATGTATTGATCCGAGTTGCATTGAGGAATGTGTTGTGGCCGACCTTGATGATGTATCGGCATTTAATGTGTGCCTTATTTTGAATTTCCTAAGGCCGACTTGTTTTGGCTATTTTATTTTGTAAATGTTTGGCTGGGCCGACATGTTTTCGGTCTTCTTTAAATTGGCATTCTTGCCTCATTTGTAAGAGTTAGACAGATAATAGAAAATTAGACAAGCTAGATTGAGAAGAAGAGCTAGGGCATTTTTGTAGTAGAAGTAGCAGTTAGTTCTTTCGAGCAAGTGTTGTAACATAGAATAGTGGAATTGTTGTTGCATTTTGGTGACCTAATATAATTGAAAGCATTGTGGTTTATTTGGTGAATCATTTTGTGTTAGTTTATCTTGCATGGTTCCTGTTGTTCCATCTTTTGAGATTGCTTGAAGATATTGGATCCATATTAGATTTAGAATTAGATTAGTTTGGTGAATAATGTTCATGATTTCATGCTTGGAATGTTTGTAGCAATCTCTGGTCTATACTCCTAGTAACTATCTGATTGTAGTAGGCTGGTGAAGTCAACCTGGACCATACATCTATTTGTGCTTAGTTCGATTATGGATGAATGTCTATGATTTAAAAATCTGTATTCCTTAGAAGATTGCACCTTTCTTGTGACATTGCATTATGGGTTAAGCAAGAATTGGTTATTTGAGATTAGTCCGTTTTAGGTATTTGTCATTTGCATTGTTCATCTTAGAAATATTTTAGATTTATTATATCTCTTACACCCTCATCTTTTGTTGTTTCTTTATTATCTAGTTAGATTTAGGATTTAAGATCATCATATTGCAAAATTTGATAAATTGGTAAGATACAGTTTGCTTGTAGTAAGGTCTGATTGTGATTACCACCATTTCACATATTATCTGAGTTGTTTATGCATTGTCATGACCTGACACCTGAGAGACCTTGGGGTGATCTTAGCACTTGTTGTTGAGAATTCACCTTTCAAGAGAGATAGAATATTATTTTCTGTCTGAGTTGTTCCTATGCAGAAAACACCATCAACAGGTCAGATATCAGGAACAAGATACCAAGAAGGAGTCCATTAGTGGACAATGTGAAAAGTATAATATGGGAACTCAAGATGATGCCAATAATGTCTTCAATTGGAAAAGTATGCATGCCAAAAGGAAGGAAAGGAATAATTGATGCATTACATAGATATCCAGATGTGATAGCTTGGAGTTATGAGGATTTGAAAACTTATGACACATCGATCATAACTCACACTATCCCTCTCAATCTAGGAGTAAAACCTTTTAGGAAGAGGCAAAGGCCAATTAATTCTCTACTGGAATCCATAATACAAAAGGAAGTGCAGAAGTTGTTGTCTGCAAGGATCATATTTCTAGTTAGACATTCAACTTGGGTTGCAAACTTGGTTCCAATGAGGAAAAAGAATGGTGAAATCAGGTTATGTGTAGATTTTAGGAACCTCAACAAAGCATCAGAAAAGGATAATTATCTAGTACCTTCATTGGATGAAGTACTTCAAATTGTCAATGGATCTCAGATGATGTCTTTCTTAGATGGCTATTCAAGATATAACCAAGTTATGGTGCAATATGAAGATAGACATAAGACTGCTTTCACTACCAAGTGGGAAAATTTTTCCTACAGAAGAATGCCCTTCGATTTGATTAATGTTGGAGCCACATTTCAAAGGGCCATGGACATTGCTTTTAAGGACATAATTGGTAAGTGCATTATTATTTATATGGATGATCTGATAGTATTTTCCAAGAAGAGAGGTGATCATATAGAAGATCTGTGCAAGGTGTTTCAAAAGTGCAGGGAATTTGGTATATCTCTCAATCCAAAGAAATGCATATTTGGACTGACAAAGGGAAAATTGTTGGGACATGTTATCTATAAGAAAGGAATTTCCATTGATCCAGAATGAGTGGAAGCTATACTCAAGATCCCACCACCTGCCAGCAAGAAAGAAATGAAATCATTCTTTGGTAAGATCAACTTTATAAGGAAGTTCATCACTGGATTCACAGAAATAGTCAATCCATTGAATGCAATGTTGAAGCAGGAGGCCAAAGTTGAGTGGAGTGCAGAAGCTAAAGAAGCATTTGTAGAGATAAAGAGGGCTATTGTTGAAGCCCCGATTTTGGTGAGTCTAGATTATGCTAAACCATTCTATATATATTTGTTTGCTTCTGATCACTCTTGTGCTGCTATGTTGACTCAAAGGTCTAACCAAGGAAATGAACATCCCATAGCATTCATGAGTGCACCATTGAAAGATGTTGAACTTAGGTACCCAAGTGTGGAAAAATAGGCCTATTCCATAGTTAGAGCTGTAAAGAAGTTTAGGCATTATATTCTCAAAAACAAAGTCTTTGCAATAGTTCTTGATCCTGTAGTCAAGCTGTTGTTGATGCAAAATGAGCTAGGATAACGTAGAGCTAAGGGGGTAACTATGTTACAAGAGTACGATATTGAGATCCAACCCATGAAGCTGGTAAGAGGGCAAGGACTTACAAGGACAATGGAAGAAATAGGCCCTGATCTTGTAGCTCAGCATTGCAATCTAGAAGATGTTTCTCCTGGGGAATGGGACAATGATATTGTTCATTATCTCCTGACTCAGAGGTGTCCTAACCACCTGAATGTAGTACAAAAAATAACATTACACTTGAGGAGTGACAATTTCATGCTGAAGGGAGTTGTTCTATATAAGAAGAATCATGAAGGCATATACCTGAGATGTTTAGGAAGACAGGAAGCTAAGAGGGTCATGGCTAAATTTCATGATAGATATGGTACTAGCCATGGATTTTTGCATTCTATTGCAAACTAGATTCTAAGGGTTGGTTATTATTGGCCTACATTGTTCAAGGATACACATACTCATGTCAAGACTTGCCATGTGTGCCAGACTATAGCAACCAGAGAGAAGCGTGTAGCTCTTCCACTTCAGCCGGTCTTTGAGGTAAAACCTTTTGCACAGTGGGGGATGGACTTCATAGGTCCCATCAATCCACCTTCTTCTGCTGGTCATAGGTATATTCTCACCATTATTGATTACTTTACACAATGGACTGAAGCTCTTGCATGCAAACAGTGTACTTCTGAAGTGGTAATAGATTTCATTGAATCAGGTATCATTAATCTCTTTGGATGTCCTTTATCTTTAGTTTGTGATAATGGTCCTGCATTTGCATGATTGAAATTTTCTAATTGGGCTTTTGATTATGGGATTATAATAAAGTTTTCATCCAATTATTATCCATAGGGTAATGGGTTGGCTGAGTCTTCCAATAAAAACCTCTTAACAGTCATCCGTAAGTTACTAGAGAAGAATCCCAAGGATTGGCACACTCAACTTAGATTTGCTTTGTGAGCTAACCGTACAAGACATAAGACTTCCATAGGGACCTCCCCTTCTCATCTTGTGTATGGACAGGAACCTGTATTCCCAATTCAATTGAGGATCCCCACTTTATAGTTCATTAATGAGTATTATGATGAAGAGAACAGGTGTGAGGCCCGCCTACTGGAGTTGTTACACCTTGAAGAAAAAAGAGATGAAGCCTTAGAAAACTTTGCTAAACATCAGGGTGTAGTCAAAAGGTGGTTTGATAAAAGAGCCAAGGTAAAAGCCTTTAGGATTTTTGACTTGGTTCTATACTGGGCTAAAGCCCATGACTGTAAGGGGGAGCATGGTAAATTTGACAAACTTTCGCTTGGTCCTTACCAGATTTCAAAAATCCTAAGAGATAATGTTTTCTGCTTGAAAACTCTCACTGGGGAGGATATCCCACTGCCTGTCAATGGGTAGTATTTGAAGCATTATTTCCAGTCTTGAGTTGTTTTCAGCTCTTTTCCTATATATAGTTAGAGTAGGTTTCCTTTATGTTTTTGTTTGCTTTGCTTTCCTTTGGTTAGAGTAGGTTTCCTTTCTATTTTTGTTTGCTTTGCTTTGCTTTGGTTAGAGTAGGTTTCCCTTTCTATTTTTCTTTTGCTTTGCTTTGGTTAGTTTAGGTTTTCCTTCAGTTTGTTGTTTTGCTCTGCTCTTGCTTTGGAGGTATTCTTGTTTTCTTTCGGATGTGTTGCACCTGCATAGAAAATATTCTTTTGTCTGGGACTGTTCTGAGTATTTCCTTGATGAACTTTAATCCTGTGTCTTGAAAGGATGGTTGAGGTCTTTGTTATCGTCATGCAGTCTAAATGTCTGATTTAAAGAGGATGGGTCACTAGTTTGATTTGAATTTGAAGTATTCTAAAATCTTATATCTCTTATACATCTTAAAAATCCTAAAGTTTTTTTAGGATCCTTGTGAGGTCTTGTCAAGTGAAAAAACTTATTTCTGCTTCAGTGCCACTATGGTTCTCAGCCCTGAGTGTGAACTTCATTGTTCACAGGTTGAAATGAAAAAATTAAAAGAAAAGAAATATCAAAAGAAGAAAAAGTGAAATATTGAAAATCAAAAGAATGAATTCAACTTATCAGGGGTATCTAAATATCTCTATCGGGGCTATAGACGCCTAGCTAGCAATAGAGATATGTTCAAGAGAGTCACAACGATAACCTCATCAGAGCTATAGATGCCTGACTGGAAATGAGGCTCTATCCAGGTTGCTTTTGAAGTTGAATCTTTATGTAGCCTATCCTGACTGAACTTGGTTTCTGCAGTAGCTCAAGGAGGGAAATGAACTCATGTACACACACTTGGATTTTTCAGTCTATGGAAGGTTCAGTCTGCCTTTGGTTCTGATTCTTTAATCTTGAATTTTGATTTATTTATCTGATAGTGAGGTTGAAACCAAAGATTCTGGATTCTCTATTCTTGTCCATCATCAAATGCTCGGAAGCATTTCCCCAGCAAAGTCGCCATTTGTTGTGTAGTTTTTGCACACACGCCCCGCTGAAAGCAGGAACCCTCTTTTGTTTTCGCTCTTGTTGTTTTGGCCCTTTGATTTTGAGGATTTACTTTTCCTTGGCATGAGCTAAAATGTTTATCCTGCTTGCCTAGGTGTTTTCCCAAAGTTACACGTTGAAAATCTTAAGTTTTGGGCCAAGTTCAAGTTTTTACCCTGGTTCGGGATTTTTCACCCCGTCCAGATTTTCCTGGATTGCGTTCAGAGTCTGGCTCTATCTACTTTGCACCATGTTTCAAAGATTTCTGGCCTTCACGAAATTCCACCTGGGTCAGATTTTTCTAGTATTTCGTTGTGCTACCAGTTTTTTGAATTTGGTTGATTTTTGAGCTTTATGTCGTTATGCCTTATCATTCACGTTCTCTTGAGTTGAAGTTTATTCTTTGAGTGTTGGACTTGAGCTTGGCATGCTGTGGCATTTTGAATTTGTGAATTATTTGATCTCGTTGTGCTTTGGCATTTTGGTCTTGCTTGGGATTTCAATTTTTGTGTCTCGAGCTTGCTCTGTGCGTTCATGGTTAAAATTTAGGGTTTCATGCCTAGGGCATCACCATTTCATCTTGATTTGCTTTCGAATGAACCTAGAATTCAAAGAAGATTTCTAGGAGGTTCAAGTTAATCAATTTTCGTGCCCTGGATCCTCAAATTTGTGATCTTCGATCAATTTTTGTGGGATTGTGTTAAGATTGTCGATGTTCGGGTTTTCTGTCAGCCTCAGGATTTTCCCGTCCAGTCGAATTTTCCCAGTTTCTCCTTCTTCCCCTCATTTTCTCGAAATTCATGCAGTGTTATCATTTTCGCAAAAATATGGTCTGCTCAAATTTTTTTGGATTTTCTGGAAGCTTGGTGAAACTTGAAAATTGAGTGAATTGAATGATTTTAATGATAAATTCTTATTATTTCATGCTTTTAATTGATAAATTACACAAGGTTATCTGCACCTTTTCTACATTTTAATGAGCAATTTTTGATTTTGTGCTTATTTCGTCAGAATCCTCCTGGGCCGAATTTTTCCAGAATTTCCCTTCTGGCCTAGATTCTGCGACTGGCTCGAAGTCCCAGATTTTGTAGTTTGCGATTGACCGATGTTCCTGGATTGATTTTGATCTTTGCTCGGATTTGTTTAAATGACGAATACATTATTGATGTTGGGTTAATCTTGATCTTCATTTTTTAATAGTGTTATAATGGATATTAATGGTGGTTTTTGCTGAGTGCAGGCTGAGTTTTGTTGGGTCGTCAAGGAAGTGTTGGAGATGAAATTAATTCGATTAAAGAAGAAATTCAAGTATTGGTTGCTCCACCCCTTGGCCTACTTGGAGGTGCACTCAGGATAAGGAAGGAAGCAGTTAATATGGGGCTGCATTAAAACTTGTGCTTCTCTCTTCTCGTGCCTTGGTTCGAATTGTGTTGGAGATCCCAGGCCGACTTGGATTGAGTTCATGCATTAAATGCTAATCTGTTCTATTTTGAATTCTCCTTGGGACGACCTATTTTATGGCCATTTATTATTGTAAACATTAATTGGGACAACTTTTTTATGGCTATTTTATGATTGTAATTCCCTTGCTAGGCTGACATGCTTTGGGGTTCTCTATAAATTTGGCATTTCGCCTCATTTGTAACAGATAGACATATATAGAATAGAGATAACAGATAGAGATAGTTCTCAGAGCAAATTTAGTAGTAGATCAGAGGTAGAAGTTAGGTCATTTTGAGCAAGTGTTGTAACAGAACATTGGAATTGTTGCTGAAATTTGGTGATTCAATACAATTGAAGACATTGTGATTTTCTGGTGATCTCTTTTGTGTTGACTTATCTTGCATGGTTCTTATGATTCTATCTTTCAAATTTCTCAAGGTTATTAGATATATGTTAGATTTAGATTTAGATCTGATTCAATGGTGTTCATGATTTGATGCTTGAAGTGTTTGCAGCAATCCCTAGTCGATACTTTTTGCAGCTAGCTGATTGTTAGTTGCTTTGCAAAGTTAGCCTGGACCTTTATATTCATTGTGCTTAGTTCAATCGTGGAGATTTATTCATTTCAATTGCAATTGGGTTGTCTTGGATGAATGTTCATGATCTAAAAATATTAATACCTTAGAAGATTGCAATGTTTCTGTAAGATTGTAGATTTATCTTGGTCAAGTAGGAATTAGTTTATGAGGGATTGGTCCATTTCAAGTATTTCATCATTTGCATTGTTAATCTTAGGAGTAATTTTAAATTTAGATCTCTCTGAAACCCTAATGTTTTGTTATTTCTTTTATCATTTGAGTTAGATTTAGGATTGAAGTATCATTACATTGCTAGATCTGATAAGTTCAAGATTTAGTATTTGCTTGTAGTAAGGTCCCTTTTTTATTACCAACATTTTCACATTTATCACTGAGTTGTTTATGCATTGTCAAGACCTGACATTAGAGACCTTAGGTTTATCTCTTGAGGCTTGCTGATAGAGATTTACCTTTCAAGAGAGATGGGATTTCATATTCTGTCTGAGTTTTTGCTGTGCAGAAGACATCATCAACAAATCTTTGGCCAAAGTAATGTGGGTAGCCATTGTCTACATTGTCAGTTCACTGTGTGATCCAATATTACATTCTAGGTTGAGGTAATCATACATGTAGAAGTAGACATTATGGTAGCTCTAGATATGTAGGACACATCGTTATACTCATGAAAGGATTTTTGATGGATGAGGTTCCCAAACCAATCTCTTTGTCGAAGGGAGGGCCTGTTGGAACTATAAATTGCTGACCTTTTTCACATGTTTTCCATAACCTTAAGTTTCCATTGGAATCCTTTTCATAAATCTAGGGGTTTATTTTCATATCATTTTGCTCATATTTTTCCCATGTTGCCCATCGAATCCATTGAGTCACGCATCTTTTGCATTCTGGTGCCTATCGGCGTGAGTTCATTAGGCTCTCCCCGATCCATGTTGTGTCTTCTGCTAGAAAAATGTCTATGTTGCCTATCGGCAAGACATTTTAATGTCATGGCGACTGAATTTCATTCACTGGAAGTTATCGGCATAACAGTTTCATCGTCTTGGCGACATGAGTGTTCATATTGGTATGAGTCAGGATCATTGGTGTAATGCTTCACCGAACGCATCATTTTTCACTGACCCGTGTTTGAAAGACACATATCAGCATAGGAGTCATATTCGGGTGAAGGTCATAGCGAAATATGAATGTCTTGTCGAAAGGCGTATCAAAGGTTCTATCGGCAAAGGATTGAGGCATCGATATAACATCACGACAATCTCCACATGTCATACCGACTGTGCACAAGTATTCATTTCGGCCAAATTGATGAGTATCGGTGTAAGGTCACAGCGAAAACATTTTGTCTCTCTGACTTGCGCATGTGGAAATGTTTCGGCCAAGCTAAAGGTTTTCGGCAAGTGGTCTTGGTGATTGAGCATTGTCTTACCAACCGGCGACGAGGAATGTACATCGGTGAGACTAAAGTATATCGGAGTAGTGTCTTGCCGAAAAAGATGTGAAGGGGGTCATCAGCGACAGGTGGACTTAGTCCGTAAGAAAACCAAAATGTCTTGGCGATCTATGGAGAGGTGGTCTTCGGCGAGAGTTTCAACGAAATCAGGGTGTTTCACCGATAGAGCACATCAAGATAAGTCTCAGCGAATGAGATGAAGGAATGGTTTTGGTGTAACTTTTGGCATCAGTATGAGCCTCTTCAAAGGCTCATTGTCTTGCCGATGAATGGCTTCATTGGTAAGACTTATTTCAGTCGATAAGAAAACTAAAATGTCTTGGCGAGGTGCCCGATCTCACCGATGAAGCACGGGGGGACTTTGTCGGCAGGAGTTTACTGTTGTCTTAGCGACTCGAGAGATAAAGGAACTTTCAGCAGAACAAGGTGGATTCTCTATAAGGTCTTCCCGACACCACTAAGTTATAGTGACAATGAGTTAGAACAAGGTGCATTTTGGTGAGAGGCTCCTCGGGTCTCAGTGAATGGAAGGCACAAGAAGTACAAATTGGCAAAATGTATTGTAATCTCTATGATATCTCACCGACCCAGATGAGCTATAACGAATGCGAAGATGAAACTGAAAGGGAATAAAAGAATACTATATGGCTTCGTTGTGACAAATGGAATGCTACAGCGACGCGCGGGAGACAAATGGGATTTTAGGGGTTTTCGATATGATGTCTTCACGACTCGGATGTGTTACGGCGAGGCACAGAAGACCAAAGGGATGATCAGCGATATTGTTGCCTTCGGCATACTCACAGGGATGTTACAGCGAATGATTGATGAAGTCTTATTCAATGTGGCCAACATGAAAATTCCTAATTGCAACTATTTGCTGATATTGGAATATGAAACGATGTGCCTGTTCGGATACTGATGTATAAATAATCACTCTCAATTGTAAATGAAGTAGTAGGTAAAACAGTAGGATAGAATAGATATAGTTCAGAGGAACACAATGTTTCACAAAAAATGAGATTATGTTACATATGTAAAATCATGGAGATATCAATGGAAGTCTATTGATGTGTTGCAATTGTTTCTGGTATTAGTTGTTGGTCGTGTTTATTGAAAATATTATCGAAGTTGTCTCCAATTGTGATGTTCTCTGATTGTTTGAATTGGTGTAACAAGTTTACCTCTAGTTTGTCAGTACACATTTGCTGTCACTGTGTGATCAATTAATTGGTTCTTTCCAGTAAAGATTAAATCCTCTAGGTTGATCATAGTAATTAGAAGATATCAATTGGATCATTTAAGAAGAACTCGGTAATTATAATCTTGCATGTCTATACAAGCTATAAACCAAATCATATGTTGAACAGCTTGAATTATTGCCAGAACAAAGTACTTATCTTAGATTTCTCTTGACTCCGCATACCCTATAAGGCATTGGTCTCACCATTCACATCATTTAGTCTCATTCATATTTTTTACATCTGTTATTTGAGCATATTAGGATTTAGTCTTCATTTTAGTATACAATTTATTCCAAGTTTGATCCATTTTGTCCACTTCCATATGCCATTGCGGATAAATTTTTGTAGGAAGGAAGATCATAGGTTAAGTCTGCTTCATTTGTTATAGGTACACCCGCCTAGGTCTAGCAGCACCTGAAGAGTAGAAGGTTTAATTATTTCAAACCTTGTTCTGTTACCCTAAAACGTACCAAGAGATTGGCAACCTCTTGAGGTATCCTTGCTTGCATTTTTTAGAGCTAACAAATTGGTAACTCTGCTGGGGAAACATATCAGAAAATTCGGTTGAAGACCACATTATAGAGTCATTAAAGAAAAGGTTATAATTTAAGAAGATTCAGAAGGGGTGATTCCGCTGGGGAAAAGATCAAAAGTAATCATTTTCCTACTTTTGGAAAAGTAGGTGGCGACTCTGAAAGAAACATTGCATTTGTTCAAATATGATAGGAAAAAGATCCTCAATGATCTGAAAATGGAGGGTAATCAGGGCGGACCTATTGATCATGACACTCCTCAAGTTGATTATGAATCTTTAACTTTTTAGGAGGTCAAAGCACTGTATGAGTCTCAGAGAAAGGAAATAGAAGAATGGCTAAGGAAAAGGCTACAATTGGACCAGAATGAATATACAGATGTAGGAAGATATTGGGCCCCTCAAGCACCTGATATTACAAATAGAAATTTCTACAATGGAGGCGATACATATCATGCACAGCAGAGCACTTATCCTCCACAACCATTAAAGCAAGAAAATGCTTATCTTGTCTAGACAAAGATTGGAAAATTATCAAGAATTCCAATGCAATCAGTGTCAAATGAAATTGGTAGTTATCAAGAATGTCAATGTGATCAATGTCAAGGGCAACACAATTTTGATTCACTTGGAGATATTAGCCAGAATCTGCAACAAGGTATGTATCAGAACCAACAATCTAGAGATGATGAATATTTCAAAAGTCTTTGGGGTGCTTTTCTTGACATAAGGAGGTATGGTGGAGAAGATTTCACTTCTCTGTACAATAGAATGAGAGAAATTTGTATACAGTTACCTTCTCACCATAGGCCTACAAGGACCATGTTTACTGAGCAATTCATAAAGGTATGGGAGCCTAATTCAGTTCATTGGTCAGAATTATCAATACAGCAAGTTTGTGATCACTTGAATAAGTTCATTGATGCCATGGAGAGGAAAGGGTATGGGGACACTACCAATGTTGATTCCAATTGTTGTATTTCTGATGAGTATAGAGGAATTGATCAAGCAATGCATCCAATAGATGATGAGGTATGTGCAAGTCAGTATGATTCCTATGATAGCTTGCATAATAAAGATGAAGGTACAAGATATCTCTCTTGCTTGACAGATTGTGACAAGGAGAGTAGTGTGTGTTATGAGGGATCAAATGAGTGTTTATATTTTGAAGATACACTTGAGGATTTTGATCTATAGCAAGGGGATCCTTTTACCTCTTATGAGGATCAGGATGAAGAGGCAATGGGAAATGTTGATAGTGAATTTACAATGCCTCTAGCTGCAGTTGAAAGCTACAACGATACATGCGATGAAGAGGAGGGTTGTAAATTTGAGAATGGTTTCCAAAAAAATTCAGGCCCATGGCATGATGAAGATTTAAAAGAGGATCAAATAATTTTTTGCAAAGGTTTGCCCCAGAATGAATTTCAGGTATTTTCAGATCCACTTGATGTTGAGCAAAAGGTATTTTTAGATAAACAAAGTGATGTGTCAAGTTATGGAACAAGTGACTGTGCTGGTAATTTTTCATTCTCAGTTGATCCTGGGCCTCTTTTTGATGATGAAAAAAGTGATGAGTATGACTGTAATAATGAAAATGTGGAAACGTGTTTACTCAATTGTGAGCAAATTTTAGATTTGTTGACTCTTGACTATCAGAGATATACACATGAAGCTGATCCTGAAGTTCTTTATCCAACTTGCATTTGTTTTGACAGTGAAAATTTTTTGTGCAATGATTCATATGATTCTCAGTGCCTTTCTCAAGTTGATAGTGAAACCTTTGAGATTGGCCAAATGCATGTGTCTGCTCAGAATGAGGTATGTGTTTTTGAAATTTCTAACTCATGTGGAGAAGACATTTGTCTGCATACCAAGGATGATAATGTTCCAGATTTGATTGGTTCATATATGCTTAATATTTAAGGTTTGAGTCATAGGGGTATCAAAGAAATGCAAAGGGTTTCAGATTTGCTTGTTTCAGACAATGTTGGTCTGACAGAATTTTTTGTTTCTCAAGAGGGGCACTTTGATTGTGAAATTTTAATACAGCTGAGTGAATGCTTTATGATCCATAACAGTGAGAAAGATAATAAGGAATATTGTATTTCATCTGCATGCATCTTGAATGTTGAAAATAACAGGGGTTTGTCCCAAGATGTTGAAGAATTTGAACTACAGGATGGTGTAGGGATTTTGGGCCAAACCGAGCATGATGATACTCTAAGAACTTGCAATAATAGTGACAGGAAGGATTGCATGAGTATCTTTAGGAAGAATTTGATGAACTCAACACAAAACTAGGTGTTTGACAGGGGAAGGCTTGGTTTGAGTTTCAGATTGTAACAGCTCAGGAAAGGTGAAATTGAAACACAGAGGATTGAGGGTTGCCAGTGCATGGACAACTCTTGTTTATCCTCTCTAAATTTCTTTTCCATGCATAGTAGTTTAGGGTTCTGGTGCATTTGCATTCATTTTGCATTCATTCCTTCATGCTTCATTTCCATTTCCATTCTGCTCACTGGCTCATTTTGTGTTTGGTCTAGTCTGCTCACCCAAAGATTTTGGATCCTTGCAATGATTTGACTATCATTCATCCCCAGACGGAGCCACTGTTGGAACTATAAATTTCTGAGCTTTTTCACATGTTTTCCATAACCTTAAGTTTCCATTGGAATCCTTTTCATAAATGTAGGGGTTTATTTTCATATCATTTTGCTCATATTTTGCCCATGTTGCCCATTGAATCCATTGAGTCATGCATATTTTTCATTCTGGTGCCTATTGGCGTGAGTTCATTAGGCTCTCCCCGATCCATGTTGTGTCTTCTGCTAGCAAAACATCTATGTTTCCTATCGGCAAGACGTTTTAATGTCATGGCGACTGAATTTCATTCACTGGCAGTTATCGGCATAACAGTTTCATCATCTCGGTGACAGGAGTGTTCATATCGGTATGAGTCAGGATTATCGGTGTAATGCTTCACTGAACACGTCATGTTTCACCGACCCATGTTTGAAAGACACATATCGGCATAGAAGTCATATTTGGGTGAAGGTCATAGTGAAATATGAATGTCTTGTTGAAAGGTGTATCAAAGGTTCTATCGGCAAAGGATTGAGGCATCGATATAACGTCACGGCGATCTCCACATGTCATACCAACTGTGCACAAGTATTCATTTCAGCCAAATTGATGAGTATCGGCATAAGGTCATAGCGAAAACATTTTGTCTCTTCTGACTGGCGCATGTGGAAATGTTTCAGCCAAGCTAAAGGTTTTCGGCAGGTGGTCTTGGCGATTGAGCATTGTCTTACCGACTGGTGACAAGGAATGTACATCGGTGAGACTAAAGTATATCAGAGTAGTGTCTTGCCAATAAGATGTGAAGGGGGTCATCAGCGACAGGTGGACTCAGTCGGTAAGAAAACTGAAATGTCTTAGCGATCTATGGAGAGGTGGTCTTCGGCGAGAGTTTCAACGAAATCAAGGTGTTTCACCGATAGAGCACATCAGGATAAGTCTCAGCGAATGAGATGAAGGAATGGGTTTGGTGTAACTTTTGGCATCGGTATGAGTCTCTTTGAAGGCTCATTGTCTTGCTGATGAATGGCTTCATCGGTAAGACTTATTTTAGTTGGTAAGAAAACTAAAATGTCTTGGCGAGGTGCCCGGTCTCGCCGATGGAGCACAAGGGGATTTGTCGGCAGGAGTTTACTGTTGTCTTGGCGACTCAGGAGATAAGGGAACTTTTAGGGGAACAAGGTGGATTCTCTATAAGGTCTTCCCGACACCATTAAGTTACAGCGACAGTGAGTTAGAACAAGGTGCATTTCGGTGAGAGGCTCCTTGGGTCTCGGCGAATGGAAGGCACAAGAAGTACATATCAAAAAAATGTATTATAATCTCTGTGATATCTCACCGACCCAGATGATCTATAACAAATGCGAAGATGAAAGTGAAAGGGAATAAAAGAATACTATATGGCTTCGTTGTGACAAACGGAATGCTACAGCGACGCGCGGGAGACAAATGGGGTTTTAGGGGTTTTCGATATGATGTCTTCACGACTTGGATGTGTTACGGCGAGGAACAGAAGACCAAAGGGATGATCAGCGATATTGTTGCCTTTGGCATACTCACAGGGATGTTACAGTGAATGATTGATGAAGTCTTATGCACTGTGGCCGACATGAAAATTCCTAATTGCAACTGTTTTCCGATATTGGAATATGAAACGATGTGCCTGTTCGAATATTGATGTATAAATAATCACTCTCAATTGTAAATGAAGTAGTAGGTAAAATAGTAGGATAGAATAGATACAGTTCAGAGGAACACAATGTTCCACAAAAAATGAGATTATGTTGCATATGTCAAATCATGGAGATATCAATGGAAGTCTTTTGATGTGTTGCAATTGTTTCTGGTATCAGTTGTTGGTCGTGTTTATTGAAAATATTATCGAAGTTGTCTCCAATTGTGATGTTCTCTGATTGTTTGAATTGGTGTAACGAGTTTACCTCTAGTTTGTCAGTACACATTTGTTGTAACTATGTGATCAATTAATTGGTTCTTTCCAGTAAAGATTAAATCCTCTAAGTTGATCATAGTAATTAGAAGATATCAATTGGATCATTTAAGAAGAACTCGGTAATTATAATCTTGCATGTTTATACAAGCTATAAACCAAATCATATGCTGAACAGCTTGAATTCTTGCCAAAACAGAGTACTTATCTCAGATTTCTCTTGACTCTGCATACCCTATAAGGTACTGGTCTCACCATTCACATCATTCAGTCTCATTCATATTTTTTACATATGTTAGTTGAGCATATTAGGATTTAGTCTTCATTTTAGTATACAATTTATTCCAAGTTTGATCCATTTTGTCCACTTCCATATGCCATTGTGGATAAATTGTTGTAGGAAGGAAGATCATAGGTTAAGTCTGCTTCATCTATTATAAGTACACCCGCCTAGGTCTAGCAGCACCTGAAGAGTAGGTTTAATTATTTCAAACCTTGTTCTGTTACCCTAAAACGTACCAAGAGATTGGCAACCTCTTGAGGTATCCTTGCCTGCGTTTTTTAGAGCTAACAGGGCCATCTCACCAAGTTTGGTAGATGTGTGGGGGACCATAGTAAATCCATGGTTGGTGAAAAATTGCTTGAGTGATGCTTCTCCTCATGCAGTTGGCGCCCAAAATTTGGGAGGAAATTTTGGATCATTGGTATTTCTAATTCAAGAATTGAAGATGTGTGCGTGAATATTGGGGACAACTAGAAGGTATGTGGTGCAGGAGCACCCCATAGTTCACCTAGGAAACACTAGGCAATTAGGAAATATAGGATGAATTTTTGGATCAATGTTTTGGATCATACTCCATGATCCATCATCAGGATGAAAAGTAGATAGAGAGAGAAGTGAAAAAGAGCAAGCAGACTTGGGTATAAATTAGAGGGGAGGGAGGGTTTGGGAAGGTTGAGAGGCACATTGTCCAAGAAGGGAAATAATATAATTAAGTAAATAAATAAATGAATAAGTAAAATTAAGATTTAAAATTAAAAAGGAACGAATAAAATAAAAGAATAAAATAACAACAAAAGACAAAGGACCAAGAGCAAAGAAGAAAGAAAAAGAAACCCAAAAGATCAAAAATATTTAGAAAATAAGATATATGTATATATATAAATATGTAAATATATAAGAAAAATAAGAGAGAGAAAGAAGACCAAAACATCACACAACACTAAATATTGAAAATGGTGACAAAATAAGAAAGACTAGGCCGAGAAGAGAGGAAATAACCAAAATATGTAAGTATGCAAAATTTGTCATGTATATGTGTAGATATATATGTGCCACATTGCACATCAATAAATATTAAAGATAAAATTAATAAATACAAAAATATCTACCTGTACAATACATACATACATATACATGCATCCGTGTATATATATCAACATATACATACAAGTCCATATACGTATACATATACATGTACATATATATCTGTGTGTGTGTGTGTGTGTGTGTGTGTGTGTCCATATATATATATATATATATATGTGAGAGAAAATAAATAAACAAAACCTAAAACTAAGAAAGATAAAAAATTTAATTAAGAAATAAAGGGGGGAAGAAGGAACAAGCTAACAAGGAAAGAAAGAAATAAAAGAAACCAATAATATCAAAAAGGATACAAGAGCAAAAATAAAAAGGAAGACCAGGGGGGAGGGCGAAAAACCAAGAAGCTTGAGGCTTCCAAAAGAAAAGGGGGCACAAAGGAGGTGGAAAGTACAAGGGAGGGGAGAGAAGGAGAGAAAGGGAAAGCGAGGGGGTAAGAAAAAGGAGAAAGAAGGGATGAGCACAGGGTAAGAGGAGGCTAAGCCGGAAGCGAAAGCCAAAAGAAGGGGGTCAAGGAGGATGAGGGGAGAGGACATTGAGGTTGTGTAATAAGGGTTTCCAAGAGAAACTTAGAGCCCAACCCCCATCTCGGTTAAGGTTGGATGTATGATTGTTGATTTCGATGGCCTCTTTGAGTTTTCTCTTAAAGAAATTGTCTTCAAGGGAAAGGATTTTGGTGTTTTCTAAAGCGATGTGATGCTTTGTCTTAGCAGAGTGTTCAGCTAGAGCTGATTTAGAGATATGATCATGCCTTAGGTCAGCACAATGCTCCTTGATTCTTGTGTTGATGGAGCGACCTGTTTCCCCAATGTAGGAAATGCCACACGAACACATCACTTTATAGACCCCAGATTTGAGGAAGTGATCTTGGGGGTCTTTGGAGGAAGGGATGCAGTTTCTTATGGTGCAAATGGGTTTGAATGTGCAATTGATGCCCTTTTTGAGAAGGATCTTGGCAATTTTGTTAGAGACACCCTCAACATAGGGGAGGGTGGCCAGGGGAAGGGAGGGAGAGGGAGGGGGGCTGGGCTTGAGGGTAAGCCTAGTCTTGGCTTGGTTGATTGCCCTATTGATATGCTTTCTTTTGTATCCATTTAGAGAGAAGACATGGATGAGGTGTGCTAATTCTTGGTCTAGGTGTGCTTTATCACAAATTAAGAAAGCTCTATAAGCTAAGGTTTTGAGAACTCCTGCTTTTTGGCTAGGGTGATGGTGAGAGGAGGAGTGAAGGTAAAGGTCAGTATGGGTAGATTTCCTGAAGATGGAATGAGATAAAGAACCATCTGCTTGTTTGATGAGAAGAATGTAAAGGAATGGAAGTTGGTTGTCAGTTTTGATTTCCTTGGTGAAAGAGATGTGAGGAGATAAATTGTTTAAGTGGGAATGGAATTCTTCAAGCTTCTCCCTACCATGAGACCAACATATATTGGTGTCATCTACATAACGTTTCCACCACTTAGGTTTGAGGGGAAACGAATGGAGGGCAACCTCTTCAAAGTGCTCCATGTAAAGGTTGGCCACAATGGGAGAAAGAGGGGAGCCCATAGCAACTCCATCCACTTGCTCATAAATGACATTTTGGAAAGAAAAAAAAAGGTGGATCTGAGGCATAACTCAACTAAGGAGCCAATTTCAAAGCTTTCCTTTTGTTTGATAAGCTCAATTGAGTCAAATAAGGGGACTTTGGTGAAGAGGGAAATGACATCAAAGTTAACAAGCATGTCATTTTTATCTAGCTTCTTTTCTTTGATGAAATCTATGAAATGGGCAGAGTTTTTGACGAAGGAACTTGATTTCCCAATGAGAGGAGAGATAAGTTTGGCCAAATGGGAAGCCAATTTGTAGGTAGGGGAGTTGATAGTATCAACTATAGGTCGGAGGGGGGTGCCTGCTTTATGGATTTTAGGAGCCCCATAGATCCGAGGAGTCACCTCTTTGGAGGGGTAGAGCCATTTTTTGGTGGCATCATCAAAGGATGACCCCGAAATGGCAGCTTTAACCTTTTTTACCAATTTGGAGGTGGGATCCAAAAATTCACACACGGTTTTTTCCAGAATTCTACATACTAACTATCATGACTGTGGAAACAAAATGTTATTAATATAGGATGAATTTTGTTTTTGATGAGTTATCATGAAGGTCATGTTGACCATTGAGTAGAGGAGATAGTTTAGGGATATGGTTGATCTCTAGGATAGAAGTTGTGACAGGATGGATGAGTTTAGAAACTCATCTTAGTTTTCTAGAATTTGGAAAAAGTTGAAAAACACAGTGCATTTTGGAACTTTGCCACTAGGTAACTAATATGTCTGACCAAGGGAGAATAACTGATGGAGGAACCCTATTTATGATGTGCTTTGACCTAAGAGTAGGGTTGGTTGCATTGGCTTTGTAGTGGAATTTTGTGAAATTGAAAGAAAACAATTTTTTTGTGAGTTATTTTTTGATTTTTTTGCTTTGAAGTAGAGCTTGAATGGATTGAACTTGTTACTGTTTCATACGTAGGATGTAGAATTGATAGTATACAAGCTTTTTGTGCCATTAATTAGTTTCCTTGTTCATCTTTCAAGCATTGTTTGTAAATAAGTTTGATTCCACACTGTTGTTGGTATGAACCAGGCAGTTTTGAGGAAATGGAGATTTAGTTCACTTTCCCACTGTACAAATTGTACGGCCCTTTGGGAATAGTGACTAGGCTCCATGTGTGTACATATGGTAGGCTTTAGGGTTTGTGTGAGTGCAAGAGTTGTTGGTAAAGTCTTGCCCTAGGGCAGCCAGGAAGGTGCCCAGCTAGGAAGACTGGAGTGCAGAGCACATAACTTGCAGGGGTGATTGAATTTTGTTGAATTTCCTTTTTGAGAAGGTAGATGTGAGTCTTTCCAAGACTTGGTATGCAAGAGGAAACTCCATCAGTACATCTGGTGTGAGAAACAATTAGCAGATTGAAAGCAGCCAGAAAAGGCTTTAAAACCCTAGTTTTTGTCCATTTTCAAGTGGAGGCGTTGTACGGGCAGTTAAGACCCAAGACCTCAAAAATCCTTGAGAGGTGTCCATTTGAAGCAAGAACCTCAAACAAAGATTGGGGGTTCTTTGGAGAAATTGAGAGATTCAACCAATTTTCTCAGAGAAGGAGGCCTAATTGGGGCTCTTAGGCTAGTAGTCTTTTTAACCCTAAATGAGGGTTTGATGAAAGTGACCAAGAAATGGAGCTAGGAGGATACTCAAGAACCAAAATTGGATGGATTGCAATGAATTGGAACACCTCCACACCCCTACAAATCAAAGTTCAAACTTTGGAGGTATTGTTAGTCTTTAGGGTAGATTAAAGGCTAAGGAAGAGTTAGAGCTATTGCACCAAGTTTGACTCGGTTGGTTGTATGGTGATGGTAGTGGGGTTGGCCAGGAGAACCAAGGGTACCTAAACATGAGAAGGGTCCTTTAGGCTAAGGTGGTGAAGCAAAACACCAAGGAGGTCTTGCAAGCAAGACCTAGAGTAGGAATCTGTGATTGATTCCTCCAACCCCCTCCCTATCAGTATGCACTAAGGAAAGGGAACATTTAAAATGTATGCACCAATGCAAGACATCTGTAATAGATTGTATTTCTAGTTCATGTTAGCTTGTTGAAGCTACATATATAACCATGTATCTATCTATATGGAAATTGTAAAAGTAAAATGTAATCTTGAATATATTTATGTAAAGTTAAATCATACTTATATTATTAGAATGATTTTTTTATTATGCAATGGAAAGTTTGGATATATTTATGTAAAGTTAAATCATACTTATATTATTAGAATGATTCTTTGATTATGCAATGGAACGTTTGGATAAAGTTATATTTCAAATGATGCATTTATTATTGAATAGAAAAGAAAAATTTTATGGCTCATAATGCTAGTAGCATAACTCTCCACTTGTGGGTTAAACTTAGTAAAATTGCTAGGTAGAACAATGGGCATGTTACAGTGCTCTAGTAACATGTTAGAATCTATATAATAGATGAAAACCCAAATTTTTTTGCAAAAAATAGAAAATATTAAATTATAAATGCAAATGATCAAAGATCAAAATAGCATTCAAAATTTAGAATCTAATGAGAGATACACAAATTCTTTAAAAGGAAAAGTAGCATTAAGAAATCTCAAAATCATGAAGTTGCATGAATAAAAAAATAAGATAGGATAGTGAATATATATAAATCATGTGTGAGGGGAGGAGGTGGAAAATATAACCAATAGGAAGAGTACACCAAAAGTATCCAAAAATAGGAAAGTTTTACTCCTATAGAAGATGCCAACAATTCACTTCACTCACATTAATACCCCCAATCAACCTAAGCAATCTTAAATAAAAAGAGAAAAATGTATACTAGTAAAATTAAAATCTATAGTAACACCATGATATTTGGGAATCTTCTTTGGCCTGTAGTAATGTCTTTTGGTGGTATTTTAGGCCTCATTGAGTCTATATATTGAAGTCTTGAGATGGTGACATTTAGGAGTTATCATTGTAGGTTTATACCATCAAATCTCCTCTAGAGTAGAATATATATATATATAAAGGCTTTGAGCTTGATATTGTGTTGTGACTATTTGTTGTTGAATAATACATTGGTTTAGTGCTTTGGAGGTTGATTTTTCCTTGAAAGGGTTTTCTTGGGGTATTTTTATATAAATCTTATATTTTGCCTATGCATCTATTTTTCTTATCTTATTCATTCTTTCTATTTTTTATTTACATGTTATGTTGCTAATTTTTTTAGAGATTTGACTTTCGTTCCTCTCCTCAAATGGTTAATAGTTTGTTTGTGCTTGTCTCAAAATTTTGTTTTAGTAAAAATTTTGGTACTAGAGGTGCATACAAGGTATGTTCCTCATATAAATGTAATAAATATATTACACATGGCATATTTTCATATGAATTTGACAAATGATGTCACCAATATGTATATCCCCTTGGCTCTAGTCCCTATATTTTCATTCCCAATCCCTAGATCACAAATTCACCTCCCTAGGTATAGTTTGTGGGTGCAAACTTAACCCAGTTATCTTTAAATTGAGTGGGATTCTCTCAAATAGCTTACCAATTATGGATGAAAATTGAACACCTCCAAACAAGTAATTTTTACTCTATACAAGCTTTAAAACACATAAAACATGGATCTGGATATGGCGTTTCTTTGTTGTACGAGCTGAGCTAGGGCACTTATTCCCTAGCTCAATCTAGTGATCTTCTTGTGGTTGCATTGTGGGGGGCTTTCATCGTTGGTCAGGGTTTGTGGTTTGGGCGTTGTTTGGGCGTGTTTTTTCTTCATTGTGCATTTTGTGGGATCTCTGATGGGGTGTTTCCCAAGCGGTTTGGGGGACTGCGGCTGGGTTGCGGATGTACGGTGCGGTAGGAGTTAGATGTTGGTGTTGGGTGACGGAGGGGTGGTTTGGCTTCCATCCAGGCTTGGTGAGGGTTGTGTTAAGCTTTGTGGTGGTCCTGTGTTTTGGGCGGTGTGGTGGAAGAGCTGGTGGGTGTAGGGTTTTGAAGACAGCGACGGGAGGAGCTGAGTTGGGTAGTTTTTATGTGCTTTCCTTATAGGTGGAGGATAGTGTGGTGCTAGTTCCCTTGTTTGGGGTTTTAGGACCTTGAGTTTCCTAGGGGTTTGCATGCCTAGCTGGGGTTTTTTTCTTCTCTACAATGGTGCAAGGGGAGTCATCTGGGGTAGGTCCCAAGCTAGACTTTTGATCTGCTTTTGGCTCGAAACCCTTGCCACAGGGGTCTCAGTTTTATGACAATAATTTATTTTCTAATAATTTAGAGAAGAATGAGATGGGACCGTCAGGAGGGTTTCAGTTTTTGAAGATTAATGGATGCTTGGAAAGGTGCAAGGAGAGGCCAAATTTTTTGATCCCGATGGAGATGCTCGCAGAGGATATTGAGTACTACTCAAGACATTCTCTGTACTGCAAATTTTTTGGATTGAAAATCTCATTGCAATTTTTGGAAGCCTGGGCTCAGAGGACATGGCTGCCGGAGGGAGAGATGGAGATTTGGCTCCTAGAAAATAATTATTTTATGGTTACATTTGATTGCATGACAAATAGGATCAAGGTTTTCGAAGGAGGCCCTTTTACAATCAGGTGGGCTTGTTTATCAAGTCGTGGCATGCAGGCTTCAACCCGACCGAGGAGATTCCAAGTAGGGTTCCAGTTTGGGTTCATTTACTGAGGCTCCCGGTCGAGTACTAGCAAGATGATGTTTAGTATTTACTAGCTTCATTGCTTGGTAAACTGGTGGGTTCTTCGCAACAGATGCAATTTAAAAAGGTAATGAAATATGCCCGATTTTGTGTAGAAATTTATTTAAGTAAACCATTTCCAGATTCTTTAGAAGTATGTGTAGGATCGTACTCATGGGTTCAACAGCTAGACTATGAGACCTTGTATTTTAGATGTCGTTTGTGTCATGAGTATGGCCACTTACAGCGTAGATGCCCAAGGTCCAAGCCTTTGGAGACTCATTCTTCTCAATCCCCTAGTAACCCGCCTGGGAGGGATAAGGGAAAGGATCCTATTCAGGGTGGTGGTTCTGGGGATGATGGTTTTATTCCTGTCAGAACTCAGAATAGAAATAAGGGGAAAAAAAGGACTATGAAAGAGAAGCAGGACGGTGACACTTTTAATAGATTCGAGGTTTTGGATGATCTTAGCCAAAAGGAAGTGAATCCAGGATTGATAGATTTGGATCAAGGAATTATGGCTACTGAACAACATGGCCATTCTTTTGAGCCTGAGCAGGAAAATCAACAAGTAGTGAGTTTAGGTTTGTAGTGAACTGAGCAGGATGGGGGAAGCTTTGGTCAAGAGAGGATCAGTTTTGGGGTCTCTCCTATTTCACAGGTAGATGGGACCATAAATTTGGAAAAAAAATTGTAGATGGGGGCTCAAAAGGAACCAGGTAGTACTATTGTGAAGGAAAGTGAGGCTTTGTCTCATTTTGCATGGAGAACGGGCTTGGAGATGGGTAAGAACAGTAAACCATCTCCTCAATTGGGGATCTTGAAAAAAGATCTTAAGAAGGGGGGGCGGAGAAAACTACAAAGCTTGGTAGGAAAAAGGATATGGAGAAGATTAAATTGATAGGGGAAACTCTGGTGGAATCAGGGTCAGTCAAGACTCTAGATTCTCATTTCTCAAGCCCCTTGAAATGATTTTTCTTTCATGGAATGTTAGGGGCTTGAATAGTGGCCCTCGACAAAAAGTTGTTCAGGATTTGGTTAGATGTCAGTCTCCTGATATTCATTTTTTGCAGGAGACTAAGCTTTTTGTGGACTGTATGATGGGTTTAATGCCTAAGTTGTGGAAGAATGGTGAATGCCAATGCATTGGTGCTCAGGGATCTTTGGGAGGGGTGGCTTGTCTCTAGAACCCTCAAAATATTTTCCCCCAGTGGTGGGTGTCCTTTAAGTCCTCTCTCTCTATGGTGGCCTCTTGCCATGAATCAGGGGAGGTGGTCCTTTTTCCAACATTTATGCTCTCGTGGAATTGCAAGGAAAGCAACTCTTATGGTCGAATATTTGATATGTTCGTAGTATGGTCCCTTACCATCCTTGGATTACTGTGGGTGACTTCAATGCTATCACTAAGATAGCTGAGATGTAGGGTGGTACCATGAGGTTGGAGGCCTCAGCTCTGTTGTTCTAGGACAATATTTCTGCTTTGAATCTCGTTGATATCAAGCCCGGTAATGGAAAATTTACCTAAAATAATCAGAGGGCGGGTGAAAATTGCATTGCAAAACACCTGGATCGGTTTATGGTTTCTTGTTATTGGCTTGGTGAGAGGTGGTCCTCTAGCTCTGAGATACTAGACTGGAGAGGCTTGGGCCATTGGCCTATAAAGCTTTTTGTCCTCTCAGTTTGGCAGCCCCACACTCCATCCTTCAAGTTCCAGCTTATGTGGTTGCATGATCTTGCACTCCATGGATATGTTGCCCAGTGGTGGCGGGAGGGTAGACCTTCCTTTGGTACGGCAATGTATGTCTTTACTAAGCTTCTTCAGTTTGTTAAATATAAGTTGAAGCATTAGAACATGCAATGTCTTGGAAATATTTTTAGGGCCAAGTCTGATGCACAAGCTAAGCTAGATGGTATTACAAGGGTAATTAGGGAGAATGGGGTGACAGAGTATCTATTGCAGGAGGAATCAAGGGCCCTAAAAGCTTTGGAAGAATGGGAATTGTGGGAAGAGATCTTTTGGAAATAGAAAGCATGGGTTGAGTGGCTGCAGGAGGGGGATAGAAATTTTTCTTTCTTCTTCAATTCTATAAAATCTCGGGGGCATGGTAATTCTATTCCTGTCTTGGTCTCGGATAGGGCCGGGAGTGACTTTGTCTTCTTTTCAGAGTATTTCGGATGAAGAGGTTCATTATTTTTCTTTCATTTTTAGAGAGGATTCACAGGGGAGTCCGGTGGAGGAAGCTCAAGTCCTTTCCTGCATCCCTTCCCTTGTGACTAGGGAAATGATGGAGGATCTCATGGGTGAGATCACTTTGGAGGAATTGGAGGGGATGGTGTTTCAAATGAAGAAAGGAAAAGCCCCGGGCCCTGATGGTTTCCCGATTGAATTTTTCCAAGAGTTCTGGGAGATTATCAAACAAGACCTTTTAGAGGTGGTCAAAGAGTCACAAAGGAATAAGAAAATGTTAAAGGCCCTAAACTCCACTTTTCTAGCGCTTATTCCCAAATGTGAAGGGGCAGATAGATTAAGTTGTTTTTGGCCCATATCTCTTTGCAATGTGGTGTATAAGATTATTTCAATGCTAATTGCTAATAGGTTGAAAAAGTGGTTGTAGTTACTCATTTCTGAGGAGAAAAGTGGTTTTATGGAGGGTAGACAAATATTGGATGGTATTGTTATAGCTACTGAGACCATCCATTCTATGGCACATTCTAAAGAAAAGGCTATGTTTATCAAGCTTGTTATGGCTAAGGCGTACAATAGGGTCCATTGGTCTTTTCTTCAGAAGGTCTTGGTTGCTTTTGGATTTGGAGATGAATGGATTCAATGGGTCATGAGTTGTGTCTCATCAGTTTCTTTCTCTATGTTAACTAATGGGGATCATTCTGAGTTGTTCGGCGCCTCTCGAGGGATAAGGCAAGGTGATCCTATTTCCCCTTACTTGTTTATTTTGCTGGTGGAAGGTTTGGGGCACCTTCTGAAATGACATGTGGAGTTGGGACTTATTTAGGAGTGGAGGTGGGGAGGTGATGTACCCCCTCAATCTCATTTGCAGTTTGTGGATGACATTTCTTTGATGGGGGTTGCCACTACTTGGGAGGCTATGAATCTACGCAGGGTCTTGGATATTTATCTGGCAGCTTCAGGTCAATTAATTAATGAAGACAAGTCTTCCATATATTTCTTTAACACTCTAGATTCTATTCAAAGGATAATTGCTTAGATTCTTCAATTTCAGATTGGGGCTCTTCCGTTGTCTTATCTTGGGTTCCCTATTGTTGTGGGTAGATTAACTAGGGATTCATGGCAGCCTATCTTGGACAAATTTTGATTGAAGGTTACTCACTGGACCAATCGATGGTTTTCCTTTGCTGGGAGGGTTCAGTTGCTCAAGTCTGTAGTCCAAGATCTCCCCATTTATCACTGTATGCTTTAGGTGGCCCCGATGGGCTTTGTTAAGGAGCTGGACTCATTAGCATGACAGTTTTTATGGGCTGGTAGTTTGATGTCTTCCAAATGGAATCTGGTTAGATGGGATATTTTTTGTTGTCCTAAGAAGTTTGGTGGTTTTGGGTTGAGGTAGTCCTCATTGGCAAGGACGGCGTTGGCTGCTAAACTGTATTGGAGATGGTGCACGGAGAAGGATTGGATTTGGGCCAGGATTCTCTCCTATAAGTATTTCTAGGATATTCTTGGGGAAGATATCCCTTGTTACCCCTTGATTGGAAAGGGATCGGCTATTTGGGCTACTCTTAAGAAAGGAGTTGCACTTATCAAGGAGGGATTATTTTGGATTTGTCGGTGTGGGATGGAGGTTCAGTTTTGGTATGACTCTTGGGATGGTTACCCACCCATTCTCACTCAGTTTCCTAACTTGGTGAACCTAAGTAGGAGATTTGGTGAAGCCGGCTAGATGAGGGTAAGCAATTTTAAGGAGCTTTCTTTTCAAGGGCAGCTTGTGCAGGCTAGGTGGAAGACTCCTGAGGAGTGGCCGGTGATCGGTATGGAAGAGGAGTGTAAGGAATTGCATAATATTCTCTCAGGAAGGCAGTGCAATCCCCTCAGGGATAGGGACCTTCTTGCGTGGTCGCCCAATCAGAAAGGTCACTACACTATTGTGTCTGGCTATTTGAGGTTGTTGTCCCAAAGGATCGAGGGGGCGGAAGTCCCTTGGTGGAAGAGGGTGTGGAATAAGTTTTCTTGGCCGAAGTGTATCTGCTTCGCTTGGATTTTGGCTTGGAACAGGTGTCTGACTTGGGATAATATCCAGAAGCATGGATTTCAAGGCCCGTCTAGGTGTGTTTTGTGTGGGAGAGGGGAAGAGGACTCTTCACATCTATTTTTTTGGTGCCCTTTTATTGTGCAGCTCTAGCATTCTTGGTGGGGAGTGTGGAACAGTCCCTGTGTTAATGCCTCCTTCTTAGTGGATTTTTGGACTAGTTTGGGAAGACCTCCCTCAGTGGCCTCCTTTTTGTAGGATGTGTGGTAGGCAAGGCCTATTTTCTTATTGTGGCAGGTTTGGCTGGAAAGGAATAGGAGGATTTTCATAGGGGAGCATTTACAAGTACAACAGGTGTGGTTCAAATTTCTTGGGATGATTCAGGAGATGATTCAAGCTAAGGGGGATGTGGAGCTGCCACTGGAGAAGAGGTACGCAAAGTTGGTGGCTAGGTTGGGTATTCATGGGTTATCCCCAGTTGTTTCTTGTTGCAAGAGAGGTATGCAAGTGAGGCAGCATGTCCAATGCTTTGGAAACTGGCAGCCCCCCCTGTGGGCACCTTGAAGGTTAATACTGATGGGTCTTCCAGGGGAAATCCGGGGCCAGTTGGAGTTGGTGGGGTTGGCAGGGACTCTTATGGTTCAGTGGTTTTTCTTTTTTCCATCCATAAGGGCTCGTAGACTATCAACCTTATGGAAGGATTGGCAATTCTTTATGCTTTAGAGTAGGCCTATGAGTTGGGGTGGTGTAGGGTTATTTGTGAATCCGATTCATAGGTTCTGATTAACTTGCTCAATTAGGGGAAGACATCGGATGTGAGCTGGCAGTTGGTGAGGACAATGCAATAGATTTTGTAGGTTGGGACTTTGATGGAGAGGGTTTCTTTTGTCCATATTCCAAGAGAATGGAATAGGATTGTTGATTGTCTAGCCAAGTGGGCTTCTGAGCATCTGGAAGATTGGAAGATTGATGACTGGGCTCAGATCCCTTAGGAGCTTAGTCTGGACTTAGAGAGGGTTCTAGCTGAGGATGGAGGGGGTGCTAGCTAATTTCGTTTCTGACTTTGTTTGTATTTTTTGGATCTTTCGGGCTTTTTCCCTTGACTTGGTTGTAATGCTTGTTTTTGATCTTCAATAAAGTTTTTACCCCTTTTTATTAAAGAAAAAAACACATAAAACATGCATTTACATTCAAACATGAGTAGTAAGCAATGGGAAACATGAAACATGTAAAAAATGACTAAGACAAAAAAATTGGCATTAAGAAATCCTAAACAAGAGAGAAACTCTAGAATGAGGGGAAAATTATCATCATCTTTACTATGTAATGGTCAAGTACAACCATGTACAATGAAAGATGATATGCATGTGACCTACAAAAAATTCAAAAAATTAACAAGATCTTGGTTAAAGTTCACTTAAGTACTCTATTCTAGAAATTGGCTCTGGACATGACAAGGTGTGCAAACCACATGCTACAATATGTATCAATGTGTATTACCATGCTTGGTATTGATTGATGTAGTCTTATTCATGTATCCCATGAGTGGGCATTAAAACCAATGTCAAAAGTGAAATAAATAAATAAAATTCTTCAAATTTGAAGAATTACATGTATATAAACATGTTTACCAATTCCACAAGGGGACAATCACATGTTTACTAGGTAGAAAACATGTTCATTATAAGATCTAGTGTGTTTGACTCTTATTACAAATTAAAAATACATATCTTCTTCCCCAAGATAAGAATCATCCTAATCTTCAACATTATAACTCTTAAAATTAATTATTATGGGATCACTACTTTAAAAATTTATATGTAAAGCTATAATTTTCCCTTATATTTAAAAAATTGTATTATTCTCTAACACACCAAAATATAATAATTATATGGAACAAATAAAAAATTACAAAATTATAGATAAATCATAGAGAGAAGAGTGAAGATAAAGTAAAAGTTGATGAATTAAAAAGGTCATAATAGTGTGGCATGTGAATAAATCTTGGTTATTGTGTTATTGGAGACATTTTTATCTTTAAAAAACAAGTTAACAATCAATTTGTCTAATCGTACAAGAAGAATGCATGTGCTCTTTCTTACGTTGGTCTTTTCAACCATCGTCTTATCTTTCTTTCACTTTTGACTTGTGTTCCTCCCTAAATGTTTCCATTTGATAGTCGTTGATCATTACCTTTTTTATAAGAAAACCCTTCTCTTCCATACTCAATTATTCAAAGAATTGACCAAATTATGAACCTCCTTAAATAAGTTTTTTTTTTCATTTTGTAAGAAGTACAATTTTCTGAGAAGTAAACAAGATTATCTATATTCATATTTACAAAATATTTACAAAGTAGAAGTTTACTTTAAAATATCATCATTATTTAAATCTATCTTTCTTCTCTTATAGGAAATGTTCCGACTTTTTTAACAAATTTCTAAAGATAAATCTATTAGAATGGCTCATACTAAATTGATTACTTCTTATTTTCAATTTTTTCACTTTAGTTAGAAGAGGCCTTTTCACCAACTTCTAAATTCATAGTGTAGATCTACAAGGCTTCACAAGACTAGTGATCCCATGGCCTCACTTTCATCACATATATTATTTTAGTCCTGAATATAAAAGATGCTACTTAAGTCCTTCAAGAATCGTCTTTAGTTCATGATTTCTATTTGTTGTATTGTGTGCTCTTTGTTTTGTATTTTTCTTGGGATGTGCCCCTACACTCCCATTATCCTCTCTATGTTATATATATTTTAGTTGCTTAGATCAATTTTAGTCTTTCATGAACATTACTACATGTTAGTGTTGATAATAACAATGCAATAACAATTTAATTCAAAAGGATATTTCAATGCTCTTTAATTGTGTAAATCAATGATAACTTGGAAGAGGCTCGATTTTGTAAATATTAAACATTGATTATATTTTTAATTCAATTTACAATTACAATGTAAAGAAAAGAATTATTAGTGTTGAAAAATGTATTATAATATTTATAATATATGTATAAATTTAATATTTCAAAGCTCAAATTAACTAAAAATATTAAAATTATAATTATTTAATTTATTTTATACAGTTGTAAAGTCCAAAATTGCTACATTACGTATAATATATTAAAATTTATTAACAAAAGTCTAATAATATTTTGTAATCCAAAGTTTGAAAATAAATCTAATAATTTATATCACATACTCTTGCTTGAAATTAGTTTTTATTTAGAATATAAATTTATAATTAAATAAATATAAGATGATTTCTTTGAGTAAGAATAAACTTCCTATTGTTATTTAAAATGATCAATAATTTGTAAGAAAAATAGAAATCTTAACAAAATAATATTTCTTAAAAAATAGAATATAAACATAAAAAAAATAACACATAACATAAACTATATTTTGATAAACTCTTTAAGAAAAACTCAACAAATAACATCACTTTTATTATAATTTTGGGAAAAAAATCAAAATACAATGAGAGATTTTGACCATTCCATCGAAGACATCTCTAATTCGCTTCCTAAATTTATTTTAACAACATACATATCATTCAAAAATCATGTTGCATTCCATCCCAAGCACTCTATATGTAGACAAGAGAGTAATAAGAAAAATTTTAAGTTTTCTAATTAATGCATGCAAGCAACATTTTCCATGGTGGTTGTCCAAGTTTGTCTCTAAACCCAACAATAATTGAGTGTATGTTTTTTACTCTTGTGTGAGTTTTGGGTTAATCTCAATTTTGTATATTCTAACACGCAGTATTAGACCCATTATGATTCTAAGAGTACAGCCACTTGTTTCAACTTTTTAATATATCTAGGGGAATAATCACTTTTCATGCATTTTTTCTTAAAATATAGTATGCTCTTCTCTTGCATATTTAGTTGACTTAGGGAATTAGAATATTTTTGTAGGAAAAATAAAGTCTTTGGGGTTTATTCTTGGAATTATGCATTCTTGGTGGAGCAAATTGTTGGTAATTTAGGCAACATTTTTCTACTCCATTACATTTGGGAGGCTCATAAGAAGTTAGTTTGGGCATTTATTTGTCTCAAATTGGAGATTAGGAACCCATTTTATATTAGAGGATTTTAATGTGATCATTAGTGAATAGCTCATTTTCTAAGAATTTTTTGAGTCATAATGAACAATTCCATTATGTTTGAAAGGCATTAAAACCCTAGGATCCATATAAATATTATTAGAATCTAATTCGGTGAAGTAGAAGCAAAAAATTTTCCCCAAGCTCATAGATCGATGTCATATAACAACACTATTGCAAGTAGTA
This sequence comes from Sequoia sempervirens, assembly GCA_007258455.2. NCBI lineage: Eukaryota > Viridiplantae > Streptophyta > Pinopsida > Cupressales > Cupressaceae > Sequoia > Sequoia sempervirens. Next base: position 1,056,192 of record VDFB02000013.1, on the reverse strand, counting down.
TGTTTTTTAAAAAATTAAAAATTAAAAAAAAAAAATTTAAAAAAAAATTTGGTAGATGGTCCCTTTTTAATAGAGACCTTGACTAGTTCACAACCCTTTCTTGACCACTAGTGACCCCCAAAAGGGATCCGCAAGCCCTTTTGGTCTCAACCTTGTAGGTCCAATCCAACCCAAGTCAACCACTACCCACATGTGACTCCTCTAACACTCTTTTGTATCTCTATGACCCTTATGGCCACCACAACACCTTCCAATTACCACCAATACCAAATACCTATCCTTGATCCATTTCTTTACCTCCTAAGTGATCCTCCACCTAGGAACTACCTAGCAATCATTAATATGCCACCTCCACTCAACCTAGAGGGCACCTTTATTAGTGGTTCCTCCCATCCATCACTTGCTAGCCACTAGGCCACCAACAAGGGAAAGGAAACCCTCACTATTGCACCTTTTAATCATGGAGACTAACTTCAAGAGGTTATTCCTTTCTCAAACAAAGGTATTTTTTGAGCATTTTTTTGAAATAGGGTCCATTCTCTTCATAATGGTTTATCATTTTTTAAATTTGATTTACCTAATTTTATAGTTTTAGTTTTATCATATATATTTTTATTCAATTATTCTTTTTGAAACTTATTAAGCTCTAAAATTTCTCAAATGAGCTCTCTTTTTAGCCCTACATTGTTGAAAGTTGATATTTTTTGAGCTATATACACAATAATGTAGTTTATTTGTTCTTATTTTATAAACACTTGTCACTAATAGCATTTTGGCCACTTTTGGACCTTCTATATCTCTATTGAATTTGGTATTTTGTAGTGTAAGATACACTAGAATAAAGTGCTAAAAATCATCACACCAATTAGTAGTTAAAAGTATTTTATGGACTACAGTAATAAAAATTTGAGATGAAGTTCTATTTTGGGAGTTTCATCATGGTTTTCCACCATTATATTATGAAGCTAAAATTAGAGAAATTTATGTCCTAGATAGAAGGGATAAAAAATCATTATCTTGAGTATGACATACTACCCTATCTTTTGAACTTGTTAGATTGAGCCAAGTGACTATAAATAGAAGATTGAATGGTTAAACAATGATAACCTAGTCTATTTAGTAATATTTCTAATAGTTTATGAGGATATCCTACATTAGATAATTAAGCACACAAAGTGGCCTTTCACTACTTGACTATCATTGGTAGTTATATGGAGATCTTGAATATCTAGTTGTTGAACCAAGGGAAAATCAATTCATTCAAGTTATGGATATTCCTAAATTATTTGAATCACTTTGGAGTAGATACTAGTCACATGTTTGAAATATTTGTATATCTATTGAATTCTCATACTTTTGGCTCCTCTTAAACGGAGTGGTTAATTGATTTCAAGTAGATCGAGAAGTTAGGATCAAGGATATCATAATGAAGAATCATCAAAAAGATAAAAGGTGTTGGAGTACAGGACCACTAAGAGGGGGGGTGAAGCAATGGTCAAATGAGAAAACAAAATTCAAAAAATTAACTCGATTATCCAAAGAGTCCCATTGAAAAAAATTCAAACATTATAGATATTGTATGTTGAGGGAGTCACAAAGATATGCACATCAGAACTAAGCACTTGAAAAAAGATGATTAATCAAGCACAATATGACACATCACTGAGAGGAAGTTCATAACACAAGGTTCATGAGTGGAAAACCCTAAAAGGGTGACAAACCACTCTGAAAATATGTTTCATTAAGCCTCACTAGTTGAAACCTTACTGATTACAAATTGCATGCCTCATTGGCAATAAAACAAGCCTCACTAGAAAAATTACAAGTGTCACTAGCAAACATCATGCCTCGCTGGAAATACAACATCACTTCAGAAGAAATTAAGCAAAAATCAGAGGGTTACTTTGTTTCCATACATCATTGCTCTGTTAAAACTTCACACTTATGATAACATTATTTTACCAATCTGAAAATTCACAATTCTAAAATATTACTATCTTCATTGACAATCTACATGTTCTAATCATAAAAGCGGCATCACCTTGAATACTAGAAGGAATTACTGTTATATCTATTTGTTATCATTTTTCAATCAAAAAAATGCATTCCATTCTAACCAAATTCATCCCATCTTCAAATCAAACTCAAATACAAACTCCTAAATGTTTGTATTCAAAAAGACTTTCAAACTAGAACTTTCCTTCAGATTTGCACCATCAAAGTAACCATTAATCTTTTCATTTTCAAATAGTTACAAAACAAAAATTGAATAAGGTGATTATCGGACTCCCATCAAAGTTTAAACCTCTAGGAATAACCTTTCAAAAGTTTAAATATAAGCCTTTGATTTTACATTGCCACCACTGTCAACTTTAAATAACATCCATTGAATTTCATTCAAATGATATAAGTTAAGTTTACAACTTGCTTAGCCAGTTACACTATAAGGAAGGGTTGGTAGATCAATAGTTTTAAACCCTTAAAAAGATACTTAAGTGACCTTTAACCTTTTATAACCGATAAATGAACAAACATAATAAAAAGTAACTTTGTTATAATCTTTGCATAAAATATTCCAATTAGGGTTTTAAAAACAAGATGACAACAATAGAAAAATCTTACCAATTTCAATAAACTTGAACCTCTATGATTGAACTTAGATCCCTGCAAATTAACATATGTCTCAGCCTTAGATGGAGAACATTGAAGCTCTGAAATTTGTTAAGAAAGATAAGCTTTGATGTAGAATGTGCATTAGGGATTTGAACCTTGAAATGAAAGAACCCTATCACCAAATTGTTTGTGACTTGAGACAATACTAAAATGTTGTAGAGCAATGCTAGCATATTTTGAAGAAAATTATTTCTCATCAACCAATTTTTTTGAATCAAACTAAACAAGTTGTTGGAAATAGGATGTCATTTAATTACAATCCTAAACATTATTTATTTCATGTATCTCCTAAGTCCTTAGAATGTGTTCATCAACACTAGGATTAGGAAGAGATTAATATTTGATGAAATAATCATGTTAATTGACATTTGTAATTAATTATAAATGTTAGGACATGTGAGGGCCTCTATTTTGAGTTCCTAAATAATAGGGGCACATGGAGCACCCACATGGTAGGTGACACTCACCTTGAGTTCAGTTAACTATTTAGAGTAAGAGATAACACTTTTGAATGCATGTAAAGATCCTAGGAGTTAGGGTTTGATGTTTGCATGCATTAAGTTTAGTTTAGTTTAGTTTAGTTCAGTTCAGATCAATTCAGTTCAATTCAATTCAGTTAAGTCTAGAATTAGTTTAGTTCAATTCAATTCAGTTTTGTTTAGTTATGGTTCAGTTATCTTCAGTTAATTTTAGTTGAATGCTAGTTGACTTCAGTTAACTTGGAATGCATGGCTAATGACTTGAGTTGCATGAAAAATAATATGGACTACCTTCAATTAATAGGGGATGACCATTCTTGCATGAATGGTGTTGAGAAATGTTTCAGTTAACAAGAAATGACTTGGACCCAACTTAGGCACCCAAGTTGGCTTCTTGGAATTAACTCCTTTGCATGTTGAGATATTTCAGAAGGCTAAAGTTAAGTGGACCCTCTCTTGGGCGCCTAATTTGAGGATGAAACCTTGAAGATATTTATAGAATGAAGGTTGAGTTGCTACTTCAATTTGGGATGCCCAAATGCATGAAGATGAGGATTTGACATTGTTCTTCACGGCATAACTCTACTTGCAAGAGATAGGTGTACCTTTTAGGGATAGGGCTTGAGCATTGTAATTGTAACTCATATTGAGTTTACAAAGTTGTTTAATGCCAATTTATCTAAAGCAAGTTGAATAGAGTTATTATCAGTTTTATTACAGGTTGTGAAGAAGTTTTGGTGAAGGAAAAAGAGGCATTCTCAAGCAAGAATTGGAGCTATTGTAATCTACTTCAGAGATTGAATAATAGATTAATTCTTGGTGGAGATTTTTCCCTAAAGGGTTTCTCCATAGTATATGCTTGTGTAATCTTTCTAATATCATGTCTACTTCTTCTATCAACTTCTATCTACATTCTACAAACAGTAAAATGGATTAATCAAATAATCACCCACAAAGAATATGTAACAAAGGAAAAAGCATATTTAGATCAGCAATATTAAAGTCTTACAAAGTATTAAGCTAAGAAAACACATCAATTTTCAACATTTGGTATCAAAGCTGAGGTTGGGTAGAGTATTGGGATGCCTTTCTCCTAAAGATTGAAGGATTTATTGGCTTAGTGGGAGCTTTTATTATCTTAGTTATTTGTTGATTTTGGAAATAATTTTTTCAATGAATTCTCATTTAGGTATTGAAAGGTTTAATGGATCTAACTATGAAATGTGGAAATTAAAAATGGAAGATCTTCTTGAAGAAAGAGATTAGTGGTTACCTGATAATAATGAGACAAGGACACCTACAACTATTTCAGATGAGGATTGGGCTAAGTTAGATAAAAAGGAAAGATGAACAATTAGACTATGTCTTGCTGATGATGTTCTCTTAAATGTTTTAGATGAAAATACTGCATATACATTTTGGAAGAGAATAGGTGATATTTATCAAACTAAAAGTCTCACCAATAAGTTATATCTGAAAAGGCCATTGTACTCTTTAATAATGAAAGATGGTGATTCTGTAGCACAACATTTAAATGCTTTCAATTTGATTCTCAGTTAGTTAGCATTTGTAGATGTAAAGCTAGAAGATGAGGATAAATGCATTTTATTACTTTGTTCTTTACCAGAGTCTTGGGAAAATATAATTGTTGCAATCATTGGTAATGGTGTAGATCCAAAGATGGACAATATCATTACTACTCTCCTATTAGAGGAGATGAGGAGGAAGTCTAAAACTAGCTCCCAAAATGCCTTATTTGTAAGAGGTAGGCCTAAAGAGAAGGAATCTAAGGAAGAAAGGAAAGGAAAGGGAAAGTCCAAAGGATGGTCTAAAACCCCTGGTAAGAGTAAGGTAGAGTGCTAGAATTGTGCAAAACCTAGACATATTAAAAAGGATTGTAAGAGAAACAAAAAGAGTTATGATGCTTCTCCAGGGAAATCCACCGATGACAGTAATGATGCATTATTCATTTCTTCTAATACTGTTGTTGATAGCTCTTGGCTTATTGATTCGGGTTGCTCTTATCATATGACTCCTAACAAGGAGTGGTTCTCTAAGTATACTACATATGATGGAGGAGATGTCTTCTTTGGAGACAACAACACAACAAAGGTTGTTGGCAAAGGAGAGGTAAAATTGTGTTTTAGTAATGGTAGGGTTAAGACCCTTAATGATGTTTTTCATATTCCAGGACTTGCTAGAAATCTAATTTTTGTCTCTAAGTTCAATGATTTTGGAATGCATGTGACATTTGACAAAGGTGGTTGCAAATTGGTGAAAGCGAATATGGTGGTTGCTAAAGGATCTCAGATTGGGACTTTGTTTAAGCTGAATACCTCCAATGTAAATATTTTATCCAATGTAACTAAAGCTGAAAATACATGTATGTTATGGCACCAAAGATTGGGCCATATAGGTGAAAAAGGTCTTAGGACCATTCTTAATAAAAATTTGGTTGACGGTATTCCAAATTATAATATTGGCAAAAACGACTTTTGTGAGCACTATGTGTTTGGAAAGCAATCTAGATCTAAATTTCCTATTGGTAAAAATAAAGCTAAAAGATTATTAGAGATGATTCATTCAAATGTAATGGGTCCTGTGGCTATTGACTCTATTGGAAAATCTAGATACTATGTCACATTTATTAATGATGTCTCAAGATACACTTGGATATGTTTTATGCATAGAAAATATGATGTGTTTAATAAGTTTAAGGAATTTAATTCTTTGGTTGAGAAACAATCAAATCATAAGATAAAAGTGTTAGATCAGATAATGGTGGTGAGTATTGTTCTAGGGAATTTGATGACTATTGTAAGCGTGCAGGAATAGTGAGACAAAAAACTACTCCATATACACCTCAACAAAATGGAGTAGCAGAAAGGATGAATTGAACCTTAATGGAAAGAGCTAGGAGTATGTTAAGTAGTGTTAAGCTAAATCAATCCCTATGGGCTAAGGCAATATATGTACTTCTTGTTATTTAATCAATAGATCCCCTAGTTCATCTATTGAAGATAAAACTCCTTATGAAATGTGGTTAGGTAAGAAACCTAGTGTTGCACATTTAAGGATCTTTAGTTGTGAGGCTTTTGTTCATGTGCCTAAAGAAAAGAAATCTAAATTGGACCCTAAAGCACATAAATTCATATTCATAGGTTATGGTGAAAATGTAAAAGGATACAAGCTTTGAAATCCACTAACTCAAAAAGTTTATTTATCTAGAGATGTGATTTTCAGGGAATTTAGAGCTTATTCAGGAGAAGAAGAACCAAAGGAGAATGATACTTCTCGAACAATGCATTTTGAGATAAATAATAAAAAGCAACAAGATGCACATGTTGAAGAACAATTGGATGGATTGGAAGAGGAGAGTTAAGAGTGTTCTTCTAAAATAGATGCTCAAGATGAGCATATTGAGGAACAAGTAGAAACCCCTTTGAGAAGATCCACAAGACAACAGAATCTCGTTGATAGGTATAGCCCACCTAATTTTTGTTGTATTTTTTCTTTAATGAGTACTAATGATGAACCTAGTTCTTATAGGGAAGCTTTGTCCTCAGACGAGAACAAGCTTTGGTCACAAGCTATGCATGAGGAAATGAAATCCTTGGTACTTGTGACGCATGAGATCTTGAGAGTTTTCCCAAAGGAAGAAAGTTCATTGGTTGTAAATGGATCTTTAAAAAGAAGATTAGTGCATATGGTAATCTTGAAAGGTACAAGGCTAGATTAGTAGCCAAGGGCTACTCCCAGAGAGAGTGAGTTGACTTTAATAAAAACTTCTCTCCTATTGCTAAACTAACTTCTATTAAATTATTTTTGTCAATTGTTGTTGCTTATGATTTTGAAATTGAGCAAATGGATGTGAAAACTACGTTATGGGAATCTTGATGAGGAGATTTATATGAAGAAACCTGATGGTTTTTTTGTAAAAGGAAAAGAAGAATTGGTTTGCAGGTTAAAGAGATCTTTATATGGATTGAAACAGTCACCCAGAATGTGGTACTAGAAGTTTGATGCTTTCACATTGAAAATTGGTTATGTTAGGAGTGAGGAAGATCATTTTGTTTACATAAAAGTGATTGATGATCAACTTTTAATTATTATCTTGTATGTTGATGACATGTTGTTTATTGGTAACAGGAAGGTAATGATCAAAGAATTGAAAGCACAACTCTCGAGCACATTTGAGATGAAAAATCAAGGGGCTGCAAAATATATCCCTTGTATGGAGATCAGTAGAGATAGAGGTAATAGAAAGATTTGCTTAAGTCAGAGAAATTATGTTGATACTATTTTGAAATGGTTTAACATGTAGGACAGTAAACCAATTAATATTCCTTTACTAGTTGGGACGAAGTTAAGTTTAGACATGAGTCCTAAATCTGATTTTTATTTTGAGGAAATTTCTGAAATTCCATATGCTTGTGCAATTGGTAGTTTAATGAATGCAATGTTATGTACGAGACCAGATATAGCCCAAGCAGTGGGAGTTCTTAGTAGGTTTATGTCTAACCCTTGTAAATAACATTGGACTTAAGTTAAGAGGGTTTTTAGATATTTACGAGGGACTTCTGATTACTATTTAGTTTATCATGGTTCTAATGACATTGATATTATGCATAGATCATTGGACATATAGGGTTTTGTTGATTCAGATTGGGCAAGAGATTTGGATAGTCAGAGGTCGACAAGTGGTTATGTGTACACTTTGTTTGGAGTTGTGGTTAGTTGGATGAGTAAGAGGCAGCCCACAATTTCTTTGTCCACCACTGAAGTAGAGCACATGGCTACCACACATGCCTCTAAAGAGGCGGTTTGGTTACAGAGACTTGGGAAAGGTATGTTGGCTTTCAGTTGTTTATCATGTTTGTAGTTTGTCCTTGATGACAAAACTGGTTACATGGTTGAGGTTTGGTTTTCACATGTAGTTACAAGTTTTGGTTTATACATGATACATATTTCATATGCAATTACAAGTTTTGGTTCAATTTTTTATTGGTTCAGATCTTGATACATGTTGATGCTTACATTTTATCATTTTGACAGGGTAGTACTATGGTCTTTGCATTTGAAGCATTTCAGATTGGTTAAAAAGAAAAATGTTCAGGTATGTGTGTGGCTTGGTCAATTCACTTTTTCATGTCTTTGCTAAGGTAATTGGAATTTGCTTATAAGGCATTTGATTTATTATTAGCATGTGGAACAAAGGTGGTTCTATCGGATCTCATTGCAATCTATATTGTCAAAGAAATTGACATTATACAAGTCACTTGAAAGTTATTCAAGAAAGTTTTTGTTATTAAAAGTCATTATGACAAGGTGATTTGGTTTTGTTTGGACTCATTTTAATAAGGTTTCGGGCTTTAAAAAAAGTCACATTAATCATGTGATGGCTGGAGAATACTTGAGGTATTGGGCAGGTTTATATGGTTAGCATTTTGTTTTGTTTGGTATTTTGATCACAATAAAATCATGTGACATTAGGTATCATTGTTATAAAGAAAATTGAAAAGTTACATTGACATCCATCATTGACAGTGAATGCACATGTGGCATTGACAACTCATTAGGTTAATGATTCAATACTATTATGATGTTGGTATTTTGGTAAAGTCTTTGGCAACGGATTCTAAGGAATTATGATGTTTTTGTTTAAATGTATTGGATCTCAAATAGTTATTTTGTTTTGCAAAGTCTTCTAAAACACTTGAATCTTGATTAGGGTAAAATACATTATTGTTGTTTCATTTTGGAACCCTAGCTGCCATGGTTATTCTGGTGTCTCCAATTTCTTTTAGTCTTTCAACCAATATGCTATGGATATGTAAGTTTAGCTCACTGTATGAGATAGGATGAAAATAGTCAAGCATATGGAATGATTTTGACCTTAAGTGACTATGGATGTTGGACAAGTAAACGACAGTGAAAGATGGTTAATACTGGCATCTACCAGCTGGACGGTTATTAAACCATTTGACAAGATTTTTGAGGTATTCTTTTAGTTGGTTTTTCACCATAAACAAGGAATTTTTGTTACTTACGAGCTTTGAAACAATTGATTAAGTAGGTTATTAAGAATTTTTTCAGTGAATAAAATTGGTTTGAAAATGCTATTGTTAAGGTTTTTAAAGGGCTTAATCTTTTGTTGATTATGTTTAAACTCGTTAGGGTTTTTGGATGTCAATACTCGACTATAACTAAATAGTTTCATTGTGGTGATATTTGTAATTTTTGTTAAAAGATTGGTTTTAAAGAAGGATTATTTAGGGTTTTCCATTTAAACCCTAACCCGAGTTGGTTTATAGTTACAAAAATTGCTTTCAGAGGTTATTATTCGCAGTGTCTCTAAAAGATGGTTTTTAGGGCATTTTTCTAGGTTACCTAGAAGAGGAATATGATGTTTTAGACATATTGTACATAAGTTCTATTGCATTGAAAATATTTTATAGTGATTCTTAGATTATTGTATTTAAGGAAGATGTTGTCATTCTCATACAACATTCTTCAATGTGCTTATTGAAAATATTTATGGTCTTCTATTAAAATTCTAGGACTGCAAATTGCACTTCTAAGGTTTTGATAGAATACTATAATTATTTTGCATTGTAAAGGAGTTGGTGCTCCTGTATCTTATGAAGTTCATGCTTCTAAATTTTGTGGAGTTGGTGCTCTTGAACTTTGTGGAGTTGGTGCTCTTGAACTTTGTGGAGTTGGTGCTCTTGAACTTTAAAGAGTTGGTGCTCTAAGTGAATAAAGAGAAATATTTTTCTAGTGGTTTTTATTCCCCAAGAGGGTTTTGCACTCAGGACATATATTGTGTTATGCGATGGTTTTATGTGTGTGATTTTTCTTATCTGTCTAAGTTTAATGTGTCATCAAATGCATAATTATCATTCTTTCATAGCTATCAATGTTTATGTCAAATTTCATGAATAAAAGGTTCTATTATTAATGTGAGCTCTGATACATGCGAAAGTGTTAAGTTCAACCTCTATTAACATTATATGTTTAATTCATGGTTCATGCAAACACAATACTATTCATCCACAAGTCAAGTTTGTTCTTGTCATTTGGTGTTTTGATTTAAAAGTCAAGTTTGCTTCACAAATTGTCATTTGTCCTCTTGGTTCAAAAGCAAACACAAATTCTTGGTTTTGAAAAAGTTTGTGACTTTTATAAATCACTGATTCACCCCCCTCTCACCGATTTTATTCTTCCAACAAGGTATTGGTTTTAATTGCAAGCAATTTAGACTTGAATGTGATAGTTAGAGTGCTATTTGTTTAGCCAAAAATCCTATCTATCATGCTCGTACTAAACATGTAGATGTTCAGTATCACTTTGTGCGAGAAATGGTTGAAAGTGGAAAGGTATTAATTGAAAAAGTTGACACTTTGATTAATGTTGCAGATTATCTTACGGAGCCAGTTCCTATAGATAAGTTCTCACAGTGCAGGAAGACCATTGGCCTTGAGTCCTGTACTTGATTTAAATGTATTATTCCTTGTTTATAATAATTTCAATGTATAATGTCAAGTGGGAGAATGTTGGAAATAGGATGTCATTTAATTACAATTTGAAACATTATTTATTTCATGTATCTCCTAAGTCCTTGGAATGTGTTCATCAACACTAGGATTAGGAAGAGATTAATATTTGATGAAATAATTAGGTTAATTGGCATTTGTAATTAATTCTAAATGTTAGGAGCATGTGAGGGCGTCCATTTTGAGTTTCTAAATAATAGGGGCACATGGGGCTCCCACATGGTAGGTGACACTCACCTTGAGTTCAGTTAACTATTCAGAGTAAGAGATAACACTTTTGAATGCATGTAAAGATCTTAAGAGTTAGGGTTTGATGTTTACATGCATGAAGTTTAGTTCAATTTGGATCAGTTCAGTTCAGTTTAGTTCAGTTTAGAATCAGTTTAGTTTAGTTTAGTTCAGTTTAGTTATGGTTCAGTTATCTTTAGTTAGTCTTAGTTGAATGCTAGTTGACTTCAATTAACTTGGAATGCATGGCTAATGACTTGAGTTGCATGACAGATAACAGGGACTACCTTCAGTTAATAGGGGATGACCATTCTTGCATGAATGGTGTTGAGAAATGTTTCAGTTAACAAGAAATGACTTGGAGCCAACTTGGGCTCCCAAGTTGGCTTCTTGGAATTAATTCCTTTGCATGTTGAGATATTTCAGAAGGCTTAGTTAAGTCGGCCCTCTCTTGGGTGCCTAATTTGAGGATGAAGCCTTGAAGATATTTATAGAATGAAGGTTGAGTTGCTACTTCAGTTTGGGAGGCCCAAATGCATGAAGATGAGGATTTGACATTGTTCTTCACGGCATAACTCTACTTGCAAGAGATAGGTGTACCTTTTATGGATAGGGCTTGAGCATTGTAATTGTAACTCATGTTGAGTTTACAAAGTTGTTTAATGCCAATTTATCTAAAGCAAGTTGAATAGATTTATTATCAATTTTATTGCAAGTTGTGAAGAAGTTTTAGTGAAGGCAAAAGAGGCATTCTCAAGCAAGAATTGGAGCTATTGTAATCTACTTCAGAGATTGAATAATAGATTAATTCTTGGTGGAGTTTTTTCCTGAAAGGGTTTCTCCACGGTATATGCTTGTGTAATCTTTCTAATATCTTGTCTACTTCTTCTATCAACTTCTATCTACATTGTACAAACAGTAAAATGGATTAATCAGAATCACCCACAAAGAATTTGTAACAAAGGAAAAAGTATATTTAGATCAGCAATATTAAAGTTTTACAAAGTATTAAGCTAAGAAAACACATCAATTTTCAACACAAGCAAGTTTCTCATCAACCAACACCACTCAAAGTACCATGAAGTGTTCCAAAGCAATGCAACATCAAACTTGAATGCCTGAATGCACCAACACCTTGAAGCAACTTTGTGCTACACTGCTACCACTACCAACACACTAAATGTGCAAGCACTATGGCACCAAGCAATACCAAACAACTCACCTTACATAACATTGGAATCAAATGCCTTGTGCATCTCCAACTTTGGACATCACAAACTCTTTGAATAGGAATCATGAATTTCAACTATTGAAATCAATGACAAACATCATGCCAACAAAATAGTAGAGGCTTTAGATAAAAAAATAGTTTATTTATTAAACTAAATTTTGAGAAAATTAAAGACAAAAAAATTGATTATGGTGTATTTTCTTTATTTTTTGATGATTTTACGTCCAAAAATGGTCTAGGCTAGGGATTGTTCTTACTAATTTGAATCGAAAGAATTTTTTTTCATAGATTCTCTAGTTTCCATGTACTAATAATATGCTAGAGTATGAGGCTCCAGTTTTGGAATTATAATGTTCTATTGATCATAGTGTCAAAATGCTATAAACTTATGTGGATTAAGAGTTGGCAAGAAATTGGGTAAGGAGTAAGTTTCAATACAAATATTTTTTGAATATGTATAAGTTTAGGATATGATTCTTCTAGAAAGTTTCATTTTCTCACTTCAATTCCTATGGAGAAAATACGTTGGTTGATTCTTTAGTTATTTCTACAACAAATTTGGCCTCATTGGAAGATTTCACTCCTAAGCATTTTTTATAGAAATTTTTCCAAACTCATATGTGCTCGATAATATAAAGAACTAAATTTTTTAGTGATGATCAACAAATTATACAATTTCTAACAAGTACCAAAGTTTTTGCATATTAAATTTTTAATAAAAAAAATACATAATTTGTAGATGATGAATGTATAGATGAAGAGGGAGTAGTGAATTTGAAGGCAAACAAGATTCCTAAAGGTATGGTTTTACTATTAAATTTGTTTGACCTTAGAGGTTAAACTAGACAATGTGGAACCTAACAAAATAGTAGTAAAGCTCCTTTATCTATTAATATTAGTTTTGAAGGTCCTAAATTAGGGTGTCTCTTTAAAATTTGAAAGAGAAGGATTGGTTAGTTTGTTAATAAAATACAAGGATGTTGTTAGAGGTTTGTAGCAATGCAAGCACAATAATGTTAGAGGCTATAGCTAGCTTCACCACTAGAGAGAAGTCTCCAAATAAGACCAACTCTTATCTACTCTAAAATTTATATGAAAAAAGGATACAGAGAAAAGGCTAATAAATAAATTTCATTATCATAAAGATAAGTAATAAATGTCACTAGAGGAGTTAAAAAGGTTTTTGTAATGAATGATTTCATAATGAAGCATAAAGGAGTGTGGACCCAAACCCTAATCAAATTTGAAATAAAAATATCAAATATCAAATATCAAATAGTAACATAGAAGGGTATAACCCAAGGTTAAACCCTAGGGTTGTAAGATAAAAAAAGTTTGCCAATTTATGTGGGAAAATAAAACAACCCTACTTAAATATCTAGGGTAATCAAATGCAAAGAAGAAATAGAAGTCAAAAATAAATATTTGAATCTAACAATAGAATGAAATAATAAAAATAAATGCATACCTTGGTGTTGAGGAAAAGAGGGCTAAAATAAATTATAATAAATGACTATAGCCTAAATTTTGAAACTAGATCGAAGATGAATGGAGTAAGAAAACTATGCTTCAGAATGAGGCTTTGAAGAACCTTATGTTGAACTATCAAATTCAACAAATCAAGTTGCAAGTTGGACAATTGCTAAGCAAAAAAAGGAGTTTGTATCAGTCAAAGTTTAAGTTCTATTTTCCAAGATGTGTAATGCTCTTATATTTTGTCTAGCTTGGCTTTTTGATGTAATATTTCAGCTTATTGGAACAATTTAATTTGCTACTATGTATTTAATTTTAGTTTTTTTTTAGTTGTGTTTGTTAGTATAGCTCTCTATGTTGTAATGTTTCCTCCTTTGGTACAATTTCTCATCGCAGTTTTATAACTGCTCTTTATTCTTTGTACATGCATTTCCTCAAAAAAAAGAAAAGAAAATTAAGCCTTGTTAATTATATGATTGTGGGTGATCCTAGGACATTCTTCCACTGATAACTTTTTTATCCTTGTAGTTATGGTTTTGACTTGATATATATGGTACTAACTTTATGCTATGAGATTTATCTTTGGTACCTATAATTAATTTTTTCTTGATGTCTATACATATAATTGGAAACTTGATGGTGTTGAAGAGCAACATTGTAACTTTCTATGGTAGAAAGGAAGATGCCTAGCTTCTAACCTTTTGGCTTAGCCAAGTCTAATTCAATGATTTTTATAAATTTGGAAGATAATACTGTGAATGTTATTCCTAGACCTCCTCAAACATGAACAAACACATGGTCATTAGTCAATAAACAAGTAGAAATTAAGTATTCCTTATGAAATTCATTCAAACATAAGAACACAAAAACAAAGTAAAATATCAAATAAACTACTAAAGAAATACTATTCTAAATGCTCAAACCGGCATCCCATAGGGGGGTTGGTGCTTCTTTGATGTGGAAAGAATCCCTTTCCCAATCCCTTGATAAGATATTTGGATGAAATGTGTGCTTCTTGATGCAAAATGCCAATAACCTAGCTATGATGGAGAAATTCTATGCTAATTTGGATGATATTGTGGACAATAACTTTGCATGAAATTGTGGATGATTGTAAATGAAATTCTAGATCCTAAATCAATAGAGAAGGTCTCTATTTATAATGAAGAAGGGTTGAAGAGTGAATAATGGGGAGAATGTGGGATTAAAAATTGAACCAATGGCATTGTGCCACTTGTCAACATGTTAATGAATCTTGGAGGAGATGTGTTCACACATGTGTGAGCACATCTAGGTAGATGGAATGTGTAAGAGGAATGAATGGCAAGAGGTGGCTTGTGTAAGAAGAGTTGTAAGAGCCCTTAATGCAAAGGTGGCTCAAAAAAGAGGACATGTAAGAGCCTTTAATGCCAAGGTGGAGGACAAAAAGTCCTTTGGGAGGGAAAAGTCAAGTGGGTGGAATATTCAAAGAATGTGTTATTTTTGAATGAAAATAGGGTAGTTAGTAAATCAAATAAACTGATTTACATGTGCAACTTGACCAAGGTTGACTCACCCTAGGGTGGAGTTAAAAGCTAGAGGAATGGGGGATTAATGTTATGAGTTAATTAATTTAGGATTAATTAACTTAGATGAAATTAGTTTGATTTGTGACATTTGATTTAGATGTTTGGATTTATTTAAATCAAATGAGAGGATGTTAGAAATTTAGGATTTTAATCAAATAAATTGATTTATTTAATTAAAGAAAGAACATTAGGATTTTAATTAAATATATGGTTTATTTAATTAAAGGAAGAACATTAGGATTGGCGATGATGAAATAATCTGATAAAGTTCATTATCTGATTTAAGGAGGAAATTTAATGAATAAAGATTATTCAATTAATTGGTTAGTGTGGAAGTGATTAAGGAAGAATCGGTATTAGAGAATCAAGTGCATGATGTTGATCAGGATATTTTGAGTGTCTACATTTTTCCCCTCTTTGAAGCAATGTACCTGTTGCGTTGGTTCAAAGAATAACCTTGTTGAGATCAAAATTCAAAAATTTCTTGATTTTTTTGGATGCCCCATTCCTGCCCCAGCAAGAATAATTACGCTGGTATACTACCCCTCAAGAGATCGAACGAAAAATTGGATTTTTGGGTGAAATCTTGAAAAAGACAAGTTGCTTGAAGGGTCCAAAAAGGCTCCAGCATGCTAAAAATATGCCAAAATGTAAGAAAAAGATGTAAAATGAGTCTCGGTTGGGAAAAAATGGTGTCAGGGTGTGAAACCCTAGTTTGGTGACTAAATTGGGGCAAAAAACCCTAATTTCCATGCTTAAACAGGCTTGGAGGGGTCACTTTCCATTCATTTGTGGATTCACACCTTGAAAATTCTAAGCTTTTGAGCTCTAACCCTCCTGCTAAATGGCACAATGAGTGCTTCCCCAACATATTTTTGAGCGATTATGCGTGTTCCAAAGACCTCCAGGCGCAGGACCACAGGTATGTGACCCAAACCCAACTTTGAAATTTGATTTTTTAGTGCATTTATTACGCTTTAAAGAGTCAAAGTCCCCAGTGTCACTATATAGCGACACACAAACTACAAATCGACGATGATGAAAGCTCAAATAGGGCTACTAGTGCAAATGGAGACACGGTTTGCAATTTGAAATTAGGGCTCAAATTGCCAAATAGCGACACTAATGAAAATAGTGACACTTTACTTGATTTGGAGTTAGGGTTTGATCATTGCTGCCATTATATCTGGGTTAGTGGTTCCAAATCGATGAGACAAATTCTTCAGTCTAGGATGGGGCTTGGCGTGGGATAGGATGCTGAGGCAGAGGGACCTGTTTGCCTAGGGACCATTGATGTTGGCCTCACTGTACCATGATTTACATGATTTTGCATACTGTGATGGTTGGGGAGATCAGTACTAGAATGACACTACTACACATTGTTGTGCTTTGACTGATCGTCACCCTAGTTGAGGCAAAGCCTAATGATCCAGTGGTTTGGAGATATAGTGGCAAGATTACATGAGACACACTGGATAGCTTGGTCTACCCTGTTGGCGCCGCATCCTAAATGAGATGACAATGTTCTGATGGCATCCCTAGTTGTAGATGCTTGCATGGTACGATGACATATAACAACTTTTTTATGCTCGACAAATCTGCCTAATGCAAGGGCGAGAGCATACCGTTATAGAGTGCTACATTCCAAACAAGGTGGCCAGCTAGTTTGGGGAGGTACAAGATCAACCAAATGATCAGTATACTGCCATCTTTGCTAGATCATCCTGAGAGACTTTGTGGGGACAGATGATTCCACCATCCAATGTAGTTGGTTACTTTCAACAATTGGTTGCTAGGCCATGGGCCTATGCTCAGGGGCCGGTGGATCTAGGCATTACATGTGCATATGATGAGTGGTTTACACCTTCGTTCTGGCTAACAAATCCAAGAGTGGCACCTCCACGAGGGAGACCTCAGGGGAGGAGTGCTTGGAGAGCACATGCAGGACCAGATGGATAGGATCCTAGAGCATTGCTCCAATATGGGTAGCCTCCACAACAACCAGATCAACAACCACAATAGCCACAAATAGCCACAGCAGCCGGATCCACAAGATGCCCAGATACATTAGCTGCAGGCATAGGTACAGGGATTACAAGCGCAGCTATAGGTAGTTGCAGCGGAGAGAGATTAGGCTAGGCAATAGGTCTAGGCCCTTACTATTGAGAGGGACTAGGCCAGGCAGTAGGGACAGGCTACAAAGTTACAGTTGGCTAGGGAGGTCGAACACAGACAACAGCTAGAGAGCATGGCCACCACATCCTAGGGGAGGACCGTACCAGCACAGATGTACCGCGATGTTGTCTAGGAGGCTGAGTATTATAGATTCCATTATCGTTAGATTGTGCTCATGGCTCTTCGGTAGCCATATTATTCTTAGTAGATAGGAGCCTGGCAGACAGATGATCAACCAAAGAGGCATGCAGGCAAAGGGAGCAACCATCAGGGCTAGCAGTTGTGTACAATTTTTTAATCAACGCTTGATTCTTTCTAAGATAGACCCACAGGCTCCATTTTTGATAGCCCTGTGGGAATTGTATCTTGATTAATATACACACACTTGAGTCAGATTTTGTACCATGACAGTGATAATTTTTTATATGTATATGATATGGGTTCGACTGATTTATGATGCGATGTGTTCACTTTATTTATGCCTTATGTATGGATGCATATGCAATGTTATTCTATATGGATATGATATGATGAAATGTTATGTGATGGATGATTATGTAGATGTGATGGATGTAAATCTTATGGATGCATTTCTTTTCTATAAATTCTCTATGCACTTTTATGATGATGTTTGCAGTATGGATGCAAATTTTTATGGTAAATGATTCTAAGATTCTTAGAATAAGAGATCTATATTATGCCCTAAATGATGATGTAAAATGGATGATGTGATATGTTATGTTATGATATCCTCTTTTTTTCTTTTTCAGTATCTTTTCTATGTGTAATATGATGATGCAATATGTATGTATGGATGATGTGATGATGCCTATGTGATTATGCAATTGAGGTTTTATGCAAATGTATGGTTTATGAGATGCTTAGAATAACCAATCTATATGATGCAAATGCAATGCATGTGAAATGATCGGTGTTTACTATTATGTATGATATGAATGATATGCAGTATGTTGATGGTTTGTGGATGTAGGATGGATGCATTGGTGACGTTTGGTTGACTATCATGGTACCATACATTTAGTGCGAAGAGAAGATGATGAAAAGGGGATCCAACAAGTCCATGATCTGTCGAGACTTTATTAGAAATAATGATGAGAGATTGATGTTATCAGAGATTGGGGACGTAAAGAGCCTACTTTCCTTATGTTTGATAACACACATAGTTATGATGCATCAAGGTATAAAGAACCAAGATGGTGTTGTACCTAGTGTGATGAACTTTGACTTGACAATCAAATAGGAGTATTCTTGTTCACACCTAACATACAGAAACCTCACTAGGATGTATTTTAGAAGTTTCAAACATCTCAGACCAAAACACGAAAAGGAATAACCTATCAATGAAATAGTCAACAAGCTATCCAAAACTCCCTCCATACACACCTACCAAAGCAAGTATCACCAAGTTATATTACAAGAATGTCCAACAAGCACAACAAACAAAAGGTAATGTTCAATGCCCCATTCATTTCTCTCTAAATCATTTTGATTAGGCATCACCGAGAGGTCATTGGAATGAGCACAATAAGATAAATCAAAGAAAAGATTAAGTGAAAAAAAACAAGTCAATGTTCTTCATACCTCTAGCCAAGACTAAACTATGGTGATGTCTAATGTTGATGTCCATTGTAGAAAGGATACATCCTAGGACATGATTTTATCATATGACTTTGGGACTAACTGAATGATGGGCTATTAGTACCAAGAGTTGACCAACTTGTTTACCTACTGACCTAGACTTGAGACCTTGACGTTTGAGTTTTCACTTTCGATTTGCTACACTTGTTTCCGATTGTTTCCCCAAAGGTTGGGGGTGACGATCGTTTTATTATGAGTGGATGTTTATTTTGGGTGATTATGAAATGGGATGGATGGATTTTTTCAAATATTTGGATGTTTTTTGATGTTTTGAACTGTTTTGAGGCTATTTTTTGGTATTTTTAAGATGTTTTACAAATGTTTTGATTTTTAAACTTTTTAATTTTTTTTGTGTTTTTTGTGATTTTGACCAAGAACCTAACCTAAAGACCTATCCTAGGGGCCTTAGGGGCTGATCAAAGATTAGTCTTGCCTACTTTATACATGTAGAGACCACGTAGTTCGATTGACAACTCATTTATTGATGAGATATGCTCAAATGGATTGCCAGTTTATTATGGACTCCTAAAGGACTGAACTAATGTGTCTCACGGGCACATTAATGATGGACTTGCCTATATTTAGAGCTTAGAGACCTGTAGTTCAACATGACAACTCTATTTTTGACGTTTTCTAACTTTTTGACTTGTTTTTGAATTTTTGACATGTTTTGAATGTTTTTGGATATTCTAATTTTAAGGAAGACTTCAAGAATATACACAAATCCAATCCAATGTAGGTATAGGGACATGCCCCAAGTGTGATGAAAAATACT
Source organism: Sequoia sempervirens (assembly GCA_007258455.2). Taxonomy (NCBI): domain Eukaryota; kingdom Viridiplantae; phylum Streptophyta; class Pinopsida; order Cupressales; family Cupressaceae; genus Sequoia; species Sequoia sempervirens. The sequence continues at coordinate 1,036,375 of VDFB02000013.1, read as the reverse complement.
ACTTCGATATAGATAGAAAAAACTGACCTTAGGGATGTGTCAAGTAGTACTAGGGGGGAACATGATACAAACACAGGATCAAGCTATGATGTAGATGCAGATGGGTGATGAATGGATCAATGGAATGCAATGGATGAATGATGCAGAACAAGCCATAGAGATCATGGTGGATGGAAAGTACTTACTTACACGAGGCACCTATTTTCTAGGTTTTCACCAAGGTACTTGCCCAAATCACCACCGAAGTGGTTTTCACTAGAGGATGATTTTTTTTCTTTGTTGTTTTCAATCCTTTTTCTGATTTTTATATTTTTTAATTTTTTGTATTTTTGGATTTATACCTCGCAAGTTTAGGCATAAAACTTTTTGAGATGGGAGCTATTGATAGGCTCTTGCAGAGGTTCACCTTCGAGTGTAGATAGTTGATATGCTCTTAATTTTTAGCTTGATGTGATGATGAAGGGTCCCAAAAAATTAGGTTCAAACTTTCCCTTGTTGTCTGAATTTAGTACATTTTTCTAATTTTCTTTCAACATGAGCTCTCCAAATTGAAAGGTCTGACTCCTGATCTGCTTATTGTAGCTTTGCTTGAGATGGTTTTGATAGACTTGCAGATGGTTCAAGGCATCCATGCATTGCTCATCTAGTAGTTCTAGCTCATTCAATCGTGATACACGATATTCTTCATCAGTAATTAGGTTTTGCAATGATATTCTTAAGGATGGGAGCTCAATCTCAATGGGAAGGATGGCTTCCAATTCATAGACCAGGGAGAAAGGTGTTGCACTTGTAGGTGTGTGAATACTTTTTTGGTAGGCCTATAAGGTGGGATTTAGTTGTAAGTGCCAGTCATGACTAGCTTCGTTGACTATTTTGTTTAGGATTTTTAAGATGGTTTTATTGGTAACTTCCGCTTGGCCGTTACCCTGGGGGTAGTATGGAGTAGAGAAGCAATGTTGGATATTGAATTTTTGGCATAGTTCTTGGACACCCTAGTTTTTGAAAGATGTCCTATTATCTGAGATAAGGGCTTGTGGGACACCATAACGACAGATGAGGTAGTTTATGATGAACTTGGAAATTTGCTTCCCTACAATGTAGGTCATTGGGATGGCTTCTACCCACTTTGTAAAGTACTTAGTGGTAGTGATAATGAACTAGTGCCCATTGGATGAGGTGGGTGTGATTTTATCAATGAGATCAAGCCCCCATTGTGAAAAGGGCCAAGGTGTTATGATTGGTCAGAGTTGCTGAGCTAGTGCATGGATGAGGTCCCCATGTTGTTGGAATTGCAAGCACTTTCAAACATATTCGTGAGCTTCCTTTTCCATTGTTGGCCAATAGTACCTAGTCCTCAACAATTTCTTAGCCAAGGTCATACCACTTGAATGTGACCCACAAATGCCATTGTGTACCTTAGTTAAAGCAGTCAAAGCTTCCTTGGGATTAAGGCATCGTAATAAGGTACCCTCAATACTCCTACGGTATAGGGTGTCTCCTAAGATAACAAAGTAGGATGACTTCTTGACAAATTTTCTTTTAAGGTTTAGGGTGATATCAGCAGGGAGGACTCTTATTCTCAAGTAGGTGTATATGTCTTGATACCACAGATCACTAGGACCAATGATTTCACACATGAACTCAGACTTTGATACCTTGAATGCTGGTACGAGAAGCTACTCTACAAAGAATTCTTGCTTAGGGACGTTGCATGGGATATCTAGTAGCGATCCGATTGTTGCCATAGCATCTGCTGCCATGTTGTTTTCCCTAGGTATTTGCTCAAATGTGATGTCAATGAAGAATTCTTTGAGGCTTTCCACTAGTTTCTTGTATGGATTCAACTTGTTGTCCTTCATTTGGTATTCATCATTGACCTAGTTGATGATTAGTTGCGAGTCTCCATAAACCTTGAGTGCCATGATCTACCATTGTACCGCTATTTTGAGTCCTATGACAAGAGCCTCATATTCTGCAATGTTGTTTGTGCAAGGAAAAGACAACTTATATGACTTGGGTATGCAATCTCCTTGTGGTGTAATGAAGAATACTCTAGCTCCTAACCCATGTTGTGTGTAGGATCCATCAAAATATACTTTCCAATGATCTGCTATGCTTATGTTAAAGATTGACTCATCGGGGAACTCTGATATCAGTGGGTTTTCTAAATATATCGGTGCCTCTGCTAGTTGGTCTACAATTACCTATCCTTTAATGGCCTTCCGCTCGACATACTCAATGTCATATTCTATTAGGATCATGACCCATTTAGCTGTTCACCTTGTGAGTGTTGCTTTGGAAAGTAGATACTTGAGAGGGTCTATCTTGGCAATGAGTTTTATTTGGTGAGCCAACATATAGTGCCTGAATTTTTATGTTGTGAACACCACTACTAGGCAAGCCTTCTCGATGAATGTGTAATTCAGCTCGTGTCCCACCATGGTTCTAATGATATAGTAAATAGCTCTCTCCTTCCCCTTTTTATCATGTTGAGCTAAGAGAGCGCCAAGGGCTACTGTTGTTGGTAATATATATAGGATCAATGGCTTGTTTGGAATCGATGGCATAAAGACTAGTGGTGTCAGCAAGCACTCCTTGATTTTATTGAAATCCTGGTCACATTTATTGTCCCATTTGTATGCTACCCCCTTGTGGAGTAGATGAGAATATGGGATGGCCTTATTTGCTAACTGTGCTCTAAATCGGCGAATGGATTAGAGCCTTCCCTACAAACCCCTTAACTACTTCAATGTTCTTGGTGCTTCCATCTCAAGAATTGCTTTGACTTTGGTGGGGTCTATCTCAATTCCCCTCATAGAGACAATGTACCCTAGGAACTTGCCTAATTGTACACCAAAGACACACTTTTTTGGATTAAGCCTAACCCTGTATTCTTCTAGCTTATCAAAGATGGAGTTTAGTGCCACTATGTGATCTTGACACTTCTTTGATTTGACCAATATGTCATCCACATAGTCTTCCACAATTTTTTGAATCATGTCATGGAAGATTAGTGTCATAGCTCTCTAGTAGGCAGCTCCTACGTTTTTCAACCCAAATGGCATCATGTTCTAGCAGTAAGTCCCCCATGGACAAGTGAAAGTTGTCTTGTGTTGGTCATCCTTAGCTATCATGATCTGATTGTACCCTAATAATTTTTCCATTAGTGATAGCATTTCATGCCCCTCCATCATATCCACAATCATGTCTATTTGGGAGAGGGAAATCATCCTTAGGGCATGCTTTATTCAGGTCCATGAAGCCAGTGTAGATGCAAATGCCCCTAGTGGGTTTAGAGACAGGTACAAGATTTGAAACCCACTCTGGATAATCAATTGGCCGTATGAAGCCAACATCAAGGAGATTCTATAATTCAAGTTTGACCAATCATGCTATTTGTGGATGCATTTTTCTCAGCTTTTGTCTTACTAGTTTCACCTCTGGATAGACGGCTAGCTAATAAACCACAACCTTTGGATCAAGAATAGGCATGTCAGCATAGGTCCATGCAAATTTTACCTTTCTTTCCCTCAGAAATGCAACTAGAAGTTCTTGTTCCTCAGTCAAAAGTGATTTTGTATAGAAGGTGATATGAGGTGTTTCCTCGGTCCCTAGATTGATTGGATTACATTTCTCTGCCAAGACTGTTGACTTCTTTTGATGAATAGCACTAAGGAGAAGATTGAATCCATCATCCTTTGGAACCTCAGAGAGGTTTTCACCATTGGATATGCCCTTTATTTTTACTATTTTCGGGTTAGAGAGTGCCACAGTGTGGTTTTCACTCAAAGACCTAGATATTATTCTTAAATTTTCACTTTTGCGACTGAGGGATTCCATCATTTCCCCATGATATGCATGTGTGTCTAGCTCAATGTCGAACCCAAATTTGTGATCTTCCCATGGTAGAGTATCCCATAATCCCATGAATTCTAAGAGAGCGTCATCATTTTCAAACGTGTCTAAAATCGGTGCTCCTCATTGGTCGTAATTGATGAGTTAGGGGTGGACAAGTTTTAGCTCATTGGTTTGGTTACTTGGTTTGAAAGATAGGGTACTAATCATGAAAAGAGAGGAATCATCGAATAGCATGGGTAGGTCAGTTATGGGGTCCTCATCACACACATTGGTTATATCAAAGGTATAGGTGTCTAATGGAAAACCTGTGGATACCGATAACTGAGGAGGAGCTTTGATTTTTCTAATCGAGGCACCTTTTCCAAGTATGGTTATTTTCAGAGGGGTACATCGAAGGCCAAGATTTCTTATACACTTCTCAGGAATGATAGGTTCTAGAAGGCCATTGTCATTTTTTCTAAGTTTCTTGTTTTTGTTGTAGCCCATGCCAAGCATCATCTGTAGTCCTTTGCTATCATCATTCATGGGAAGATCAGGCGTGAGCCTTTCATCTTGGTATATCAAACTTGATATATCTTTTTCGTCTACCATTTCCTAGCTTAGGTCTCCCCAACATCTGAATCTAGAGGGGTCTACTTTAAAGGTGTGAGATGGGGTGTCAATTGGTTGGGGTTGCCCATGATACCAAGGAGATTGAGGTAACTCTCCTATTACAAAGGTACTTTTTTTCATTTTGTAGTCCCCACACCCATTGTCCTAGATAATGACTTTGATATCAAAAATATCTCGAATGGAGGGTATCTTTGTCTCAGAAGTGGAAGCGAGGGTAGATGGGTCTATATATGGAGATGTGGGTCCCTCATCATTCTTTGGGACTTGAGGGATCTTGTAGTACTTGGCTTCCAAATTCTTACAATAATAAAATGGCTTAGGATCACCATGGATTGTGACCTCTTTATTTTGATAAGGAAACTTGACATATTGATGGAAGGTGGAGGCGATAGCTTTCATCCCATGGATCCATGGGCACCCCAGGAGGATATTGTAAAGTAGTTCAAGATAAAGGACTTGGCAGGTATTTTCCATGATTGTTGGCCCTACTTGATTAGGGAGTTGAATAGTTCCTTGAGACACTCTTTTGTGATCATCATATGCCCTAATTGTTATACCTTTACCTTTTTCAATGACATCCTTAGAGAATCCCAAATTCTTTATTAGCTTGAGGGTACAAATATTTATACCTGTACCTCCATCCACCAAGACTCTTTTGACTTTATTCTTATGGACTAAGACTTCGAGATGGAGTGCACGGTTATGAGATGGTTGGGCTGGAAGATCCTACTCAGAGAATGTTAACAGATGCGGTGTGGTGATATGTCCAACCATAGCTTGAAACTGGTCTGCATCAAGATTCGTTGAGATGAAGGATGTGGCTAAGGATTCTTCTAGGATCTTCCTATGTGCAGGTGATATTTTCAGCAACTCCATGATGGAGATTTGAGCGGGGGTTCTTTTTAGTTGGTCCAAGACATTATAACCATTGGGAACAGATTTCAGATTAGAGGCCAGTACCTTGGGTGGTTGTGATGGTCTAGGAATGGTAACTCTTCCACCACATGTGGTGACTCCATAGTCAGCTCTAGCTCCTTTGACGTTGACAACAATGACCCGTTCATCTAAGGACGCAACAACATGATCGTAAACATGGTTTACATTGTTATACTTTTCCTTTCCATTGTTGTTCCCTTTATTGTGATCTAGCATCGGATTCGTATATATCTTAAGGTCCTAATTTCATGTAGGTTATTCAAAATTTATGGTTCTATCATCGATAAGATCTTGGATCAAAAATTTTAGTCTCATGCAACTGGTCGTCATGTGCCCCTTGATTTTATGAAAATCATAAAGGTGATTTTTGTTATACCATGGTGGTTTCACTTGGGGCTCTTGATAATTCTCATAAATGGGGATTTTAATGAGATTCTCTTGTACCAATATTTTCATGACAAATTCGATTGATTCCCCAAGGGGCATGTATTTTCATTTGGGGAGATAATTGTTTTGTGGGGGTGGTCCCCCTCTATTATTCAGATTATTGACTGCTTGATTGTTGTGTTGTTGTGATGATGTGTTGGCTTGTGTGTTGTTTTGGTTGTTGACTTGTGGTTGCCGATATGATTGTGTGTTTTTCCTTGGGGCACTGATAATAACTTTGGCATCGACCACACCATCATTAGTAACATTCTTGTTCTTTTCCCATGTGTGAGGTTTTTCATTATAGCTGGTTGATGGGTGGTTTTCTTGATTAGTAGGTGTCCCCCCTTGTGTGATAAGGGCTCTTTTGATGTTGATCTCCTTGCGGATCAACTGGTCATATATGGTGATGCATTGCATTTTCAGATCGAAGGACAAAGTTCCTTCAAGATTAGCGATGATACTACAGATTTGTTGTTCTTCTGGCATAGTCCACTTGCTCATGTTGGCCTTGGATCACCATCATTTTAAGGAGGATGTGAATGTTTACCCCTTGGCTTGTTTGAGAGCAGATAGTTCTTCTAGACTTACATCCATGCCTATGTTGAATGAGTCCACAATTTCTTGGAACTTTTTTATTCTGGGAGGAAGATGAGAGAACGATTCCATTGTTGGTATAGCCAAACTTTGAGAGAATAGTCGCATTAGATAAGTGTCGTCATATGCAACTTCCATATAGTGAACATGAAATTCCCTAATGTGATCTTCAGGGATACCAGTTCCACAATATTTGTCAAATTTAGGTATCTCGAACCCTTTCGGGAAGGGAACCATCGCAATGCTTTTGTTGAATGGATAAGGGCACAAATTCCCTTGGGTTTTTGTTGTTTTTCTAGATTGTAGGTCTAGCACTTGTCGTGAGAGAAATTTGATTTGTGTAGACACATCATTTTGCGGATCAAGTGGTGGGATGAATGTGTTTTGAAGTGGTTTGACTGCTTGAGTGATGGGTGGGGTATTTTGCATGTTCGTGGGAGGTGGTTGCATGTTTTTTTGTGCCAACAATGCTTGTTGGTATGCCTGCAATTATTGTTGTGTCAACAACACTTGTTGTTGGTCTTGATGTTGTTGTGCCAATAATGCTTTTTGTTGGGCTAATTGTTGAGTTGCTTCTAGTTGCACTTGGTATTTTTGCAAAGCTTGTTGATAGGCTTGTTGTTGAACCACTTGGTATTGTGCTTGTGCTTGTGCTTCCTAGGCTTGATATTGAGCTTGTGCTTGTTGGGTGGCTTGTGCAGTTAGTGCAACCTATGTTGCATGCGTAGCTTGTGCAGCTTGGGCAGCTTGTTGTTGTTGCAATAAAGTTTGAGCTTGTGCTTGGGAAATATGTTATGCTTGTTGTGTTTCTTTTTGTGCCTGTGCTTGTTGAGTAGCTTGTTGTGCAGCTTGTGTGGCTTGTTGAGCTTGAAACTGCTGAAATGCTTTTTGATAAGCTTGCTAGGCAGCTTGCAGTGTGATGTCGTATTGGTTTTCCATGTTTGGGTTTAGTGGTGGAGGTGGAGGATTCAAAATAGTGTGAGATGTTGTGATGAGAGTTTGTTGAGGTGGTTATTGAGGTACCGTTTGGGTGATGATAGGGGGTTGTGTGGTAGATGGTGCGATTGATAGGCTTGGTCCTTGGGAGACCACATTTGTAGATAGTGTGACAATTGATTGTGTTATTTGGATTGGTGTCACCTGGTGTTGCAATAATGGTGGCATGCCTGGAGGATTTGGTATCCTGATTTGATTCATGATCAGAGGATTGCTTTGATTTGGTTGATTGAGGATTGGTAAAGGGGGTTTCCCTAAACTAAGGATTGGTGTGGATGCCAATGGTAGAGGGGGAAATGGTGGGAAGATGGGTGGTGTGTTTCCTTGAGAAAGTGATGATGAGGGATCAAAGATTCCCCCTTGTCCAAATAGTCCCCCTTGTCCTTGTGAAGTCATGGGGAGAGAGACTTGTGTGTCAAGGGAATATGTTGGTGATGTGGCAAAAGTGGATGGATTGTTGGTGTCATGAAAGACAAGTAGAACGTATGGATGTTTTGGATCTTGAGGAATGGTATTTGGTTGACCCAGATGGTATTTACATCTAAGTCTTGGTTATTTACAAGGGGATGTGTTTGAAGAGCTTGAAGCAGTGAACTCCCCTTGGTAACCATGGGTTGACTTGGAGCATGAGACGAGGTTGGATGTGGGATGGGTTGGATGATGTTTTGGAAGGAAGGTGTGAATGATATAGGTGGCATAATCCCAAGAGGTTTTTCCACAATACTGCTCACATCATAATCAGAAGGAATTTTAGCCCCTTCCTTTGCTAATTCTAACATGTATTGTGAAGGATTAAGTCTCATCATTGTGTTGACAATTTTGTGATTTTCAAGATTTTGGACCATTTCTATGATTTCATCTTGAGTCATTCCTAGGACATTGTTGGTGATATCCTCCACTTGGAAAACTCCCTCTTGAAGATCTTGTGGTAGTTGAGGAAGGTTGAGTGGGGGATTTCTAGACCCGATGGGGTTGATTTCAGGTGCAGTTTGACTCAAGTCACTTGAAGTGGATGTTTATTTGTTTGTTTCCATGTTCTTCTTGTGTTTGGACCATAAAATAAGGATAAAATTTCAAGAATATGTGAGGTAAACCTCTTAATCCTTAGGTTGGTTTAAACTTTAGGTACAAAAAAATAAAATCTAAGATATTAATGATCAAAGGATGGTGATGAAATAATAAAAGATGGGTGATTGTGAATGATTGAACTCTTAAGAAACCTTGGAGAGATACTAGATTTTAGGACTTTTGAATTTTTTATTTTGGATTTGATAATGAACTTATAGACTTCAAGATGTTAGATGTTATCTTGGAATAAACTTGTTCACAAGGTGATAATTTAACTAAGTGTATGAAGAAGGATGTATCCACACACACTTAGTCAAACAAGATGATTTTGATTTGGGTTTTTCCAAAAGTCTAGTATGAAGGATTTTTCCAAGATTCTAAGAGTTGTTTGTGAGATGGGATTTGATGGTTGTTTGGGGATGGATGAAAGTGTTGATTTTTTATCCTAAGTGAATTTAGAGAGACTTTTTTTTACAAGACCTAGGTATTGAAGAACATGCTATACTTCTAAGAACTTGTCAACCCTACAAGGTGAGATACTCAAAATGTTGAAAAAGACTTGGGTTTTGATGATAATAAAATAAGTACAAGTTTGGGTTGTACTTTGATGCATGTTTGTAAAAGTTATAGAGCAATCTATCTCTAACTTGATAAAGCATAAACTGATGTTTCTTGAGATTTCTTGGACTAAGACATTTGTGACGATTGATGGACTTTGGTTTTGATATTTTGATCTCATGGGAAATCATTTGAGAAAACACATATGTGGGGTTCAATTTGTCTTTAATCTTTGCTTAATGGATTCTTTTTACCACAAACACTTTCTTTCTTAGCTTTTCCACTAAATGTCTATGTCTCAATTTCTTTTCATCCCACAAGGTCCATTATGTGGAAATCAAGAGAATCAAGGCAATAGTTCCCTAATTATTGACTTTAGAAAGAGCAAAATGAGATATAGGCCCAAATATTTAGAAGCCTCTAAGGATAAATCCCTAGGGACAAGCAGTAATACTTGGACTTTCCAAAGGTATTTGCCTCTTCTAAAGGGTTTGAAATTTGATGACCATTGTTAAATGTTTGTTTTCAAGATTTTGGATCCAAGCAATGTGTTTAACTAACTCAAAGATTGCACAACCCTATGATAGAAAATAAAATATTTTTTGAATTCCCACTTGGATAAATCCAGTTGCGCCTATTCAGAGCGGATGATTAGAAACTTGACCACACTGGCTCCCCTCCATGACATTCACTTCTATGGGTCAGCCAAGCTTCAATTCTCATGAATCTCCCATGACAAAATTTTCATCTCTACAAGAATCACAAAAATGTGGGATGGCTCCAGAGGTTCGACCTCCTGACACCAACAAATATTGGTATTTTTGGATTCTAAACAAAGGTTCGTAATAAGTGCATTTGATTCAAAGAACACAATGATAAAATCCCTCAAGAGGTCTCCCAACCCTTAGAACAAGGGCTTTATGCATCATAAAGATACTAGGGGAGAGCTATCATGCATCACTTAGTTGATTGCAAACTTTCCTTGCAACCACAAATTTGTATAGTGGTTCGGAAGAGCCTGGGTTATGCTTGTTACTGCTTGGGTCATTCCCTTAGGATGAGTACTTTTTCCCACCAAGGCAGGCCCTTTAAAGGTGAACAAAAGTGAGTAAGTACATCTGTAGTTCGATCAATCTTTGTTTGTGTGAACAAAGAGAGAACACACGCAATGTCCTTTCTCACACCAACAAGATTTGTTCAATTTTATAAATCCAAATTTGAAATGTGGAGGCAATCTTTTAGACAACTTAATATCACTAAAATGCTTTTGATTCTCAAGATCGCCTTAAAACGTGAGAGAAGTGCATACGCATTTAAATGACAAGAGTTTGTAGAAAAGATTACAAAACATAACAATCACAAATTCTTTTTAGTCCTCAAAAGCAATAAATGAATTCTTTTATAGCACCAAAGTTGAGTGTGAAGTTGATTGTTCAATTTTTAAGACCCAAAATCAAATCTAGTGAGTTTCTAATGTTCTTTTTAACCCTTTGTGTGTTCTTTTTAAAACCCAAACGAGATGTAGTTGAGTCCTAAACTAAAATATAACAAGATTCTAAATATTGGGTTATAGGTGTCCCCAAAGTGTTAAAAAACACTTGTTACAGTCATGAAATAGTGTCATAAGAGGCCTTCCCTTTGTTTCCTCTTTTTCTTCTTTGTCACCTAACCTGCAAAAGTTGATCAACCTACAAACAGAGCCACAAAATAGGTCAATGGTCAAAAGAAATAAAAAACATAAAGCACATACTAAAATAAATTTGAAAATTAATTTTTACCTCAACCCAACGTCGCTATTTGCACATGTGTCACTATTTGGAGTTTTCAACGTTGCTCTGCTAAATTAGCGTCACTCTATGAAAAAAAAAGAGACCGCACTTGCTTCGCTATTTTCTCCAGTGTCGCTCTTTGGAGTTTGGTCGATCTGGCCCTAGGAAAATCACTACGACATAGCCCTTTGGATACAGAGGCAGTGTCACAATATAGCGACGCTAAAGTGACTATGTCGTTGTTTGTCTTTTCATTGTTAATGTGTCTTGGGAAAGCAGAAAATAGAAAAAATGATGGAAATGGCCAAAAAAATGTGTTAATTTCAAGATTTGTGCCCTCGTTCTAGCGCCAAAATGTGAATGTTATTCCTAGACCTACTCAAACATGAACAAACGCATGGTCATTAGTCAAAAAACAAGTAGAAATTAAGTATTCCTTATGAAATTCATTCAAACATAAGAACATGAAAACAAAGTAAAATACCAAATAAACTACTAACGAAATAATATTTTAATGCTCAAACCAGCATCCCATAGGGGGAATGGTGCTTCTTTGATGTGGAAAGAAGCCCTTTCCCAATCCCTTGATAAGCTCTTTGGATGAAATGTGTGCTTCTTGATGCAAAATGCCAATAACCTAGCTATGATGGAGAAATTCTATGCTAACTTGGATAATATTGTGGATAATAACTTTGCATGAAATTGTGGATGAAATTTTGGATCCTAAATCAATAGAGAAGGCCTCTGTTTATAATGAAGAAGGGTTGAAGAGTGAAGAATGGAGAGAATGTGGGATTAAAAATTGAACCAATGGCATTGTGACACTTGTCAACATGCTAATGAATCTTGGAGATGTGTGAGCACATCTGGGTAGATGGAATGTGTAAGAGGAATGAATGCCAAGAGGTGGCTTGTGTAAGAAGAGGTGTAAGAGCCCTTAATGCAAAGGTGGCTCAAAAAAGAGGACATGTAAGAGCCTTTAATGCCAAGGTGGAGGACAAAATGTCCCTTGGGAGGGAAAAGTCAAATGGGTGGAATATTCAAAGAATATGCCATTTTTTAATGAAAATAGGGTAATTAGTAAATCAAATAAATTGATTTACATGTGCAACTTGACCAAGGTTGACTTACCTTAGGGTGGAGTTATAAGCTAGAGGAATGGGGGATTAGTGTTAGGAGTTAATTAATTTAGGATTAATTAACTTAGATGAAATTAGTTTGATTTGTGACATTTGATTTAGATGTTTGGGTTTATTTAAATCAAATGAGCAGATGTTAGAACTTTAGGATTTTAACCAAATAAATTGGTTTATTTAATTAAATGAAGAACATTAGGATTTTAATTAAATATATTGGTTTATTTAATTAAAGGAATAACATTAGGATTGGCGATGATGAAATAATCTAATAAAGTTCATTATTTGATTTAAGGAGGAAATTTAATGAATAAAGATTATTCAATTAATTGGTTAGTGTGGAAGTGATTAAGGAAGAATCAGTGTTAGCGAGTCAAGTGCATGATGTTGATCAAGATATTTTGAGTGTCTACAAATACAAATTCTAGGGTTACGGTAATGATAACTTGAGACTTAAACAAGCATAAAAGGTGATTCAATGATCTAGTATAAAAACTAGGCTTTTGGAATTTGTTTATATAATCAGTATAGTTTATGTAAAAGAACAATGTCTCTAGATTGTTTAAAATAGAAATCACTTATCATCCAAATCTACTCCTTATTCTTTAAAATCATTCACTTCTAACAAAAATAATATAAAATTAAAATTAAAAATACAAAATATACACTTTTTATCTCGAAACAAACAAAAACAATTAGGCATGGTTTCAACACATGTAACAACGTTGATTGACATCTCAACAACTTTAGTATCTAATCAATGTTGGTCAACAATAATTAGGATGGAATAGTTAATGCACTTTTTAATAATAGAGGAAGAATTTGCATGTATTATAATTTGTACGCACCAACAATCTTTAAAGTCTTCGCCCCTTCGCCACAAGTTAGGGCGGATGAAATTTGGACCTTTCGCTCTCCCAAAATTTAGGGTAAAATGAGATTTATGGCTTTTTCACTCATTATAGTCTCTTGTCAATTTTGTATTCATTGCTATGTATACATGGGTAGTAAAGGTAAAGTACATTTAATTTAGTTAAATTAGAGTTCGATAAACAAATGTCTTTATGAAAACTAAATGTAAATGAATTGGTGCATTTAGTATTTTAATTGAAGTTGGAATATGAATGTTGATGATCTAGAAGAATAGTCTTCAATAGAATTTTAAAAATCGATGTTTTTGAAGTGTTGATTATCTTAAAATTTGTACAAATTTAATTAAAAATCTGTGAGTCAATTTAGTGGCTTGAGAGTGATCTTGCGCAATGTAGATTTGATTCTTGAGGCGTGATTATTATCTAGTCGAATGCAAATTGTTATGATTCAATTCAATGTGATCCTCGCTCTCTATTAGGCATGTAAGGATTGGCAATATTAATAAATACTTACAAAAAATTATTGAATTGTGAGCGTTCACATTCTTCTCAGTTAGCCCCCCATAAATAATTGGCTCTATGACCTTGGACAAGTATTTGTAGACAACAAGCATGTAATGGCCTAGATGTAAATTCTAATGCAAATATTGATTGTTTTTAGTGCTCCAAAACCATATGATTTTAGGAATGCCCCTTGTATTGTGGATAATGTATGCTATTTTTTAATGATGAATTAATGTTTACATAAATTTCTTCAAATACGAGTTGGCAATTTATTTATTTTTAAAATTAAATTTTAGGTAATATATACATCATATAGAATATTGAACTACACATTGTAAAATTGATCCAAGATGGGGAATGTTAGACCTTGGTATTAGGAATGAATATTTACAAGTGTGGGCTAATAATAAGGTAAATGAGTGGGAATAGGTGCAAATAGAGTCTAGATAAGATCAAATGTATGGAAGTGCATGTAGGCAAGAATAAATTAGGATAGATAGGGATTGGGGAAGGAACTAAACTTAGATGTCACATGTTGCTATATAATTGTATTAAGACATTCCATCAAAATAAGCCATAAACTAGATAGGAATTGGCATGGGTATACAAATTTTACCATCACATTTTCTCTCCACTTTGAGGTGCATGTGAATGCTAAAATGAGTGTGTATTTTAAAGTATATGAGCTCTCACAAACATGCATTAAAATTGTAAATATTTAGACATACTAGAATATGTGATCCATATAAAATATTGGATTAACTCAATGTTTTCACATGTTCATCCTCTCCTTGGCATGCATGCTTCATGGGAACCTAAAAAATAAAGAAAGGGTGTGCAATGAGTAGCTTACATCACATATGTGAAATAGGCACAAATTATAAACTTGCTTTAGTTATCTAGGAAAATGATAAAGAAAGAATGGTGATAGAGAGAGAGTGGGCTTATGGAATTCTACCTATACAAAAAGTGGTGTGGTAATAAACTACCTGTTGCAATGACGGTGGAATGTTATGGCATGTCAAACCCTTCCATGTCATGTGGTCAATATCCATCTAGCCACAATGATGAGTATTTATGGAGCATAAGTCACTACTTGAAATCTCAACATACCAATTTATTAGTGACAATATATATGCACCCTCTAATAGGTTGTATATGTGTGCAAGGAATCAAAGGAGGAAAAACTAACACATGAAATTTAAATGTAAGAATGTAAGTGTTGATGGATGTTTTGACAGACCAACACTTGGAATGATGTTAGTTCCCCTACTTGAAAGGTTTTTACGGTGCCCCAAGATTATTTAGATAATTTTCTTAACAAATTAGACTCGAGTATTTTAGAAAGTGAGCCTCAAAACATTCCAATCAAGGGGCTCCATCAAAATGCTAAAGGATTCAAACCTTTTGTATGAATTAATTTCAATGAAGTTTTTTTCTTTGTAAGAACAATTTATAACCACATTCAAGAATTACACCTTTAATTTTATCTACAATAAATAAATTTTCACCAATTATTAGCACAAGAAATCACCAAAAAATTAATTGAATTAAACCTTAGCAGGTGAAGAGTATTTCTATAAAATTTTAAGAGACCAAACTTTCACCACACTTTGATGCAACAATAAACAATTTTTTTTATAAAACATAGCATATAAACCTACATGTAATAGTTTAAATATTGTTAAAGATTAATAGCATAATTAAATATTTTGAATTTTATTAAACTAAACACTTTTTTCTTAATATTTAATTAATCAATCTTTGCACAAAGCTAAATATAACAAAATGATAAAATGAATCCAAAGTAATCCTAAAGTAACTATGATTTTAAAAGAAGTAAAAAAAGGGTAAGAAGAAAGGGTTAAAGAAAGTTCAAATCCTATGACTCTTGTCCTTCATGTGTCATTCAACAAATAGAAAAATTTGACCAAAATCAATCCTCGCATGATTTGTTGCTTCAATTCTCAAGGAAAGAAGTGAATCTGGATCATTCCTACTATAAGGACTATAGCACAAAGCATAGACATCCAAATGACGTGTTAGCATCATTTTTAGAGGCTATTAAAATTGGTGCTAAGGTTCCTCTCTATTATGCCTAAATATGATTTTGAACTTGGTTTTATAAATATGTAACTTGTAAATATGTAAATCGATAGTTTTCAATTTTTATTATTTTTTATCTTGTTAGAAAACTTTTTTTCTCAAGAGTAAAACATGTTAAGTTTAGCTAGATTAATTTATTCTTTCTATAAGACTAAAAATATTTTACTTCCTTTCCTAAAAAATCTAGTTGATCCTAAAATTGTGTCCATTAAAATCATTTAATGAAGAGAACAAGTCTTTTATTTTTTAGATCAAATTTCATACACTACATTTTGGTGAACTTGTCATTCTTCACTTCTTTCTTTCAAAAATACTTTAAATTTTCATAAACAATCTACAACTTATATATTGTGCATTATCAAGTATTTCATGAGCTTCATGATCTAGTCTCTTTTCTCTAATAATATTATGCATAGAAGCTATCAAAACATCATAATCTATCACTCTCACACTTCTAATAATCCAATCATATTAGACCTTGACTTTACAATTTTTTCTTATGATTTGACTACAATAACTCTTCCCCTCTTTTTTCTATTTCTCAACAACCTACTTCACCTGATACATTCTTTCATGATATTGTGATGTAGGATTTGATCACAAGGTTACATTGAACACTACTTCTCACTCTTAGGTGTGAAAGTTAAACCAACACCTTGTAGATTACTAAACATTTTTGCTCACTAAGAACGCCTCCAATGTTGTTTCCCCTCACTTTGAAGCCCTTCATACCATGCTTATAGGTCATATTAATCATTTTGATTTTTTATGAGAGTTTTGGGCTAGTAGTTTTAGGATAGTCAAGACTCATAATCAAACATCAAATTAGTCAAAAGAATTATATGTTTATGCCTATCCCTCATGCCCATATATCATCTAACATGAATATGTCCACTAGCATTGTACAACTTGGAATAGTAGACCCTTCATCTTCCTAAATGGGGAGCAACCCAATCCATTCTTATCTATTCTATAAAGGATCTTTAGGAACACCCTCCCGAGCTTGCAAATACTCAAAGTGCATAGTCTTTTTCCAACCCCCAATTTGAGCATAGATTTCTTCCATATCTGACTAAATTTGGTCACCTTGTCTATATCTTAGTAAGAGCCTTATAATTAGGGGTCCCAATATAGAAAATAACACCAATAAGTTCCTTACTTCTCGCCAAAGTCTACTCCTCAATAATTTTAATGACAAATCATATTAAAAATACCTCAGAGAGTCTACCAAATCACCAAGGTAAATTTCTAATAGGCCAACCCCCTAAAAAGACTAGCTTTATGCTCATGGAAATGAACAAAGATGATAATGAGGACCTTACTAACTATCTATCAAGCCCGCCACTCTAAAATAGGGATAGATCAAAACCTTAAAATGAAAAGCCTCTCATTTTGAGCTACTATAAGTGGTAAGAGGTTGGTCAAGTGGAATAAGCACTTAATGGGTAAGATTTACCCTCTTAGTTGGTCTTTAATGTCATTCCCCCTTTCTCATTTAGGATACCTAAAAATTTATTCCCCCCCTCTTATTCCCTTTAGGAAATCATTAAGATATTCGATAACACTTTTTAGTTTTGTAAATGTGCTAGAATGATGAAGCAAATTTTAATTTCCTTTGCCTTTAAATACCACTACATAAAAATAAATCATGCAAACCATTTACTAGGTTGGCTCATAGAAATAAAAGAAAAAAATTTGGAATTTGTTAGGTGTTAATAGACCTAGAAGATACTAAATCCTTTATATGTACTAACTATTAAGATAAATAAGATTAAAATCTCAAAATATAGAAATAACAAAAATAAGCTAATTTGAGTTGGTCTATAAATATTTAATATAATGAGCAAGAAAAATAGGAAATACAAATAGAAATGATTAAAAGAATAAAATAAGTAAAATTAACCTACACTTGATATTAGATGAATCTAAAATTAAATATGAACTTTGTAGGTCTAGGAGATGTTATGGTGTGAATGTGATCTTCATTGACCGAGTTTTATAGAACTTAGCACAACTATAGTAAAAGGGACATTGTTATGGTGAAAAAATATTGTTGTAGTGAATAGGGTGTGCTCATTCCCTTCTTGGGTGCTTTTAACTTCTTTTATAACTTTTTGGAGTATTATGTCTTCATTCTATGGCTCTATTTCTACTTAAACAATACTCATGTTGTTTTTGTAATAATAGAAATTACATACTTAAAAAAATTCTTTTATTAGATTTCACACTCATTTTAAGTGTTACCTTTAGCATGCGTTTTACCCCTTATTTAGACTTAGTTTAGCTTTATGTTCCTTTTTTGCCTACGTTTTTGTTTTTTCCCCTCTTCCCACATGTTTCTACTCCTTTGTATATATCTTGTTAACATTTTCCATGTGATGGTTATCCTTTCCCACCTATAATTTAATATTTATGGCTTCCCTTCCATTGCTCCCCTTATATCCCATATCTTATGGATCAAATTGACACAAAATTGTCACTATTTGTTGCTCCTTGATCCCCTTTACCTTCCCTATAAAGAAGAGCTTCCTTGAATGAAAGGTCATTTGTATCCCCCAAATAAAATGGGCTCTAATGTGATTTCATTTATTTTTCCACCAAAATTTAATATGAAGCCCATTAATGCATACCTAATACATTTTTAACCTTGTTTGAATTCCTCCTAAAAATTGCAAATAGCCCCTCCTATATCTTATTTACAAGCTATCAATTCTCATAATTTTATTGTCTTAGTACAAACTATCATCTTGCATAATAGTCTTAAGTTTTTGGATCTTTGAAGAGTTATTGGAGCATTGCTTTAAAGCTTTGAAATGATTATTTTGAGCCTAGTGGATATTTGTGTAGGTATTTTAGTGTCATTGTCTCTCTTTTTCCCTCTTGTCATCATGTTGTCCATTTTCTCCTTGCATAGCCACTAGGTCTCATCTAATTTCTTTATAATTCTCCTCATACAACTTGAACCAAATCCAAGTTCCATTCTATTTTGTGCCCTTGTGATCCCATTTTTATATCTCCTTATGCCCCCTCTATATCCTAGTTTCCTCTGTGTTGTCATTTTTTATTCTCCTATGGTTTTACTTTTCTTGTTATCATTATCATTGTTATAACATAGATCCAGTTTATAAATTTACCAATATTGTTTGATTGTGATTTTTTTAGAATACCCACTAGACGGTGATTGGGGAGGTGGTTTCAATCAAGTTCCTAATTCATGGGGTGCTTGTAATATCCTTTTGTTCTCACCAAAATGGCTAGAAACAAGTACATCTAAAATGTACTAGGAGAATGGGTATTAAAATGGGTACAAAAGCATAAGGTGCAGATTACGAAGTAAGCAATTTTGGGCCTTATAGGTGGGAATAAAATGGGTGAGATATGACAAAAATTTGAATTCGGATATTTTTAATTTTTGGGGTCAATTCCATGGATGTGGGATTGATCTCGCATCCACGAGATTGACTTGGAATAAGGGCATGGTAAAATCAAGGCGGGGAATGAATATCCAGAGATGTTAGCCAATAACAAGCATGTAAAATAATAGATATATGAATATATGAATATATGTGTGAATAAGAATAAACAATGTCAAATGCATCAATAAGCATTAATAGAGAAAGATGAAATATTAAAATAAAACTCCAACTTTACACAAGATTGCATCATTTGTTGATAAATTAATTATACTAATTCATTCTCTTAAAATACGCTCCTTCAACCTTCACATAAATAATAATATGTAGACCTACAAATAAACATATACACACTAATTGCTAATAATAATAAAATCATCTACATAACATAAGCTTACATAAAGTAAACTTGACCTTTTTATACGAAAAGGTCTCAATAATTCACGCAACTTTATCTAGAGTCTTGGCTCTTCCAAAACTAAAGGAGTGTCTAATATTTGTTATGCCATCTTGAAAGAGATTGATGAGTCCACTTTGGAGCATAATCAAATCCATCCCATCAAAAAAATATTTAAAAAATAAAAACTAAGGCCTTAGTCAATATTAATGTCTGGAATCCAATAAATAAACCCACCCTTGAAAGGATGGTTTTGAGTGCTTTATAGTAGATTTATGCCTCATCTTTATCAACCTTCCATGTGACATCTTATAATGTGTGTTTTAATTGGTAATCTCCATGGGCCCCACAAAGCATTGTTGTGCATGGTGAGGTGGAAAACTAAGGTTGGTACCATTGTGGGGCACAACATGGAACTTGTACTCTTTCCTAGGGCACAACCATGTCACCATGTCCAAACCCACTACAGAGACCATGTTCTCCAATGATGGGGACTCCTAGACAAGATCAAAGCTAAGGAGGGCAAAGAAATGAATGGGCATGTAGTCACATAATGAGTTAGGGGGGTAGTGGAAATATAATAAGGCAGGCTTCCACTAACATAAAAAGGTGTTCCCCCCACACATGACGGGGGAGGGACATTGCTTGGACGGTGGAATACGCAGAGGAAACAGAGGCGCCGGCGCAGGCGGCAGCACCTGTCACGGGTATCGTACCTGTGAACGTGGGGCCCGCGCCCGGGCTGGTATTCTGTTTATTTGGGTAACGCAGGCGCTAGTTTTTCTACTACTCCGTGTGTTTGCACGTGCGAGAAAGCGTGGCCCCCACGAACGCCGCAATGCACGCGAAGGTCTCGCACGTGCGACCTTACTGTTTATCTAGAGCCCAGCCTGCCAGCTGTACAATGTAACCGCACCCTCTGACATGATAATTGTGATGATTACCCGAAACGAACCTGGGTTAAGAGGCCTCTGATAAAGTTTTCTTCACGCAAGCAATTAAATGGAACTTTTTTATTTTTTCAAATTTTATTTTGCCGTTTTTGGAAGACTGTAATTGTGGGCCCCGATGTTCACAGCAGTTGCCAGAAATAACGTTTGACGGTTGCCTTCGCCGGTCAATGAAAAATTTTATACGTTATTTATTTTTAAATCTGTCAATTGCACGCCGGAGTTATTGAAAAGGCACCCGGATTCGACCCTGTGACCCACAGCTGCGTAGCCATTGAAAGTAACTTACGACGCCGGTTTTGTATTATTATATTCGTTGATTAATTAAAAAATAAATTTCTCCTTAATTGTTGATATTAAGTTTAAGGAGGTCCATGATTCCTGCGCTTGATGCTGGAAGGTTGTAAAATAATTTTAAGATATTTATTATTTAAATAATGAAACTATATTTTTATCTTAAATAATGTGTTGTTATTTTACAAAAATTAATATATATATAATTTTAAGGCGGTATTTTAAGATTAGTTTATTTAAATATATGTTTGCTTTCATAAGAGAGCCTTTTTAGAATTAATGAGACAAATGCTTTCATTCTAATTTTTCTAATAGTTCACACTTTACTCAACTTATAATGTATAGTAGGAAAGGGGAAACATGGACCTCATTTTAAATTGTATATTTAAAAATCTAGGATTCAAATATGCATGCATCGAATTGGTCCAAGTTAATTATGCACCCACAACTATGAATCAATGTGGTGAACATGGAATGAAACTAGGCAGTTCCTACATTGATCCTATGAGAGAAGTAGTGTAATGAACTACTAATAGTAAAAAAATAACATGAAATACAACATATATCCTAGAAAAACCTTTTCAAGAAAATCTCAACCTCTAAATCACACTCAATGTATTACTTGAACAAAAGATTTTAATACAATCACTTACCCCATGCTCTTAACAAACAATAGAGGAGATCTTCAACACTAGCTCATGGAGTCAATCCAATAGCATAATCATGGTCTAAACACCACCATAAGTCCATCTCAAGGATACTAAGACTAATAAGTTTAGAAAGATTATAATGAATGCCATCTTTTTAATAATAGTTAAAATAGATAAGAAATGGCAATGGATATCGTTAAGCTCAAGACATACTAAGTCTAATAAGTTTTGAAAGATTATAATGAATGTCTTTTTTTAAAATTACTATGTAAATTAATGGTTAATATGAATTGATTCATGAGATGAGATATTCTTATTTCATTTTTTGTTAACATTTTTTATATAAAAATATTTTAAGATGATGTCTTCAAACACACAATTATACATATACAAATTCATTTTTTAAGCACTCACATTGATGGTTAATAAAAATTTAGTGTTAAAATTTGAAACAAGACTATGTCTACAATCCAATACAAGTATCTCAATCCCCAAGTCTCATTCTCTTCAACATTAACAATATTTTCATATTTGAGTTAGGCTATATTCTAAGGTTGAAGATTTTACACAATATACAATAAAATCTATGTACATATTCAAAAACTAAATCTTGTCATAAAATATGAATTTTTAGAAGAGAAAATGTTTCTATTTATAATATTTTTATTACATTATTTTTTAGTCAAACTTATTGAATCTTAT
This sequence comes from Sequoia sempervirens, assembly GCA_007258455.2. Taxonomy (NCBI): domain Eukaryota; kingdom Viridiplantae; phylum Streptophyta; class Pinopsida; order Cupressales; family Cupressaceae; genus Sequoia; species Sequoia sempervirens. The sequence goes on along the minus strand of VDFB02000013.1, from coordinate 1,014,531 downwards.
TATATAAATAGAAGTTCACATGAGCCCATCTCTATAATAGTATATAATTTTAATTAAATTTAAAATCTATCAAATATAATAATTATAATTATGCATGGGCAATTATTGTCATACATCACATTAAATTTATAAATTATAATATGTAAGTAGGTATGCTTCTTAGTGTATGAGGGAATTTGCAATGTTAATTTAATTATTATAACTCCACTCAAAGATTAGTTTATATTTGATGTAGTCTTTAAATCGTAACGGAGTTGCAAAAATAGACAATATGGAGGCCCATTAAGGATGACAATGACATGATACTAACGCGTGGGTTGGCGCACGTTAAGCCGCTTGTTTAATTAAAAATGCGAGAACCCTACGTGTTGACCAAATTGATTTATTGACAAATGAGACATTCCACACAGAAAACGCCAATTGCAAGGGAAAAAAATTAAGATTCTATTACCCAACTAGGTGGGAACAAGAAAAATGTAAAATAATTTCGAGAGCTATACATGACAACGGAACAGGCACATCAAGCCCGTAAACAATTTTAGGCAAGACTGATACTGATACTGTTGCAGCACCATCATCATCATCATCATCATCGCCCAAAACAACAATATACTTTTACTTTATCTTCAAACCTCTTCTGCAATTCCACATTAACTACCACAATGCCGGATTCCATTGGCCTTCAAATCACCACATTCATAAAGACCAAAATATATCTCAAAAGCCCACTGCCAATTAATCACCCTGCACAGAAATACCCTTCAAAATTAGTACTCAATTATATCTCAAAAGGCCACTGTACCAATTAATTAATCACCCTGCACAAAAATACTGTTCAAACTTAATACTCAATTTATCATGGAAAAAAGTACAGATATCATCTCCCCTCTCTCTGAGAAAACCATTTTTTTCATTAATAAAATCTATATTGCATATATAAATATGAAGGAAAACAACTAAAAACAAACCATTGCCACAAAACCATTTTTCTAACTCATAAACTTCCTGAAATTAAGTTCAGGAAAGATCAAAAAATTGGGAACAAATGCAGTTCACTCCAGAAACCTACAGTTTTAAGGATAACAATAAGATAACTATTCATCATTTTATGATAAAATCATCTGAGTGTGATCTGAAACATGATTGAAAAACTAAAACATTGAATCTAAAATAAAAAACAATCTTATTTGATAAACTCTCATATCAAAAATAAAATAGAAAATTAAAATAAAATGTTTCTGGAAACACAATCGTGTGAAATTATACTCTATTTTAATTGCAGTGAACTGTGGAAATCTAATCTCTTAGAAGATTTAAAAGTTATAATTGAATTTCCTTGGAAAAGAATTAAAATGGGTTCTACAAAGGAAACTAAGAAATTAACACTGCATATAAAAATACAAAGATTGATAAAAAATCACCAACAAAACAGCAAAAATTGATAAAAAAATCGCAAACAAAACAGCGACATGAGTTTTCCACAGTCCATATGTGAAAAATAACAGCGAATCTAAAAGCATTCTTAATAAGAAAACAATGATTAGAGTGAAGTTCACAGACAAAAGACATGACTGAAATCAGAGCAGAACTGGGTAGATCCAATGCAGCCCAAAGAGGCACTGCCAAATACAACCTTATCCCTGTTCAAACAACAAACGGTCTACAAAGGACTGCAGCGGCTGCCAACACTATAAATGATTGCCCACAGCCACAATTACTAAGGAGAGAACAGCTGTAACCAGTCCACCATTAAAAAAGAAAAAAATAAATTAAAGAAATTTATTTTTCACCATTTGCATTATATTCTGTCGAATAAAATGACTGTTAAACAGAAGCTATTACCTCAACTACAGTGATCAGGTTGACCTCTGTCTGGAGTTACCGAGCGTCAGTTCGAGATCATCAGACGCTATTTCCCCGCCGCACTCTTCGTGAATCCTTTCGCCCTCCCACGGCTTAACGGGAACGGCATTCCCGCATTCAAACTGGAAATCGTCGGAGCCTGACCCCGATCCGGCCATGCCCTCGGTCACGTGAATGGCCCCGGGGTGGGACGGCGAGGACCTGCCGCTCTGAACTGGGGTCCACAGTCGGCTAGAGGACAAAGATTCCGGCTGCTGTTGCTGTCGGAGTCCAAAGAAAGGAGCGGCACTGGCGGGTACGGTTTCGTAGTGTTCAATTCCGGCTAGGTTGTGTTCAAGGCGTGCGGCGGGGCTGAGGAGGCTGAAGGTTGGGGAAGATGGTCCCATGGCGGCTGCCGGGACGCGGACGCCGCCCACCCAGCGACCTTTGCTGGCAGTCAGGTCAAGTGCTTCAGGCACAACGAGGTGGCGTCGGACAGGGCTGGCCGTAGCGGAGGCCGCTATGAAAGGGTACTGCGATGACCAGCCGCTTATGGAGAACGTCCCTTCGTTTGCCATAACTTGGTCGCAACTAGCAGCGGCGGCGACCGAGGAGGAGGAACTTTTAACGAAAGAGTCCCAGTCAGGCTTAACGCGCGAGCCACGGGCAGTGGGGGAGCTGAGCGGGGGTGTGACGGGTGCACTGCTGGAGCCGCCCAGGCGCAGCGGCGGCAGGCCACGTTGAGCGTTGGAAATAACTGTGCTGCCATTTGCATTAGGGTTATTGAGGTTTTTGAGCCACGGGATGAGGTAGCTTCCGCTACCGGCAGCTGCGTCGGCGTAGGAGGGACCGGGACTGGGAAATGAAGAGGAGGCGGGGCTGGCGTGGTAAGAGGGCGCCGGGCTAGGGAAAGAGGAAGAGGCGGGGGAAGTGTGGTAGGAAGCAGCGGGACTCGGGTGGTACGAGCTGCACGGGCTCATCGACGCCGAGGCGGTGCCACCCATTTCCATCCGCTCCGCCGGCAAACATCCCTGCTAAAGAACACAGCACTAAATGTAAGACTCCATGTACTAACATGTCAACAGACCAACCAACCAACGACAGCTAGTGTAAGTATAAATCTATTCAATCACCAAAAATAACAAGGTATTCAATGAGGCAACACTACCCAAAATGTAGTCCTTAAAAAGAAGACAAAAGAATGTGCATCGCAATCTATCAGATTTACAGTTAAAGGGCAACAGCATAAATCCATTTGAACACCAGAATTAACGACTGTACTCCACTAGAGACACTTTACAGTAAGAACGAAACACATCGAAGTAATGGCAGCATTAGCCCATCTAATCACCCCGCATTAACGAGGCAGCCTATTTGACACAGACAGAGAAAGAGAGATCAAAAGGCTCCATCAGATATGCATTATATGTCCATAGTGCAGCTTGAGCAAGAGCAAAACAACATTAAAAATCGCTCGCTCGCCCGCGCATTGAAAGCGATCAAAATGAGAATACACTGCGTTAGCCGATCTATCAGACACATTCGATTATTTACTCAATTTCACAGAGAGATCGACGTTGAAGGCGATACAAAAAAATTGGCAGAGTTAAAGGAGGGAGGGAAATGTATAGAGTATACCTTGCGATATGTTGTGCCGTCCTCCTCAACGGTCCAGCCGGCCTCGGAAGCGAGGGCCTTGAGCACCTCGTTGTTGTCGCAGTGCTTGGGGAGCTTATAGTTACCGTACATGCGCAGGCCCTGGTAGATCTTGGCAGCTATGGCCCTCCTCCGCCGCTCCCTTCTCTTGTTGTTCTCTCGCTCCTTCCATGTCGGTAGCCGCGAACCAGATGTCATGTCGTCTCACACCCACCACCACAGGAGAGCAGTGAAAACCAAGAGATCGCCTTGGCTCTGAAGCAGATATAATACTCACTAATAAGAGGCGAGGAGAGGAGAGGAGAGGAAGGAATCACGGGAGCAAGTAAAGTGGTGTAAATCAAGTACGTAGAGATGCGAATACACGAGAAGCGTGAGCGGCCTGTTCGCGTGTGCCCGAGGAGCGATACACACGCTTGCTCGCAAATCGCAAACTAAAGCCCTCCACTGTACGAACCTAAAAAATAATATTTATAAACCTGGGAAGTCATGAAAAAACGCTCCAACGTCCACGTTAGTAGAGTAAGTAACTCTTAACAATTTTTTTATTTATTTGGTTTTGGGCCCGGGAGTCCCCTAAATGTAGCTATAGCAGGCCATGCTTATGTAGGTGGCCTACCCCAAAACCATAGGTCTTTACGCCACGTGGCCTACCAAAAACAGTGAATCTTCATTCCACGTATACATCAGACAGGGGACCGTATCGGCGATTCCTTGTCACGCGTGCCGGAATTTTCCGTTGGGTGGTAGCAGTCGTGCACGCATCGGCGTTACTAGGGTTTGCGCAGTTATGAGCGTCGTGCTCTTATCACTAAGTTCCCGTCCGGACAGACATAAAGAGCCGGACTATTATCTTAATCCAAACGCAAATTAAATGATTCCGTCAAAGAATCCGGCCCCCTTGCTGACGTGGCCGGTAATCTTTCCTATCACATGACAACACGATCCCTTCGCATTTCCACCTGCTTTTGCGGAGATTTGATTGGGACAAAATTATACTCATTCACTCCCACCATGCTCACCACTTTACCCAATCCCTCTCCCCACACCTTGGAATGCATTCCTCACACCTTGGAATGCATGTATACCGTCCCGTACAAGAGTTACTCCAGCGAGTTTAAATAAAAAATTTAATTTTAATCACTTAATATAAGTATCGATTTCGTACAGAATTAAAAAATTATTTAAATCACTTAGTATAAGTATCGATTTGATATAGAATTCTAAAAAGAAAGGAAAAAAATCACATCAATGACATGGTAATATCTAAGTTTGATATTGGTATAAAAAAAAATCAATATTCGGTGAAAAAACCATGCGATTCTTCTTTATTAAAGGATGAACGATTAGAAACAAAGTATTCACACATCATATTAAAGATGTTTTCGATACAAAAATGTGATTCCGTTTCGGTTAGCTTTCATAATTAGCCTTCTGACTTTTGATACCCGTGATCATATAATTGTAATTTTATTCCTTAAAAAAAATATTTACAGTAGTGGTAAAATATATAGATCTATTTTAAATTTTATTTAGTTTTGGGTTTATTCTGATAATGGTTTGTTGCAATTATATAGTGACTGACATGTGGCACATTTTTGTATCAAGTTTGACTCCCTTATCAATTCTTATCCATTCTTACTACTCATACTTACATATGCTTTGTATTCATCATTATCCTTGCCTTATCTACATTTGTTCCCACATACTCACCTATTTTATTAGCCTTAACTTACATACATTCGTTCCTAGTTAGAAGATTCCACATTTAAGTTCATTTTTTGAAAGACCTTTTTTATACTTATATATTTTTTTAATTTTTCAATCTATGATCTTTTTTGTAGATTTTTTGGATTTATGTTTTTTTTGGATTTTCTCGATTTTTGCTATTAACCACTAAGGATGTAAACTTTTAGAATTTGGTTAAGGTTGATGAGTTGGATGGCTTGAAGGGGTGAGATTTGGAGTAGGATGGAAAAATGGCTAATGTGAAAGTTATGGGAATGAGATTTCTAAATCAAAAGTGACGTTAAATCAAAAGTGACGTTTAATCAAGACTTGGGATGGAGGATTTAATCTTTTGTACTTGAGGTACTCAAGTTCTCAAGCAAGATCAATTAGGATTCTTAGACTAGTCAACTTAGGATAGGTCAAGTTCCTAAATCAATTTTGTCCAAGATTGATGAAATGATTCAATTTCAATTTTTTTTCTATTTCAGATAGACAAAGTTCTTAAGCACACAAGAATTGAGAATGATCAGATTGCTTGTGGATGAGTTTTGTGTTGACTAATGAAATTTAAATGATAGTATTGGAATTAGATTTTGGTTTTGAATAGTAATATTTGATTAGAGGAAATTGGTGGAGTTTGATGTTTAGATGCGAAGGACGGCAATTCCTAATTTCTACAAAGTGGAGTTGTTGAATTGTTGGATGTTAACATGATTTGTGTGGGATGATGGATGTCTAACCTTGACGAGAGAAAAGTCTCAAATTAAGCAAACAAATAAGACAATTCTCATTTAGTTTTTTGGACTTTTAAACTTTGAGATAAGACTACAAATATATACTTGATATTCAAAACACTCAACAAAAAAGACACATTCACAAGTCTGATTTATTCAATAAAAATGTGGCAATCCCTGTGGGCTCACAAATATACCATCTACCAAGGTTTAGGCAGTGAAGTTATGGTCAATCGGATCAATGAATGATGAACTTGGTTTATACTTGTACTACATTTAGTCTTATGCCTTAATCAGTATAGTCAGAGTCCATATCAAAATGTAATTATTAAGTCTGGCATAGATCTTTGCCATGGAATAAAAGCTGATTTATGTTCAGATTGCTATATGTCTTAGTTCATAAAGAAGTTTTGTTTACCATAATACCCATTCGATTGAGTCTTTTCTTTATAAAAATTCATTGGATTCTCCCATTTACTCAGATTCTCCTCGAGTTTAGAGGATAGAAGAGAAAATCAAATTTCTTCATGATTCTTCAACATTGTAATTGTTAGATTTCTTTATTAAATTTTCTTTACAAACTGTTCCATCAAATTAGCCACTGAAATATTAAGTCTCCAAAACTAGTCGATTCTTATAGTTATCAGATTTTAAAATTCTTTATCCTTCTTTTACAATATGGAGAAAAATTGTTAAAATGGATTAATGAGGAGTAGAACATTTCCTTATAGAAAATTAAAGGATTTAGAGGTATAATATATTATTAATTTGTAAAAATAATTTTATTGTTTTTTCTATTAGTTTGTATTGGAATATTGTTGGAACTCCCTGAAAATGTTGGACCATGTATGTTTAGGTTAGTTGCATTCTAGATATGTTCTTTCAAGATGCTTCATATAATTCAAAATACCAATGGGAAAGAATTTGCCTTCAAAATTGATTAACTAATTCTTCCCTTTGCAAAACATAAAAAATTCAATAGATATGAAGTAAGCAAGTATAAATTAAATCCTTTAATTCATGATTATATCGTAAAAGAATTTAGAATTATAATATATAGTTACTTTTAAGTAATCATGATGCATGTTTACAATCTTATAGTTCGATTATGTTAGATAGAAACCGAGATAATTACTTCAAAAGTTATATGTAGTATTTTCTTATTCTTCTAGATAGTTAACTTTGCTAGATTAAGAAAATAAATGATTAGGAAATGAAATTAACATAGATATATTTGTCTTTAATAAGTATCATTATTATTCTTCCATTTAGTAAAACATTTTATTAAATTTTAAAGGACAATGCCAAAAAAAAAAGGAATTACTAAATAGAAATGCATAGCATTCTTATATTGAATTTTGTGATATCCAAAATGTTTTAAAAATTCAATTTTGTGAAAGTACCTTATGTTCTTTATCTATGATGAACAAATGTATCCATGTATGAATAGATAATAAGTTATCTCTTTATATTTATCTTGTTAATGATATAGAATAAATTGGAGTTGTTAAAATATGGAACTCACAAAAATTATTAGTGGTGTAACTATTTTATGCATCTTATTTTAAGAAAAGTATTATGTCACTCACCACTGAATAAGTGGAAGAGAATTGTTTAATTTGGAATGAAAGTTCTCTATTGGATGGCTTGCCGCCAATAGTTTCCTTGTTTACTTTCAGCTTTAATGGTTTAATTTAAAAGGAAACTTCTCTATTGGATGGCTTGTCGCCAATAGTTTTCTTGTTTACTTTCAACTTTATTCGTTTAGTTTAAAATGAAACTTCTCTATTGGATGGCTTATCGCCAATAACTTTCTAGTTTACTTTCAACTTTATTTTACAATTAGATTCCATCACAGCGTATGCTCTCACCTTGCCTCCATGAGGATCTTGGTGATTAAAAAGTGGCAGGGACATGTTTGATTCATTCTCTCATTTATATGTTCTACAAAAATTGTTATCATTTCCCAAACACCATATGTGCTCACCTTGCCTCCATGAGGATCTTGGTGATCAGAAAGTGGAAGGGAGATTTTTACTCTTCTTGTTAGAGATAGAAAACTAAACAAGATTTAAAACCAAAATCTAGAAACATTAAGTAAAAGTGATGCCTCTGGCTCATGTTTACAGGTAAAGTCATCACGATTGAGCTACTGCATCCATAGCCTAATAAAGCTACAACAACAACATTTGTGGAATCATCCCTCTAAATTGTTGAGGAGTAATAAGGATCATTCTTTAGTTAAATTCCAAGGGGTAGGAAATTCCCCTTGGGAACGAAAATATAACAAGATATTTTTTTTAAACAATTCTTACATTAGTTTTATTTATTGATCTTATGGGGTGGGAAAATGTTAAACTTGTGGTTTGGAATGTCTCATTAGATTTTAAATAAAACACTTTGGGTGGCAGTTGTTGGGTGATCCCACAATACTGGTTTACAATTTTTGGCCAAACTGGACACTGAATTGATTTTTTCTAACTAAATCTTCACTTTTTGGCACCTATAGCGGCTAAACCATGAGGAATTTGAAGATGATGCAAACTAGTGATTTGTGACATTTTGTATGTAGATTCTAAATATATTTTTTTCAAAAATTTTGGAGTCATATTGCACTTCTTTTTCCATCTCCTTCGAAAACTAGTTTTTTTCAATAAACACCATTTTTAAGGAGTGATGCTTACTGTATACAACATAACTTTTTTTTCATGAAGGATAAAATTCTATTTTTTTTGAATTTAGATTTGTAACTACAATATCTAACCCTTTCATTTGGTTTCATAGTGTTTTATTGAATATATTTTCCTTAATCAAGTTTCGAATTCAAACCATTACAATTGAGACATAGGCGGACTGTATAATGCCTAACTTTTTTTGTATGTATCAAAATTCAATTTTTTTTTGTTGTTGGATCAAGGACATCAATATCTGGTGCACTCATATTTTTCAAAATTTGTTTTTGATAATCTACTATTTTTACACATGTGCATAACAGAGAGCTTGATTTTAGGTGAAAAACCTATGTTTAATAAAACTAAAAAACAAATACATAATAAAACCAAAACATATTAAAATTATAGTCGTTGGATAGCTCGTTCTGAGGACTACCTGATTCCAGTTGGGTTTGTGAAGTCCCCTCCATTTTCATCATCAACCCGAGCTTTGAAGGGAAAAAATTCTAATTTTTTTGGTGCCAAAGAGCAAAAAGGTGGGAAAAGGGGGGTTCGCTCGAACTAGGGGGGTTCTAACAAACCCCCAGGGGTTCTAGCAAACCAGGGTTCATTCAAACCCCCTTTCAAAAAGGGGTTTTCATTGTGTTTTTTGTTGGGATGGTGGGAACTTGCATTGAATGGGTTCGCTCGAACCCAGGTTCTAGCGAACCATCTTTTGGTTCGTTCAAACCTATTAGTTCGCTCGAACCCCAAAAATGAATTTTTTTGGCATGGGGTCAATTTTTTCAACTTTTCCTTCCTCACTCCAATCCTAAACCACTTTTGTGGGTTCACCCCCTAGAAAGGGATGCATACCATAATTGTGGAGCTAGTTAAACTATGAAATAACCATTTAATTTTAACAACATAATTTAACCAAAATAATTGGTATTCATTTCTTGCTTGGGGGTTTGGATAGAATCTTATTGACTCCACAATGCCAATATGGTTGGGTGGTGAGAATTAGAGTAACATTAAAAAAAAATTAACTATCATTTAAGAACTAAATAAATACTAAAGAAATCACGTATACTTAGATGTGAACTTGAATGGTTATGCTTACCTCCCTGAGGCTATAAACCAAAAATATGACTTGTGGGACTCAAGGCAAGTTATACTCCTAAATAAGTTGACCTTGGTGTACTCCCAATAAGGAGGTGCAGTCTTTAGAAAGAGACTCGGGGCCCAAATGGTCCCAATGAGTCTAAAACCTCTAGCTAGAGCATATTCCTATCATATATGGAGATGCTTACCCCATTTGGATAGATGCCTATCTCGAATGGATAGATGAACTCATGTCCTAAATGGAAAAATATCTAACTCGTATGGTTAGAAGTTTGTCTCATATGGACAAATGCCTATTTCATATGAATAGATGTATATGAGTATACAATTAACTTTTAGTACTTAGGTATTATGGCTTCCAATAATAAACTAACTTTATTGGTAGTTCTTTTCTTGTTGAAGGGTTTGGCTAGAGCCCATGTGGCTTCACGATGCCAATATGGTTGGGTGGAGAGCAAGCCTTACTCGATGGTAAGCATTATTGCAAATGTTTTGACAATGATGCTAGAACTCAATTTTATTTGAAGTTTACTATTAATGTGAAATATTTATAATGGTAGATTCTTCTTATATAAATTATTATTTCAAAACAAAATTATTAGCTGGAATTTTCACGATTATCTATTATGGCTATTACATGTTCGAGTTTAGAGGATAGAAGGGAAAAAAAATGTCTTCATGATTCTTCAACATTGTAATTGTTAGATTTCTTTATTAAATTTTCTTTACAAACTGTTCCATCAAATTAGCCATTGAAATATTAAGTCTCCAAAACTAGTTGATTCTTATAGTTATCAATTTTAAAAATCTTTATCCTTTGTTTACAATATGGAGAAAACTTGTTAAAATGGACTAATGAGGAGTAAAAAAATTTCTTATAGAAAATTAAAGGATTAAGAGGTATAATATGTTATTAATTTATAAAAATAATTTTATTGTTTTTTCTATTAGTTTGTATTGGAATATTGTTGGAATTCTCTAAAAATGTTGGACCATGTATGTTTAGGTTGGTTGCATTCTATCTATGTTCTTTCAAGATGCTTCATATAATTCAAAATACCATTGGGAAAGAATTTGCCTTGAAAATCGATTAACTAATTCTTCCCTTTGCAAAATATAGAAATTCAGTAGATATGAAGTAAGCAAGTATAAATTAAATCCTTTAATTCATGATTATATCGTAAAAGAATTTAGAATTATAATATATAGTTACTTTTAAGTAATCGTGATGCATGTTCACAATCTTATAGTTCGATTATGTTAGATAGAAATCAAGATAATTACTTCAAAAGTTGTATGTAGTAATTTCTTATTCTTCTAGATAGTTAACTTTGCTAGATTAAGAAAATAAATGATTAGGAAATGAAATTAATATAGATATATTTGTCTTTAATAAGTATCATTATTATTCTTCCATTTAGTAAAACATTTTATTAAATCCAAAATGTTTTAAAAATTCAATTTTGTAAAAGTACCTTATGTTCTTTATCTATATGATGAATAAATGTATCCATGTATGAATAGATAATAAGTTATCTCTTTATGTTTATCTTGTTAATAATATAGAATAAATTGGAGTTGTTAAAATATGGAACTCACAAAAATTATTAGTGGTGTAACTATTTTATGCATCTTATTTTAAGAAAAGTATTATGTCACTCACCACTAAATAAGTGGAAGAGAATTGTTTAATTTGGAATGAAACTTCTCTATTGGATGGCTTGTCACCAATAGTTTCCTTGTTTTCTTTCAGCTTTAATGATTTAATTTAAAAGAAAACTTCTCTATTGGATGGCTTGCCTCCAATAGTTTTCTTGTTTACTTTTAGCTTTACTTGTTTAGTTTAAAATGAAACTTTTATATTGGTTGGCTTACCGCCAATAACTTTCTAGTTTACTTTTAGCTTTATTTTACAATTAGATTACATTACATCTTATGCTCTCACCTCACCTCCATGAGGATCTTGGTGATTAGAAAGTGGCAGGGACATGTTTGATTAATTCTCTCATTTATATGTTCTACAAAAATCGTTATCATTTCTAAAACATCGCATGCACTCACCTTTCCTCCATGAGGATCTTGGTGATCGGAAAGTGGAAGGGAGATGCTTACTCTTCTTTACTTGTTAGAGATAGAAAACTAAACAAGATTTAAAACCAAAATCTAGCAGCGTTTGGTAAAAGTGATGCCTTTGGCTCACGTTCACGGGTAAAGTCATCACGATTGAGCTACTGCATCCATAGCCTAATAAAGCTACAACAACAGTGTCGGTGGCATCATCCCTCTAAATTGTCGAGGAGTAATAAGGATCATTTTGTTGATGGGTGTTTTTGCACCTTCTCAACACAGGCAGCACACAAGTATGCGACCTCTCTTGAAAGGAAATCTCCAACAACAAGTTGATGAAAATTACCCCAAGGTCTCTCGAGTGTTAGGTCATGACATGTTGGGAATAATTCAGTTGGTTTAATGTGTTGTTGTTGGTAATCACAAGGCAACCTTATGTAAGTTAAGTTGGAGGGAATTGGCTCTTTAAATGGAGTTTATAAATTTTTTGAAGTGTTGCTTTATTGTTGCAAGTTCAGGACAACAGTCTCAAACTCCACTTTGATCTTCAGATTTGGATTTACAATGTGCAATGAACTTTATTTAAAGTTACTATTTAAAAGAAAATTCAAAAGGACAGGGAAGGGAGTAAGTTCCTAGCTTTGAAACTACTGATGAACAGTGACAATGGAGGATGCTACAGTGGACAACCTTCCTAAAACTAAGTCCTACTTAACCAGATTAACTCAAAGTCTCATGAAACTAGTGCAATCTTCTAAGGTCTACAAATTTCAACCATTCATTCACCATAAAGCATGAATAAAGATAGAATTTAAGTGCAACATTCAATTCATGTCCAGACTAGCTTTACACTACTATTTATCATCAACAGACAGCAAAAAGCATGGACAAGGAAGGGTATCAATACAACAGAACCATTCACCATCAATGAACAACACTAACTAATCTAGTAAAGCAAGCTAAAACATAGAACAACAAAGTTAATCTATTCAAATTCACTAACTAAGAGGAGAAGAATCATGAAACATGAAGTTGGAACTCAAGAATCCACCAAAATCAATGAACTTCTATTAAAATTCCAGCAACATGTCTTTCCAACAACTCAAATCTCTTTTGAAAATGAGAGGAGACCCCCTATTTATAGTGTCCAAAAAGCAAAATGAATGGCCAAGATTTAATCTCATTGTGTGGCCAAGATTCACTACAAATTAGGGTTTCACCCACCCCCAAATATTTTATAATATAAAATTACATTTTGTCCTCTAGCCTATTTTGTCTTCTTGTAGGCAGCACTATAGCATTTTTTTCTTGTAGCTGATTGCCTTTGCTGCAACTATATTGTGAGGAATTCTTCATCAATCACCAAATTTCCTTCATGCTTCTTCATAGTAGCATATTCTATGAACTTTTCGATCAATGCTTGAAGCTTGCTTCACTCCATAATGTCAAATTGAAGCACTTGAAAGTTCAATTTCTTTGACCGACCGATAATTACATCCCAATCCTTATCACATTTGGGAGTGTTCTTTATTACTTGCTCAAATTGGGTGAAAGCACATGCAACAAAATCCATGAATTATGGCGTGAGGACATCTGTAGCTCCATCCTCCATCTTCTTGAGGAAATGTGGCCTTATCTTTTCTGGATCTATCTCGACAGAGGGCATGTTGAAATCCATCATTAGCTTTAAGTACTACTCACACTTCATCCATGTTTCTTTGGCCCAGTCAATATCAAGCTCCACTTCATGGAGCACCTGTTCCAGGATCTCTTGTCTATGATCAAGCCCATCTTCCACGTTTCTACGAGCCAATGGTCAACCTTTTCCAATGCAAGTTCTTCTTCCCATGTTTTCTCAGGCATCTTGAGGATAGCCTCAATTTTAGGATATGTGATCCTATATAGCTCTAGGAAGTCGGTGTAGAATTTTCTTGTGCCTTTGAGTTGTCTTTGCACTTCTGGGAACTTATTTTCCATTCTAGCAGCATGGTTGATGCCCATATGTCCATTATATATGACTCGTTGAAACCAATCCTTAGTGGCCTTGGTCCAATTCTTTCTCCTTTCTAATTTACTAATGTGGTCTTAGGACAGTAGCTGTGGCATTGCTGACGATGTGGTGGGAAACTCATCGACGGATGACCATTGTTGTATATAAGCTGTTAAATCTATTACTTGTGCCTTTAATTCCTCCTTGGAGGAGTTGTCCTTGTTCATCTGGTGCACAATAGTAGCAACTGACCCCTGAAGATGATCAATCTTCTATTCCCTCGTGGTTGTCCCAAGATCAATAGTGGAAATATTATAGCTAACTCCTTCCACCACAGGGGTAGCTATCTGCACAGTCTTAGATCCCGAGGTGTCCATTGCCAGGTGAGATCTCACCCTTGACTTCTTTTCCTTCTTTGTGCTTATTTGTGCCCGAGCCAGAATGGCTTCCAGCCTCGCCTTCAGATCCATAAGAGTAGGGGTTTTCTTTTCCAATTGCTTTTCCAGCCATTTAGGCATTTGGGACCCCTCTTTCGGTGATTCGTGTTCACCTTCCTCTTCCTAAGTATGTTGGATTTTCATTCCCTTGCTGCTTGGAGTCTTTTGTTTTATCTTTTCTTCCTCTTCTTCATTTGAATCTCGGATAAATATTGTTTCTTCCTCTAGGGATTCAGTGACTATATGTTTCTTGGGGCTATCCTCCCCTTCAGAGGTTTTCTCTTCTTCTTGTTGTTGCACATGCTCTTCATGGTGCTCCACTTCTGGGCTCTTTCTTATCTCAGCCTCTTCTTGAGGTTTGTCTTCTTCTTCCTTTTCTTCTTCTCTTGGAGGAGGCATTTCTTCATCATGTTCGAGGCTCTTATCCTTCTCCCCAGTTTGAGGCTCTGTGGTTACCTCCATCTCATCATCTATTTCTTTCTTTTCTTTAGAGGGTTGTTTCTCAACTTCTTCACCAACATCCCTCAGTTGTTTGGCAAGTTCCTCCTCGAGCTCTTGATTGGAGGTTTCCATGATGTATTTTGCATTGGGGTCTTCGGTGTCTTCCTCAGAGGACTGTGCTTCTTCATCTTCATGCACCACTTCATCTATAACTAGGCGTTGATGCTCCAGGTGCTCGTGATAATCATCTGCTTCTTCCTCCATTTCTTTGGTTGCTTCCCTTTCTTGCCTTTCCAACTCTTCAAATATCTGTATTGTTGCTTTCATTTTCGATGGATCTTTTGGAGTAGGGACAGGAAGGCTGGCAACAACTTGTGCTAGGGTGGCTTGCACTGCAGGATTCATGAATACCAGAGAGAGCTTCGTTGGTATGTTCTACATATATCAAGCAAAAGCTTCTGGGAGTGAGAGGGTAGGCATTGTTGTCGTTGCAGTGGCCAGTGGGAGGGTTGCTAATGGAGACATAAAAGTGGAAGAGAGTGAAGAAGTTGTGGCGAAGGAAGAATCTACCACCAAGATTGGTGTCGTAGGTGAGGTGGAAATAAGGTGGACCAAAATTTCCACCATGAGCAGAGAGGAAGCAACCATTACTTGAGAAGCAAGCAGAGGAGCAATAGCACTGGTAGCAACAATAGTTGTGGTAGTGGATGGGTACTTTGGTTGGTCGGCCTCTCCTTCCTCTCCCTCGCAGAGTGTGTCTTCTTCTATAGTGGGCATCTTTGTGAAACTGCCCAACTTCTTTGATTTTTTGGAAGGCTCACCCTCCAACGCCTTCCTAGAGTACACCTTGTGTTTAGGCTGATGCTCAGCCATTTCTTTTCTTTTCCTTGACTTGGTAGCTGGAGGAGATTTTAAAGTTTCCCCAAATGGGGCAGCAACTATTCCACCATCGATCTTTCTTTCAGGCTCATCCTCAAGCTCACCATAGGTTAAGGTAGCTCCTTGCAGTTTCAACTGAGCAATATGCCCATCAATCCATTATTTTTTCCTTACTTCTATGGGCTTCATCAAAATTTCAACCATTTGAAGAGTTAGGCGTTTTGAGGAATGCAAAATGGCACTGGGTGATACATGGACCCGAGGGCGTGATTGCCCTAGCTCAAGAATAGCCATGGGGGTTCAAGTTTCACAGACATCTAATAAACCATTTTCAAAAGATTTTCTAAGTTTAAAAACATGGGTTTTGCTCGTCATGGTATCATCTAGCTAGTTTTTAAGTTTCCTCTCTTTAGAATTTAATCACTTTTGTGAAAATCAAACAAAACTATTTCAAAACTAGCAGCAAAGGACCAACCTGAAAAATTCAACGAAGTATGCAAAGGAGCTACAGATGATAGTGTTTTGGATGGCAGAGATGCTCTGTGGGCACGAAGGCGGCGATTGCTAGTGAGCTCTTACAAGTCTTCTGGAAGTGTACAGGTGAAAATGACATGTCAGAGATGTTTATTTATAGATTTTAATGCATTAAATGCCCTCCATTAATGTTGGTATGACGACGGTTGAAGTTTGTGAATGGGCACTTCAAAAAGACAGTGGCGGGAATGGCAGAGTCTGCAAAGGAGACGACACCCAAAAGTTGACCGTCTGGCAGGTCATCAATGGAAACGGCGAAGGAAAATTTGGATCCCATGAGGTGAGAGGACATCTCGGGTTGGCCGTTTGGAATGGTGAAGGCACCACAAAATTACGCATAGGGCTGCCCGGGCAGCCCTGCACCGCGTGAAAGTCGGCAGTTTCAAAGTTCAAAGGAAAACTGCCAAGGGAATTTTGTAGAGGCCAGATACTTGCAAACTTTGGAAGTGGTGAAACTTGGTCAACTTAAGGTGGTTCTTTGAGATTCCTTGACCACTTAGGACTCAAAATAGGGGGCATGTAGAATGAGGCGAAGGCAAAAGCAACCTAGCGAAGTGAAAAGAGAGGGCCCCCCTTCTGAATGGGGCGTGTGTGCTATAGGCACAACAAATGGCGACTCTGTTGGGGAACGCTCCTAAGCATTCTATGGATAAATGCTCATTCAGAACCTATAATATCTGGTTTCGCAGACCAAGGGCTAGTTTCCAAAAGTGAACTAGGGGACTCAAAGGAGAACAAGATCCTTAACTGAATTGAATCACGACAACCTCTCAGAAGTGTGTATATGTAGTGAGTTCATTCATTTTATTTAGAGACTACAACAAATAACTGTTAACCCAACCAAGCAAGCTATGAATCATCTAACTCCAAAAGTAACCTGGGCATTGCCTTGCTACCAGTTAGGCATCTATAGCCCCGACAGAGTTATCACTGTGACCCCATGAACATTGCTCTACTGCCAGCCAGACATCCATAGCCACGGTAGAGTTTTCCGCACACCCACATGGTTGCTTCATTTTAATATTTATTTCTTTTCTTTCCTTTTGATATCTCTTTTAATACTATTTCTTTTGCTCAACCGTGTAAGCATTGAATCTTATAGTAGGTTTGGGACCACAGTGGTCACTGAAGCAGACTTAGGATTTTCACTTGTTGGTTCGTCATAACAACCACTACACATATTTTTAGAAACAATTAGTGTTTGTCTTGTGCAGGATCTGAGATGAAATGTTATAAGATTCAACTAAGGGTTAGGTTCTAGGTTAAGTTAGCATTCAAATAAGGAGACCATTCCATAGCAACAATCAGAGACTAATAGTTGGGAGTGAATATTTATCTAAAGAACACTAAAAGCAGTCAACAAAGTGAATCATTCGTCGAGTTAAGCACGACCACCGCATCAGAGACAAAGAACACCCTCAACAAAATAAGATGATTGGGGAACAAGCGAAACAAGAGTGAAATGAAGCAGCAAAACAACAAAGTGAGAGAACCTAAACTAACCTATGTACAAGTATTTACAAAGAGTTAGCTCAAATGAGCTCAGGCGAGAAAATAATGCTTAAGGTGCTACCCATTGACAGGCAATGAGACGTCTTCACTGGTTAAAGTTTGAGGTGGAAAGCTTTATCTCCTAAAATTTTAGAAATTTGAAAGGGTCCAAGCCAAAGCTTGTTGAATTTGTCATGTCCCCCTTTCTTTTCATGGGCCTTGTCCCAACATAGGACCAGATCAACAATTCTAAAGGCCTTTACTTTGGCTCATCGATCGAACCATCTTTTGACCACACCTTGGTGTTTAGCAAAATTTTCAATGGCACAATCACACACTTCTTCTAGGTGGAGTAGCTCAGCTAAACAAGCTTCTCTTTGATCCCCTTCTTTGTAGAAGGTGTTGATGAATTGGAGGGTTGGTATCTTAAGGTGAACTGGGAATAAAGGCTCAAAGCCATAAATGAGGTGGAATGGGGAATCGCCCAAGGTAACCTTGTGGTGTGTACGATCTGCCCAAAGGGAAAAATAGAGCTGGGTGTGCCAGTTCTTGGGATTCCTATCAAGCAACTTTTTGATCATAGTGATGAGGTTCTTGTTTGTAGACCCAGCTAAGTCATTACCTTTGGGGTAATAATTAGACAAGAAATCGAGAGCAATGCCATAATCAAAGGCCCAACTAGTAAATTTGAGTAAGGAGAAAGAAGGGGCATTATCGCAAACCAAAGCATACAGGCAACCAAAATGATTTAAAATGAAACTTTCAAGGAAATTGATAACTATCTTTGTGGTACATTGCCTACATGTAATCGCTTTTGTCCATCTAGTACAATAATCAGAGGCAGTTAGAATGTACCTTTGACCCATAGATGATGGTGGTATTACCAGACCAATGAAGTAAAGACCCCATTGGGCAAACGACCTTACCTCTAGGATTGGTTGCAGTGGGACAACAACGTTTCTTTCTCTAGTTGTGATGGTTTGGAAGACGTGGCATGCACAAACATGGCTATGCTCATCCTTAAATACTGTTGGCCAATAGTATCCCGCTCGTAGGATTTGATGAGCAGTGGAAGGCCTGGATCCATGACTAGTGCCAAATTTGTCGTGGAACTCTTTTAGCACACACGTTGCTTCTTCTTTTCCAAGGCACCTGAGATAGACCCCTTCATGATTTTTTTGTAGAGTATGGATCCTTGCAACATGTAGCTACTACTTTTCAATCTGAGGGCACGCTTTTGGACCCCCTGTAGACAAGGTGGACACTTGTTGTTCAACAAGTAGTAAACTATGTCATCGCACCATTCCACTAGGGAGATGTTCTCGAGCTGATATTACTAAATAGTAAGCTCAGGTCCTACTTCAGCTATTGTTCGGGTGAGGGCCTATCCTCTCACTAATTTCATCAGTTGAATTTCCATGTATTCTTGTTGCAGGGTGACCCACTTTTCTCTCCTTTCCCCTAATTCATTCTGCATTAACAGTGTTTTTATTGTTGGGTCAAGGATGATGGCGAACACCTTGTTCCACAGGATGTAATGTCTAAACTTCTTTACTCCTTTGACTAGAGCATATGCTTGCTTTTCAATGCTATGATACCTTTGTTCAATATCTTTTAATGGAGCACTCATGAAGGCAATTGGGTGCTCATTCCCTTCATCATATTTCTAAGTCAAAATGCTAGCACACGAATGATCTGAAACAAATGAATAAATGTAGAAGGGCTTTAGGTAATATGGAATAAATAGCATAGGTGCATCAACAATGGCTTTCTTGATTTCCTCGAAGGAATTCTTCATCTCAGGAGTCCACTCAACTTTGGCATCTTGTTTCAACATGGTGTTGAGCGGTTTAACAATTTCAACAAAGCCTATAATAAAATTTCTAACAAAGTTTATCTTTCCGAAGAAATATTTCAACTCTTTCTTGCTGTCGAGCAGTTGGATCTTCAAGAGGGATTGAATATGCTCAGGGTCTATTGATATCCCTCACTCTGAAATGACATGCCCAAGCAACTTGCCTTTGTCTAGTTGAGTCACCTTTCCTCTAGATCGAGTGGGGACTATTCCTAGTGCCTTGCAAACAACAAGAGGCATGATGTTGGCTGATGCTCTTGAGTCAAGCAAAAAATTGTGCAAGTTCTTCCTAAATATTCTAATCATAGTGAGGAAGGGTGGCATTTCCAACTTCCCTTAGAATAAACCCATGGGTGTATTAGCCTAGGCCACTTGGTTTTTATCCTTCTCATTGGTCTTTTCTTTAGTCTGCACTTAACTCTGCTCTTTAGCAGGTTGTTTTCCAGTTTACTAATTAGAAGGGACATCTTTCCTTTTACCTATGATTTCCTGAATTACAGGCTCGTGTGGGGGCTCTTTGAAAGAGACTCTCTTGGCTGGTGTTTCTTGTGTCGCCTTGGAGGAAGGAGTCCCATTGATCACCTTAAATAAGGCGTGCCTAACTACAGGAACCTTAAGTAACTCAAAAGTAGACAGGTCGATTTTATCCTTCTTAAATTCTTCAGCAACATACTCACCCATTTGCTCAATTTCAACCTCGAAGGCTCTACCTATGAAAGAGCTAGCTGACTGGTTTTGCATTTGACTCAGTTGTTTGTTCTTGTTAAAATATTAGGTGGGAACATAGGGGTAGCTTGGATTATTGCTAGCATTAGGATCAGGTGGGGTGCTGAAATTATTGGGCAGAGTGGAGGTTGTGAAAGCCCCCCTACTTGTCTACTTCTTAAGTTATATGGGGTTGCTCTTTGATGAAACATTTGAACCTCATCTTCATGAGACTCCTCCTCATCTATCAAACCGTTATCTACTAAAGAAAAAAGCTGGGATAATTTATCTTTGTTACTTACCTCTTTTATGTCTTCATTCTTTGGGGAGGTGACCTTGTTCTTGGGTTTGTTGCTCTCACTTCGCGGGAATGGAGCTTGATTGACCATGAGCACGAAAGAGTCATATGGTTCCGATGGGACTATGTCTCGGCAACCTGCACTGTCAATGATGTTCTGGAATTCTACTTGAAAGATCTCCACCACTATGAGGAACTCGAGGCAATCTAGCTTGAAATGCCTATTCATTTTGTGAATCCAACACCATCCAGATAAGGCAACTTCGGCAAGATATACTCCACTAGTTGTCTTCTCCGCACTGGCAGGCTAATCAAGAGGAGTGGGAAAATCTTTATTGTTTGGCCTTGTATTCCATGTCCTATTCTGTCTTTGAGAAGGTCTCCTTTCAAAATTTTGTTTGGAATTCTTTCCTCATTCATAATTCTGCCCAGACGAGGTATTCGCTTCATAGTTATCCCTGTTGTCTCAATTGAGGCTGGCCTAAATGTTGCGTTAAGAAGCTTACTGCTGATTATTTTGATTCCTGAGGTGAGTCATTTTTTTGGATATTTTTTTTATCATCTTCGTCAATTCATCCAGCCGATCCTTCTCACTATTGCTTGGCTGTGGTGTTTGATTCTAGAGGAAGATGGGTTGTGCTACTGGTTGGTTTTGTTGAGCGGGGGAGAATTCAAGCGCTTGTAGATATAGTGGCACCTTGGACTGCTGCGAATAAACCTGTTGTTGTTGGGGTTGCAAATAATGAGGCACAGGGGGCACTTGATTCATGGGTTGTCTTGGATTAGGAAATATGGGCAGCTGTGGGGTTGGATTCATGAGAGGCGTCTAGTGTTGTAGAGCTTGAGTGAGCCCTTGAATCTACATAGGATGAGCAATGTGTCTCAAGGAGGGCAACGAACTAGAGATGTTTTGCCCCAAGTCAATGCTGGCTATAACTACCTCATCATAAGCATCCACCAATCTGGTTGGTGGTGGGTTCATTCTTTTCACCAATCCTATAGTGAGATTGTCTAAGGCAGCATAGTAGATAGGTAGGACAACGACATCGTTGAGCTCATATGGAACTTGTAACCTAGTGTATGCTCGATGAAACCAATTGTTGAAGGAACTAATTGGTTTGTTGACCTCTCTACAAATTGCCATGAATTGTTGATATAGTTCTGAGGGGTTGATTGGAATCTTGTACTTCTTAAGAAGGCATTCTTCAAAAGATCCCAAGTGGTAATTGATCTTTTAGGCAAGTTGATATACCAATAGAAAGCCTCTTCCCCCAAGGAGTAAGGGAGAAGTTGACAAACCATGTCTTCATGATCAATCTGCATATCCTTCAATGATGTTTGGAATATCTTGATGTGTTCTTCAACTCTCCTTTGTGGATCCCGAGGGTTGAACTACATGTAAAAGCTCTCTAGGTTCTTGGGCATGTCATGGTAAGCATTAAATAGCAGCGGAGAGGGATTGTTTCCCAGCCAAGCCATGAGGGGAGGCAGGGGTGGTACTTGTTGTTGAACATGAACTTGAGGCTGCACAAGGGCAACAACAACTAGGACTACACCTTGTACTTGGAAGGTAGGGGTAGGGACGATGCCCTGGCCTTGGTAAGTAAGAAGTTGGAAGGCAATTTGGGATGGCTGAGTGGAGGTGGTGGAAATGGAAGAGGAAAGATGAGTGCGGGGAGGATGGGAGGAGGATGGAGGTGAAGTGGATGGAGAGGATGAAGAGGATGAGGCCAAGTCCTCTCTTCAAGTCATTCTAGCCCTTGTAGGGGGTGCAATTCCTGAAATTCCTCTTTGTTTGGAGTGGACCTTAGAACTCTATGGAACCTTTCAGGGGAGAATGATCCATTTGATCCATCTTAACTCAAAAGGGCCCTCCTTCTAGCACCAGTTATGTTGATGGGTTTTTTTGCACCTTCTCAACACAGGCAACACAGAAGTATGCTACCTCTCTTGAAAGGCAATCTCCAACAAGAAGTTGTTGAAAACTACCCCAAGGTATCTCAGGTGTCAGGTCATGGAATGCTTGGAATATTTCAGTTTATTTAATGTGATCTTGCTAGTAATCACAGGGTAGCCTTACGTAAGTTAAGTTGGAGGGAATTGGCTCTTTAAATGGAGTTTATAAAATTTCTAAAGTGATGCTTTATTGCTGCAAGTTCAAGACAACAGTCTCAAACTCCACTTTGATCTTTAGATTTGGCTTTACAATGTGCAATGAACTTTATCTAAAGTTACTATTTAAAAGAAAAATCAAAAGGGCAAGGAAGGGAATAAGTTCCTAGTATTGAAACTACTACTGAACAGTGACAATGGAGGATGCTATAGTGGACAACCTTCCTAAAACTAAGTCCCACTTAACTTGATTAACTCATAGTCTCATGAAACTAGTGTGATCTTCTAAGGTCTATAGATTCCAACCATTCATTCACCATAAAACATGAATAAAGATAGAATTTATATGCAACATTCAATTCATGTCCATAATAGCTTTACACTGCTATTTATCATCAACAAACAATGAAAAGCATGGACAAGGAAGGGCATCAACACAATAGAATCATTCACCATCAATGAACATCACTAACTAATCTACTAAAGCAAGTTAAAACATAGAACAACAAAGTTAATCTATTCAAATTCACTAACTAAGAGGAGAAGAATCATGAAACATGAAGTTGGAACTCAAGAATCCACCAACATCAATGAACTTCTATTAAAATTCCAGTAGCATTTCTTTATAACAACTTAACTCTCTCTTGAAAATGAGAGGAGACCCCCTATTTATAGTGTCTAAAAAGAAAAATGAATGGCCAAGATTTAATCTCATTGTGTGGCCAAGATTCACGACAAATTAGGGTTTCACCCACTCCCAAATATTTTACAATATAAAATTACATTTTATCCTCTAGCCTATTTTGTCTTCTTGTAGGTAGCACTGTAGCATTTTTGTCTTGTAGCTGATTGCCTTTGCTGCTACTATACTATGAGGAATTCTTCATCAATCACCAGATTTCCTTCATGCTTCTTCATAGTAGCATATTCTACAAACTTTTCGATCAATGCTTGAAGCTTGCTCCACTCCATAATGTCGGATTGAAGCACTTGAAAGTTCAATTTCCTTGATTGGGAAAAAGCACGTGCACCAAAATCCATGAAGTCTGGCGTGAGGACATTTGTAGCTCCATCCTCCATCTTCTTGAGGAAATATGGCCTTATCTTTTTTGGATCTATCTTGATGGAGGGCATGTCAAAAATCCGTCATCAACTTTAAGTACTCCTCATAGTCCATCCTGGTTTCTTTGGCCTAGTCAATATCAAGCTCCATGATAGTCAATATCAAGCTCCACTTCATAGAGCACCCATTCCAAGATCTCCCATTTGTGATCAAGGCCCATCTTCCACATTTCCATGAGCCAATGGTCATCCTTTGCCAGTGCAAGTTCTTCTTCCCACGTTTTCTTAGGCATCTTGAGGATAGCCGCAATTTTAGGATATGTGATCCTATATAGCTCTAGGAAGTCGGTGCAAAATTTTCTTGTGCCTTTGAGTTGTCTATGCACTTCTAGGAACTTATTTTCCATTCTAGCGGCACTGTTGATGCCCATATGTCCATTGTATATGACTCATTGAAACCAATCCTCAATGGCCTTGGTCCAGTTCTTTCGCATTTCTAATTTACTAATGTGGTTTTGGGACAGTAGTTGTGGCGGTGGCTGATGATGTGGTGGGAAACTCATTGGTGGATGACCATTGTTGTATATAAGCTGTTAAATTTGCTACTTGTGCCTTTAATTCCTCCTTGGAGGAGTTTTCCTTATTCATCTGGTGCACAATAGTAGCAACTGACCCCTGAAGATGATCAATCTTGTGTTCCCTTGTGGCTGTCCTAAGATCAATAGTGGAAATATTATATCTAAATCCTTCTTCTTCCACCACAGGGGTAGCTATCTGCATAGTCCTAGATCCCAAGGTGTCCATTTTCAGATGAGATATCACCCTTGGCTTATTTTCCTTCTTTGTGCTTATTTGTGCCCAAGCCAGAATGGCTTCCTACCCCGCCTTCAGATCCATAAGAGTAGGGGTTTTCTTTTCCAATTGCTTTTCCATCCATTCGGGCATCTAGGACCCCTCTTTCGATGATTTGTGTTCACCTTCCTCTTCCAAAGTATGATGTATTTTTATTCCCTTGCTGCTTGGAGTCTTCTATTCTGTCTTTTCTTCCTCTTCTTCATTTGAATCTTTGATAAATACTCTTTTTTCCTCTGGGGATTCAGTGACTATGTTTCTTGGGGCTATCCTCCCCTTTATAGGTTTTCTCTTCTTCTTCTTGCTACACATGCTCTTCATGGTGCTCTACTTCTTGGCTCTTTCTTATCTCAGCCTCTTCTTGAGGTTTATCTTCTTCTTCCTTTTCTTCTTCTCTTGGAGGAGGAATTTTTTCATCATGTTCAGGGCTCTTATCCTTCTCCCCAGTTCGAGGCTCTATGGTTACCTCCATCTCATCACCTATTTCTTTCTTTTCTTTAGAGGGTTGTTTCTCAACTTCTTCACCAACATCCCTCAGTTGTTTGGAAAGTTCCTCCTCGAGCTCTTGATCCGAGGTTTCCATGATCTATTTTGCACCGGGATCTTTGCTGTCTTCCTTAGAGGACTATGTTTCTTCATCTTAATGCACCACTTCATCTATAACCAGGTTGTGATGCTCCGGGTGCTTGTGATAATCATCTGCTTCTTCCTCCATTTATTTGGTTGCTTCCCTTTCTTTCCTTTCCAACTCTTCAGATATCTACATTGTTGCTTTCATTTTTGGTGACTCTTTTGGAGGAGTAGGGACAGGAAGGTCGGAAACAACTTGTGCTAGGGCGGCCTGCACTACAAGATTCATGAATACCAGAGAGACCTCCATTGGTATGTTCTGCATATGTTGAGCAAAAGCTTCTGGGAGCAAGAGGGTAGGCATTGTTGTCGTTGCAGTGGCCAGTGGGATGGTTGTTGATGGAGACATAGAAGTGGAAGAGAGAAGAGAAGTTGTGGTGGAGGAAGAATCTACCACCAAGATTGGTGTCGTAGGTGAGGTGAAAGCAAGGTGGACCGAAATGTCCACTGCAGGTAGAGAGGAAGCAACCATTGCTTGAGAAGTAGGTGGAGGAGCAATAGCACTGGCAACAACAATAGTTGTGGTAGCAAATGGGGAATTTTTCTAGTCGACCTCTACTTCCTCTCCCTCGTGGATTGGGTCTTCTTGTAAAAAGTGGGCATCTTTGTGAAACTGCTCGACTTCGTTGATTTCTTGGAAGGCTCACCCTCTGATGCCTTCCTTGAGTACACCTTTTGTTTAGGCTGACACTCAACCGTTTCTTTTCTTTTCCTTGACTTAATAGCTAAAGGGGATTTTGAAGTTTCCCCAGATGGGGTAATAGTTGTTCCACTATCGGTCTCACTTTTAGGCTCATCCTCAAGCTCACCGTAGGTTAAGGTAGCTCCTTGCAATTTCAACTGAGCAATCTGCCCATCAATTCTTTTTTTTGTCTTTACTTCTACGGGCTTCATCAAAATGTAGAGGTCATTGACCTCTTCCTTGTTCCAATCAATTAATGGTAGCAGTAGGTTGGCAATGACATCGTACCTTGGATCAATCATTGTGTTCTCATCCTTGATAATTTCATCTGGTACTTGAAATATGTTGATCATTTTAACAAAATATGCAGTCATGTGCATGTAATGCCTCATATGCACCTCTTTGTCATCTCTGCAATTTTATCAAAATTATTTGACGTTGTGGAGGTGGGCATACTCTTTTCCAACCATCCTTTTCAATTTTCCATTTAGATCCATCTGTGGCCTCGCAGTGTGGAGCTCTAAGCTATATTCATTCAACTCCTTTTCTGTGTATTCCATACACTAGGATGTGGGGATGGCATACATTCCCTGGCCAAATGTAAGGGGATAAGGAATCCCCACCCTATGTTTGTCACTTAGTAGTGTGTGAGCATGCTGCAATTGCCTAGAGAGCTCAAGCAATACCAACTGGTCATTTGGGTATCGGGGTAGTTTATATGGTCTCTCTAAGAAACCCTCGGCTTGGATATATGTAAACTTAGGAAATTGAATAAATAGAAAGTTGAATCGACAGATGGAGGCATTAGCACTTTGGTTAACCCTCCTCTTGAAGTCACCTCCAATCAATCTAATAATATGCCCGATGAAGGCATCATTGACTCTGCAGTAGTACCTTTTGAGGTTTCTAAATTGAAGTTGAGGGTACCTTTCATATACCTTCAATTCCCTCCCAAGAGTCTAGCTTGGGGCTACAAATAGTCTCTTGTATTGAGCACGGTTGGTGAGCAGGTAGACTAGATATGAAGTCATATAGAATTTTGAAGTCTTCTTTATTGCCACAACCTGCTCATGTAGGCAGTTGCTAATCATGCCTACCTAATGGAATGGGGTCTTTCCCCTGATGATTTCTTCTATAAAATACAACATCCACTCTTGGAAGAATGTTGCAGTTGGGAGACCCATAACTCTGCTCAGTAAGGTCACCAGGTCATGGTAATCTTCGTAGAAATTGCTCCTAAAGAGCTCCTGGGGTACCTTGTTTGTACTACCCCTCTTCTCCTTTAGCCAATACTAATTGATCAGTTTCTTGCACTTGAGGGGATTGGCCTTCCACATGCTCTCAACATATTCCTTAGATGCTTCTTCCATTTCATCAAAGGTAGGTATACGAAAGGTTTGCCTGATAGACTTGGTGGAGAAATCAGCTAGTATGTTGCCATCTCTATCCACTATTCTTTTAGTGTCCGCCTGATATATCTTTCTACAAGCCATCACTAACTCGGGGGCTATGAGGGCAAGCGGGAAACCAATAGCATTGGCCAACCCACTTCTTCTAATCCTTCTGGAATTTTCTGTAGCAGGGTTGACAATGACCCTCTACTTGAACTCATCGATGCCGATGTGCCCCAAGTTAGTGTCTGAGATCTTGTCCCAGTTTGTGGTGACCTTTGATTTAAGTTCTTCTCCCTGGAACTTATACTTCATTTGGTCCTTGTATTCTTTGCCCTGGGGTGCCTTGGCTGGCTTCTTGCCTTTTTCCTTTTTTGCAGATGCCTTCAGAGGCTTGCAATTGGTTCCATATATCTTGCAAGCAAGGGAGCAGTAATTGCATTCAAGTGTAAAACATGAGAAATGTTAGTGAAATCCTGCAAAATGACATTAGATCAAGTAACTCAACATTCAAGGATCCTAACATTTCTTTCAGATCTCTTTAGCCTTCTATTTGAGGGAGTTATGGCAATGCAGGCCCAGGGGTCTAGACTTCCCTAGGCTGGCAGCCATTTTGGAAGCAGCTGCAAATGAATGACAATCAGGGCACAACGACCTGCATGGCTCCACCCGCATCAAGATTTTGGTCATAAGGTGGGGCCCATTAGTAGGTTAAATCATTTTGGCACGTGGTTTGAGTTAATTTTGAAGCTCTGGAGGCATTAAGTCCATCATTCATGTGTGTGGGTTCAAGGCATGTGGATGCAAGGAGTCTCCTGACTATTTCAAGCTTTGTCATTTGAAAATGGCTTTGGCAAGGCGACGCCTCACAATGCGGGACCCACGGTCTTAGAGGATGACACTTTACTTTTAAATTTTGCTTCGTTTAATCGAGCATGAGTGAGAAGCTGCAGAAGGATGCTGGTCAATTGTCGTTCGGAATGACGGGAAGATGACGGCGGTCTACATAGAGCAACCCACATCATTGGACCCGCATGAGGCTTAAGAATTGTTCATTCCTTTAGAAAATGGCTAAAGGGAGGCAATGGGGTTAGGCCCCGCGTAGCGGGCCGAAGGAGGTTACTGGCCGTTTGAAGCAGCGAGAGGGGAAGGAATTCTGCAAGCAACTACCTACATGAGGCAGCCCGCAAGACATTCCATACTTAATCATTTTCGTTTCAGGCTCAGTGGTGGAGGCAATGAGTGTGGGCCCTGCAAGACAGAGGGACGATTGACCGGGGACGTTCAGAATGACAAACCTAAGATGGAATCCCACATACAAAAGTCCGCAATGGGTGACTCACCAAGGACCAATACTTAGCCATTTTAGTGGAGGGAATTGGACAGAGACGAGTGGAGCAGGGCTCAACCACTAGAACGATCTCTGAGTTTCACCGTTTGGGAATGACCGTGAGAGAGACAACAAAAGGATGGTGGTAGCCCGCATTGAATGGTCTGCAAGGTGGCTTATGAGCTCATGTTTGGTCGGCAGACAAGGTTATGGTGGGACCCACAGGGCAGAGAATCAGGGTAGGTCCGTCGTTTGTGAACGACGCAATAGGAAGGCGATCCAAGTGTGAAAACCCGCACAGTCAGACCCACTAGAACAAAATGACCCTGATTCAACCCGTGTTTTGTTTAAGTTTGATTAGTGACAATGAGGTATGGGTGCCTACCCACACTAGTGGGCCCGAGAGAGATGTCAGTCGTTTGAAGAGTTAGGCGTTTTAAGGAATGTGAAATGGCACTGGGTGCTACGCAGACTCACAGGGCATGATTGCCTTGGCTCAAGAACAATTGTGGGGGCTTCAAGTTCCATAGACGTTTAATAAACTATTTTCAAAGTATTTTCTAAGTTTAAAAACATGGGTTTTGCTCATCATGGTGTCATCTAGCTAGTTTTTAAGTTTTTTCTCTTCAGAATTTTATCACTTTTGTGAAAATCAAAGAAAACTATTTCACAACTAGTGGAAGAGGACCAACCTAAAAAATCTGACAAAGTATGTAAAGGAGCTGTAGATGATAGTGTTTTGGATGGCAGAGAGGCTTTGCAGGCACGGAGGCGATGATTTTTGGCGAGCTTTGACAAGTCTTCTAAAAGTGTGTAGGTCGAAATGACGTGTTAGAGATGTCTATTTATAGATTTTTCATGCATTAAATGCCCTTCATTAATGTTGGTATGGTGGCGGCTGAAGTTGGTGAATGGGTATTTCAAAAAGACAACGGCGGGAAAGGTGGGGTCCGCAAAGCGGACGACACCTAGAAGTCATCCGTCTGACATGTCATCAACAAAAATGACGAAGGAAAATGCAGGTCCCGCAAGATGGGAGGACGTCTCAGGTCGACTGTTTAGAACGGCGAAGGTGCCACATAATTACATATAGGGTGGCCCGCAGGGGCAGACCCACAATGCATGAAAGTCGACAGTTTCAAAGTTCAAAGGAAAACTGCCAAGGGAATTCCGTAGAGGCTAGAGACTTGCAAATTTTGGAAGTGGTAAAACTTGGTCAACTTAAGGTGGTTCTTTGAGACTCCTTGACCACTTAGGAGTCAAAATAGGGGGCACACAAAATGAGGTGAAGGAAAAAGCAACCCAATGAAGTGAAAAGAGAGGGTCTCTATTCTAAATGGGGCATGTGTGTTGTAGGCACAACACATTCTTTGGTTAAATTCCAAGGGGCGGGAAATTCCCCTTGGGAACGAAAATATAACAAGATAATTTTTTTAAACAATTCTTAGATTAGTTTTATTTATTGATCTTTTGGGGAGGGGAAATGTTAAATTTGTGATTTGGAATGTCTCATTAGATTCTAAATAAAACACTGTGGGTGGTAGTCATTAGGTGATCCCACAATACTGGTTTATAATTTTTGGCCAAACTAGACACTAAACTAATTTTTTCTAACTAAATCTTCACTTTTAGGCGCCTATAGCGGCTAAACCGTGAGGAATTTGAAGATGATGCAAACTAGTGATTTGTGACATTTTGTCTATAGATTCTAAATATATTTTTTCAAAATTATTGGAATTAGATTGCATTTATTTTTCCATCTCCTTCGAAAACTAGTTTTTTCAGTAAACACCATTTTTAAGGAGTGATGCTCACCGTATACAACATAACTTTTTTCCATGAAGGATAAAATTCTATTTTTTTTAATTTAGATTTATAACTATGATATCTAACCCTTTCATTTGGTTTCACAGTGTTTTATTGAATATTTTTTCCTTAATCAAGTTTGAATTCAAACCAATTAAAATTCACACATAGGCGGACCGTATACAACATAACATTTTTTGTATGTATCAAAATTCAATTTTCTTTTACTAGATCAAGGAAATCAATACCTAGCCTGGACATATTTTTAAGAATTTTACCTTGATAATTTTCTATTTTTCCACATGTGCAGAACAAAGAGCTTGATTTTTCGATAAAAAACCTATGTCTAGTCAAACTAAAAAAAAAATACATAATAAAACCAAAACATATTAAAATTATATTCGATGGATAGCTTGTTTGGAGGACTACCATCATCTAGTTGGGTTTGTGAAGTCTCTATTGGAAAAATAAGGACATACAAATGAGAGGGGGGGTGAATCAGTTGTCACAAATTATTTAAACTTTTCAAACTTTACTTAATTCAATCTCAAATCCGATGAATGAATAGTAAACCATAAACAATCAACACATTAGAAACATAGATAACACCAAGATTTTTTATGTGGAAACCTTGTTAGGTGAAAAACCATGGTGGATGTTAGTCCACAAGATTATACCCTGTTAAAAGTATAATGAAAAATATAATGGGAATGCACATGCATTCAGGCACAATGCCTAGAGCTCACCGCTCAATTACAAGAGGGCTCACTACCCAACAATACACAACAATACAAATTAGATCCATAGGGTATGAACCGAGGAAATAGCTTTTTCATAAGCCTGATTACAATTCCAGTTAAGCACATAAAACCTTCTTCACACTTTGCTTAAACTTCTTCTCGCTATGCTCTGCAATCAAATGATTAGAACATTATTCACACATCTACACTTTCTCTGGCATACATTCACTCTTATGCACACAAGAAATTTTCTCAAACAATTTCTCTTATATATCTGCAACATGGATTTACATTAACAGCCTAGTCGGCCAGAAATATGAAACATATTTTCAATGTCGGCCCAAATTTACAAATAAATTTTCAATGTGGATCAAACACCATTGGCTAATATCATGATGCAACCCCAAAAAATATCCTCGAGTGAACCAAGCATTCAAATTTTAATCTCCAAGGATCCACAACACGTTACAACCATCATTTCAGCGAAGAACATGAAAACCCAAACATACAATCTTCGACCATGAGCACACTGATCAACGTGGACGTGCAACAAAAATAGAGCACAGTCTAGAAACATCCACGAACACCAAGAAATAACAGATAAACATCCACAATAACTAGAATTACCAGAATTATACCAACTTTAATCAAGAACACTAATAGAGACCACAAAAACACTGTCAGAACACAGATCTTTATAACTTGAACAAATCTTCACACGGAACTCTAAAACTTCCAGTAGATGGACTAGATACACTCAGAAATAAACCCTTTATTCCACAATAGTTTATCTTCAACATATAAAACAAGACACCTTCATAACCTTCACAGTTCCACTAGGAACTTGCAATACTTTCTTTTACAATTTTTTGAATATCCTCAACATATACAAATTTCAATACATCAAATGCTAATAGTGTTGACATGAATGACAACCACATATCAGCAACATAACCACAACATCCAACAATCTCCCCCTTTGGCATTGATGGAAACACATGATGTGAAAAACACCATCAACGTAGATCTTAATTAGCACTTACTCCCCCTTAGATTTTGACTCTTCTTCCTTGACTTCTTCTACATGATCTTCTCCCCACAAGACTTTTTATTCCAGATAAACAATATTTTTTCACATGACTCTTCTCCCCCTTTGACATCAATGGCAAAGATAAGCATTATCTTCCCACATACAAGCTTTGAACCACATATCTACACATCTCACTACTCCCCCTGAGTAGTAGCCACAAAAACATCAATCCAAATTAGGAAATATCTATGAAGCACACAGATTGATGCAAGTAAGTGCATCTTTAGTTCATATCGAGAGGCGCAATCACCCCTAGCATTCCTTTGAGATACTCAAAAGTATTCTTTGGCAACAACTTAGTGAAAATGTCTGCAATCTATTCTTTGATAAGCACATACTCCATTCTGACTTCTTTCTCACTCACTTTTTCCCTTAAGAAGTGAAACTTGATTGATATATGCTTGGTCTTAGAGTGTAGCATCAGATTGTTTGAAATGTTTATTGCACTTGAGTTGTCACAGTATATGGCAATAGGTTCATCATATACTACTCTAATATCTTTCAACATCTGTTTCATCCACATCACTTGAGTACAATTGTTTGTAGTAGCAATATACTATGCCTCAACAGTAGATAGAGAAAAGGAATTTTTCTTTTTTCTCAACCAAGACACCGGCTTCTTCCCTTGGAAGAAGGCACCACCAATAGTACTCTTCCTATCATCTATATCTCCTACCCAATCTGCATCAGTATATGCATTCAAAGTAAGATCATCATCCTTAGGATACCAAAGCCCAAAATCAATTATTCCTTTCAGATACCTAAAGATTCTCTTAATAGCAGTCACATGAGACTCTTTTGGATCAACCTAAAATCTTGCAACCATACATACGACATTTATAACGTTTGGTCTGGTCTGAGTTAAATAGAGCAATCCACCAATCATCGACCTATATCTTGTTTGATTTGCCTTAGGAGAATCATCATTTTGTGTTAACTTTCATCCAGTTACCATGGGAGTACCAATAGGTTTCAAGTCATCCATGCCAAACTTCTTCACCAATTCTATCACATATTTTGACTGAGATATGAAGATCCCCTTGACTAACTAAGTAACTTGCAATCCTAGAAAGCAATTCATCTATCCAATCATACTCATCTCAAATTCACTCTTCATTTCATCAACAAACCTCATACATAGATTGCCATCTCCTCCAAAAATAATGTCATCAACAAAGACCTCAATAATTAATTCTTTATCATAATCCAATTTGAAATATAAGTTGTTGTCAGTAGTACCTTTATTGAATCCAAGCTTCAATAAGTATTTGTCTAATCTAGCATACCAGGCTCTAGGGGCTTGCTTGAGTCCATATAGAGCTTTCTCCAATTGAAAAACCATGTCTTCCTGATCAGTCAGTTGAAATCCATTCGGCTGTTCAATATATACTTCTTCTAGCTCGCCATTCAAAAAAGCTAACTTCGCATCCATTTTATAGACTTTATAGTTCTTGTATGCAACATAAGCAAGAAATAACCTTATCAATTCGATTCTAGCAACAGGGGCAAAGGTTTCTTCAGAATCGATACCTTCCATTGTGAATACCCTTTACATACTAGTCTTGCTTTATTCCAGACCACTTCACCTTGTTCATTCAACTTATTCCGAAAGTCCAATTTAGTTCCAATCACATTCTTATCTTTAGGTCTAGGAACAAGTAGCCATGTATCATTTTTTTCAATCTACATGGGTTCTTCCTTCATAGCTTCCATCCAGTGTTCATCATTGCAGGCTTCTTTGACATCATTAGGTTCAATTTTGGAAATCAGACAATACTCTTCAACAATCTTTCTTCTAGTTTGCACTCCTTTATTCTAATCTCCTATAATTTGATTTTCAGAATGATTTAGCTTTACACACCTTGGAGTTTTAAGATTCTCTCAAACTTTTGATTCTTCTATTCCTTCTGTACTTGCACTTGTCTTTGCTTCCTCACTATCTTGATTTACCAGAACAAATTGAAGTTTTCTTACTAAAACATATGGAACAATTTGAAGTTGATTTTATATTTGAACATTCTTCCCTTTGTTCATATTGTCTTCATCTGAATCATAGCCACAATATTTGGATGATTTAGTGTAAGGAAAGCTAGATGTGGAAGCAACTCTCCTAACGTCAAAAAATCAGGGAAGAATGCAGAGATACCTTTTAAATTTTACAATTACAGTCCAATTAAGATGCCCTAGAAAGAGATTACTGAAATAGAGAAATAGACAAATACATATGAACACTAGATATATGTGGGAAAACCCTTACAGGAGAAAAACCCACCACACCAAGAGAAGTCACTTTTTATTACAGTAATAAAGATTACAAACAGAGTTCTAACTTATCTTTCTGATGTCAGTTTAAAGCAACATTCACCATGAACAACCTTCTTACAGAACATTCACGTTACAATCTTTACAGAATAGAAATCATCCACTAATCATACAACCACACAACAATCTGTCGATCCATCGAACCAGTCACAATCTACAATCACAGAGTATAACCATGTCACCCCTGTCTGTCGAGCTTCCTCTCAGAACTTCCATAACGAACTATCTTCCAATGGTTCCCATTCAGCTTCTTTGATTGGTCAACTACAAGCCACATAGGATAGTATTCACATGGTCAAAAGGCTTCAACTGTGTTGGCATGTCAGTGAGACACTAACCGTGTCTCCCCGATGCCACAAGACTTAACTATCGATGTCACCAAGAGTTGTTTCCATCGGCAAGAGGTTCCACCGAGCTTACAACTTGTATCGACCTCAACATGCATTTCGGTGAGACTATCACTTCTGGCAGGACATCCCACCGAAGTCTCAAGTTATATCAAGTGCCAAATAATAGTCAAAAAGACTTATCACATTCGCAGAGAGTTCATACCGAGTTCTGAAGTCATACCGACAACAGACTTCTTCATCGCTGAGACACACGTCCATCATTGAGACTTTACTCTGAAGAATTTAAGTTACATCGAGCACTGAAGGGTCGGCAAGACTTACCACTCTCGCTGAGAGTTCTTACTGAGTTCTCCAAGTTACCCCGAGACCACTAGTCGTTAGGAGTCATACCGAGAATAAACTACAACATTGGCAAGACATAATCACATCGCCCAGACTTCATACCGAAACATTCATGTTACCTCGATGAACATCGGCAAGAGAAACACATGTCACCAGGAGTTCATAGCGAAGTCACATGCCACACCGAAGACTCCTAAGTGTAACCGTTCGGCAAGACATTCACACATCGGTAAGAATTCTTACCGATAGTATCCCTCTCAACCAAGTCTCCCCGATGACTTCAAAGGTGAAGGTTTCGGCAAGACACTCCACATCGACAGGACTTCTCACCGAAGAATATAAGATACATCGAAGACCACAAAATGTAACATACTGTCGGTGAGACATATTACTCGATAAGAATTCTCACGAAGCCACCATAGGTTATCCCAATGTCTCCAATGTATAAGCGTTCAGCGAGACTCCTGCAAGGTCACAGCGACCTGAACTGTTCAACAAGATTCAAGCTGTTAGTTGGCCAGACACAAAATATGTTACATCGACTTGGCCATTTCAGAGGTTTCAGCCTAAGAGATTGAGGCACATTATTTCCAACAATCTCCCACTTGACGAAGATCACACAGGCACCTCTAGGGCACAACGAACCTACTGAAAAATCATGGGCACTAAGGCCCATCGAACTGGCACACCACCTAAACTTGTCTATGCTCACTGGCTTCATCAATGCATCTGCAACATTCTCCAGAGTATCAACTTTTTCCAAACTGACCTTTCCATCCTCCACCATATCTCGTACAAAGTGGTACTGTACATCTATATGTTTTGTCCTGGCATGGAAAGTAGGATTCTTTGCCAAACAAATTGCACTCTGACTATCACAAAAAATAGTTATTTTCCCTGCATCAAAACCAATGTTAGAACACAAACGTTTTAACCAAACTGCTTCTTTACAAACATGTGTAGCTGCCATGTATTCAGCCTCTGTAGTGGACAAAGCAACTACAACCTGCCGCTTACTCATCCAACTCACTGCACCACCATTCAACATGAAAGTATATCCACTGGTGGACCTCCTATTGTCAATGTCCCCCACCCAATCAAAATCCACATAGCCTCGAATACTAAGAGTCCTTTGTGATTCAACTAGATTCCCATGGTAACACAAAGAAAAATCTGAAGTGCCCTTCAAATATCTGAAAACTCTCTTTACAACATCCCAATGTGTCCTTCCAGGATTAGCCATAAACCGACTAAGTACTCCCACTGCTTGGGAAATGTCTAGCCTTGTACAGACCATTCCATACATGAGACTACCAACCGCACTAGCATAGGGTACACTGGTCATGTCCTCCATCTCAGTAGGAGATTTTGGACAGTCTTCAACAGATAGCTTCGTTCCCTGCAAGACTAGAACAACTAGCTGCTTGCAATCATTCATGCAAAATCTCTCTAGAATAGTCTTGATATACTTACTCTGACTGAGCCAAAGTTTTCTACTATTCCTGTCCCTGGTTATCTCCATCCCCAAAATATATCTTGTTGTACCAAGATCTTTCATTTCAAACTTAGCAGACAACTGAGACTTAAGATTAGAAATCATTAGCTTACTATTGCCTATGAACAACATATCATCAACATAGAGAGCAATAATAAGAACTTGACCACTTTCAACTTTGTAATAGACACAAACTTGATCACTTTTAGCTTTGTAATAGACACAATGATCAGATTTTGATCTTACAAATCCCAAAGACAATACAAAAGTATCAAATTTATGGTACCACATTCTAGGTGACTGCTTTAACCCATACAAAGACTTCTTTAACTTGCAAACCAGTTTTTCTTTACCTTTTTCAACAGAGTACTCAGGCTGAGACATATAGATTTCTTCTTCAAGATCACCATGAAGAAATGTTGTCTTCACATCCATCTATTTGACCTCTAAGTCATACGCTGCTGCAAGTGACAAAAGAAATTTGATAGACATCAGCTTAGCTATAGGAGAGAAAATCTCCCCATAATCAATTCCCTCTACCTGGGAATAACCCTTCATAACCAATCTTGCCTTGTACTTTTCCACACTACCATCCAGACCAATCTTCTTTTTAATACCCATTTGCAGCCAACAACTTTTCTGCCTTTAGGCAAGGGCACCAAACTCCAAGTGTCATTCTTTTCTAATGATGCCATTTCTTCGTTCATGGCTTCCAACCAAGAGTTTGAATCAGACATTTTAAATGCCTCCTTTATAGTCCTAGGCTCATCAGTGCTAGAAATTAAAGTATAGGCACAAGTAGAATCTATCAAAGAGAACCCATACCTATCAGGTTGTTTTCTTTCACGGGTTGACCTCCTCACTTGCTGAGGCTGAGGTTCTTCTTCTTCAAAACTTTCAGAACTGCTTGAGCTCTCCTAAGTTTCAGGTACATTTTGAATTTTCAATTCCTCTTTATCTAGTGTAGGAGGAATTCCAATTACATCCTTATTGTTTTTTGACTTTGTCTCTGACTATAGATCCAAGGTAGAAGGCTTCAACTCACGAAAGATTACACTTCTACTGTATACAACCTTCTTTGTATCAAGATTCCAAAGTTTGTATCCTTTTATGACAGCACTATATCCAATAAAAATATATTTGATAGCCTTGTTCTCCAACTTAGATCTTTTCTCATACGACACATGAGCATATGCCTCACGGCCAAAGACACGAATATGTCTTAAGGAGGGCTTCTTACCAGACCACGCTTCCAAAGTTGTTTTCTCAACAAGAGCAAAATTTGGAGAATGATTAATCAAGTAACATGCAGTAGCAACAGCCTCAGCCAAGAACTTCTCCTCCAAGCCAGCACTACTCAGCATACTTCGTGCTCTCTCCATCACTATCCTATTGAACCTTTCTACAACTCCATTTTGCTGTGGAGTATAAGGTGTAGTCTTATGCCTTTTAATCCCATGGTCTTTACAATACCTCTCGAAATCATCAGAACAAAATTCACCGCCATTATTAGTCCTTAAGCATTTAATTTTTCTTCCAGTCTAATTTTCTACAAGGTTTTTAAATTCCTTAAATCGACTGAACACTTTTGATTTACTTTTCAAAAAATAAACAAATGTTCTTCTCGAATAATCATCAATGAACGATACATAGTACCTTGACTTAGACAAAGAAGGAACATTCACAGGACCAAAAACATCAGAATGAATATAATCTAACAAACCAGAAGATTTATGAGGACTAGAATAAAACCAAACATGATGTTGTTTTCCATATATATAGTGTTCACATAATTCAAATTCAAGGTTACAATCTTCAAGCCCCTCAACCAGGTTTTTGTTCTTCAAGGTTTTTAAACCTTTCTCTCCAATGTGGCCTAGCCTATGATGCCAAAGCATAGTCTTTTCTGCTAGAATTTTAACTTCCATAGAGTTTATACAATTAGGAACATTTCCCTCTTT
This sequence comes from Sequoia sempervirens, assembly GCA_007258455.2. Lineage (NCBI taxonomy): Eukaryota > Viridiplantae > Streptophyta > Pinopsida > Cupressales > Cupressaceae > Sequoia > Sequoia sempervirens. The sequence continues at coordinate 975,930 of VDFB02000013.1, read as the reverse complement.
TCCTCCATGAGTAGCCTTTTGTGACTTTACAAAGACATTGTTGCATTGAACAACATGTACATCCAGCTTGTACAAGGTACCAATACAATCACCCCTTGCTAGCACCATTGAGCCTCTAGTCATCTTGCATCCATTTCCAAAGAATGTGACTTGCACTCCAATATCATTTAGCATACTTACAAAAAGTAAGTTTTGAGCCAGACCTGGTATATGCATTACATTATTGATTCCCTTCACTCTGCCATCAGGGAATTGGATTCTGACTCTTCCACGGCCAACAATTTCTAAAGTTGAATCACTTTCCAAATACACCTTTCCACCATCATATTCTTCATACTTCATGAACCAATCTCTATGAGATGTCATGTGGAAAGATGCTCCAGAATCAATCAGCCAGACATCATGTGATGCCTGCATAGCCAAGGCTACAATGAAGGCGTCTGCATCACTGTGAGAAGAATCATTGTTGGAAGAATATTTCTTCTTCTTCTTCTTCTTCTTCTTCTTCTCCTCCTCTTTACAATCCTTTCAGACATGACTAGGTTGCCCACAGTTCTAGCACTTCACCTTGGACTTCTTGCTAGGAGACTTTGATCTCCCCTCTGATTTTGATTTAGATTTCTTGTCCTTCTTCTTGCCTTTCTCTTTCAACCTTCCTCTAACAGCAAGGGCCTCCTTCGCCATCTCAGAAGATTTCCTTCTCATTTATTCTGATAACAAAGAAGCAACAACATCTTCCATCTTGAAACTGGATGTTGTACTCCCAATAGCCATCACTAGGTGATCCCATGAATCTGGCAAAGAACACAATATCAACATACAATGATCCTCTTCATCAATCTTCACACCAACAGATGTTAACTGTGCAACCAACATATTGAATGCGTTCAAATGATCAGCTATAGAACCTCCTTCCTACATTCTCAAAGTGTACAACTTCTTCCTTAGGAAAAGTTTATTCACCAAGGACTTCCCCTGATAAATAGATGCCAGTGTCTTCCACAAGGAAGATGCAGTCTTCTCTTCATGCACATTGAGAAGAACGAAGTTTTCCAAATAGAGCCTTATCAGCCCCTTAGACTTTCTATCTGCAAGGTCCCAATCTTCTTGCTTCATGCCTGTAGGCTTCACTCTAGACACAACAATCCAAAGATCACGATCAACCAATAGATCTTCCATCTTAAGTTTCCACAACTCAAAATTGTTGCCATTGAACTTCTCTATTTCAATCTTTCTTGACGTGCTAGCCATCTCAATCTATAATTAGAACTTGACAAACTTCTACAAGACTCCCACTGAACAAAAATTGACTCAAAAAACCCAACATACCCACAAGGATAACACAACTGGTCAGGCTCTGATACCACTTGTAAGGAAAGCTAGATGTGGAAGCAACTCTCCTAACGTCAAAAACTCAGGGAAGAATGTAGAGATACCTTTTAAATTTTACAATTAAAGTCCAATTAAGATGCACTAGAAAGAGATTACTGAAACAGAGAAATAGACAAACACATATGAACACTAGATATATGTGGGAAAACCCTTACAGGAGAAAAACCCACCACACCAAGAGAAGTCACTTTTTATTACAGTAATAAAGATTACAAACAGAGTTCTGACTTATCTTTTTGATGTCAGTTTACAGCAGCATTCGCCATGAACAACCTTCTTACAGAACATTCATGTTACAGTCTTTACAGAATAGAAATCATCCACTAATCATACAACCACATAGCAATCTATCGATCCATCGAACCAGTCACAATTTGCAATCATAGAGTATAAGCATGTTGCCCCTGTCTGTTGAGCTTCCTCTTAGAACTACCACAATGAACTATCTTCCAACGGTTCCCATTCAGATTCTCTGATTGGTTGACTACAAGCCACATAGGATAGTCTTCACATGGTCAAAAGGCTTCAACTGTGTTGGCATGTCGGTGAGACACTAACCGTGTCTCCCTGATGCCACAAGACTTAACTATTGATGTTGCCAAGGTCATTTCCATCGGCAAGAGGTTCCGCCAAGCTTACAACTTGTATCGACCTCAGCATGCATATCAGTGAGACTATCGCTTTTGCCAAGACATCCCACCGAAGTCTCAAGTTATACTGAGTGCCAAATAATAGTCAGCAAGACTTATCACATTTGCAGAGAGTTCATACCGAGTTCTCAAGTCATACCAACAACAGACTTCTTCATCGTTGAGACACACATCTATCGTTGAGACTTTACTTTGAAGACTTTAAGTTACATCGAGCACCGAACGGTCGGTAAGACTTACCACTCTTGCTGAGAGTTCTTATTGAGTTCTCCAAGTTACCCTGAGACCACTAGTCATCAGGAGTCATATCGAGAATAAACTACAACATCGGTGAGACATAAACACATTGCCCAGACTTCATACTGGAACATTCATATTACCCCGATGAACATCGGCAAGAGAAACACATCGCCAGGAGTTCATAGCGAAGTCACATGCCACACCAAAGACTCCTAAGTGTAACCATTCAGAAAGACATTCACACATCGGTAAGACTTCTTACCGATAGTATCCCTCTCGGCCAAGTCTCCCCGATGACTTCAAAGGTGAAGCTTTTGGCGAGACACTCCACATTGACAGGACTTCTCACCGAAGAATATAAGATACACTGAAGACCACAAAATGTAACATACTATCAGTGAGACATATTACTTGATAAGACTTCTCACCGAGCCACCATAGGTTATCCCAATGACTCCAATGTATAAGCATTCGGCAAGACTCCTGCAAGGTCACAGCGACTTGAACTATTCAACAAGATTCAAGCTGCTAGTCGGCCAAACACAAAAGATGTCACACCGACTTGGCCCTTTCAGAGGTTTCAACCTATGAGATTGAGGCACATTATTTCCAACATTTAGCAGAATCCTCATCAACTCTAACATTTGCACTTTCAACCATTTTTCTTAGACTTTTGTTATAGCACTGGTAGGCCTTGCTTCTAGTAGAGTAGCCTAGAAAGATTCTTTCATCACTTCTTTCATCAAACTTTCCTATATCATCATCTCTCTTGATATAACACTTGCTTCCAAAGATCTTGAAATATTTAACAGGAGGCTTATAACCAAACCATAGTTCAAAAGGAGTCTTACCAGAATTACCATTTACATTTACCCAGTTCAAAGTATACACAATAGTGCTTACTGCTTCACTCCAATAGATGTGAGGCACATTTCCTTCAATCATCATTGTTCTAGCACCATCCAAAATTGTTATGTTCTTTCTCTCAGCAACATCATTCTGTTGAGGGGTTCGGGGAGTAGATGACTATCTTCTGATTCCACGCTCTTCACAAAAAGAATTAAACTCCTTGGAGGTGAACTCACAACCTCTGTCTGACCTTAAGCATTTTATTTTTAGACCTTTCTCATTCTCTGCCATAGCTTTGGAAACTTTTGAACTTTTCTAATGCTTCACATTTTTCTCTTAAGAAAGCAACCCATATCATTCTAGAATAATCATCAATAAGCAACATACAATACCTTTCTCCATGGAGACTTCTAACTCTGGAGGGACCACATAGATTAGTATGCACCAACTTCGGTAATCCATTTGAATGATGTTGTTTGCTCTGAAAAGAAACTCTAGTTTGTTTTCCCATCTGACACTCTTTGCAAATATTGTTAGTAGACTTCACTAGCTTAGGTAGATCTCTTACTGGTTGAGTGGAACTTATTTTGACAATGTTATCAAAATTCACATGACACAACCTTCTATGCCATAACCATCTTTCATCTACTTGAGCAATTAAACAAATTTCACTAGCAACATTCAAGTGAAAAATATTACCTTTTGTCTATTTACCTGAGGGAATTACATTTCCAGAACTTCCATATATCCTGCATCTTCCATCTTTGAACTGAAGATCATATCCCTTGTCCACCATCTATCCAACACTCAACAGGTTGTGCTTTAAGCCTTCAACATAAAGAACATCATCAATGTTATGCTTACCACCAAGACAAATAGATCCTCTGCCACGAATCACACAAGCATTGTTATCTCCAAATCTTACAACCCCACGATCATACTTCTCTAGACTTACAAATTTTCTTTTGTCACTGGTCATATGATGTGAGCATCCACTGTGAATGACCCACTCATCCTTTTCTTCAATTCGGGTTGCAAGAGCTTTCTCAACTTTAGCAGATTTAGTAGCCATAGGACTATTTTCCTTGATAACAATGAAAACCCAATCATCTTCATTTCCATTATCTTGATCAGACTCATCATCAGTCACACCTTCTTCAACAAAGTAACATTTCTTTTGGAATCTAGATTTGTAAGGCTTAGATCTAGGAACTCTTTCAGGACACCTTGATGCAAAATGACCTATTTTATTGCAAGAAAAACATTTGATAGGAAGCTTTCCTTTATACTTGTCCTCTACCTTCTTTCTTCACAATCAATGCTTCCAACTCTTCTACCTCTCTTTCTTCATCTTTAAGTTGTTTCATTTCTTCCTCATACTTGAATGTTTTTCTAGAACTCTCTCTCGGATCATATCTTTGCTTATTTCTTCCAGATACAATAGTCTTAAATGCAGTTTTAGTCTTGGGAACAGATTCACCAAATTCGCTCAACTCAAAGGAAACAAGTTTACCAAATAGTGTATCCCTTGTCACATACGTCAATGATATGGTTTCTTCAATAGCATGAGCCTTTGCTTTGTAGGAGGGAGGCAATGATTTGAACACTTTAGCCACAATTTCTTCCTCATCCATAGTACTGCCAGCACATCTAATACCCATCACTAGCTCATTTACTCTTTGCATAAAAGAAGAAATATTTGCATCTTCACCCATCTTCAGATTTTCATACTTGCCTTTCAAACTTTGTAGCTTAGCCATCTTCACATGAACATCTCCTTCATGCAAAGTTTCCATCTTCATCCACATCTTATGAGTTTTATTCAAACCTAACACATTTTTCATTTTTGAATCTGTTAGAGCACTCAACAAAGCTTCCATAGCCCTGACATTATTCTTAGCCTCTTTAATCTCATCAGAAGTGGAAGGACCATTTTGAGGAATAACATATTGATTCTTTGTAATTTTCTAGAAGGGCTCACCAATACACTTCAAATGACACTCCATCCTAGCTTTCCACAATGAGTAATTTGTTCCATCAAATCTAGGACTATCCTTCTTGTATGATGCCATCTCAGATCACCTCGAGCTTTTAAACTTCTTCAGAGGAACCTGCTTTGATACCAATTGTTGGAAAAACAAGGATAGGCAACTGAGAGGGGGGGTGAATCAGTTGTCACAAATTATTTAAACTTTTCAAACTTTACTTAATTCAATATCAAATCTAATGAATGAATAGTAAACCATAAACAATCAACACATCAAAAACACAAAGAACACAAATATTTTTTACGTGGAAACCCTATTAGGGGAAAAACCACGATGGATGTTAGTCCACAAGATTATACCCTGTTAAAAGTATAATGAAAAATATAATGGGAATGCACATGCATTCAGGCACACTACCTAGAGCTCACTACTCAATTACAAGAGGGATCACTGCCCAACAATACACAACAATACGGATTAGATCCGTAGGGTATGAACTCAGGAAATAGCTTCTTCACAATCCTGATTACAGTTCTAGTTAAGCACAAAAATCCTTCTTCACACTTCGCTCAAACTTCTTCTCACTCTGCTTTGCAATATAATGATTAGAATATAATTCACACATCTGCACTTTCTCTGGCATATAGTTTCTCTTATGCACACATTAACTTCACTCCAACAGTCACTCTTATATATCCACAACATGGATTTACATCAACAACCTAGTCGGCCAGAAATATGAAACATATTTTCAATGTTAGCCGAAATTTACAAATAAATTTTCAATGTGGATCAAACATCGTTGGCTAATATCATGATGCAACCCAAAAAAATATCCTCGAGCGTGCCAAACATTCAAATTTTAATCTCCAAGGATCCACAACACGTTACAACCATCATGTCAGCCAAGAACATGAAAACTCGAACATACAATCTTTGACCATGAGCACACTGATCAACACGGACGTGCAACAAAGAAAGAGCATGATCTAGAAACATCCATGACCACCAACAAAGAAACATCTGCAACAACTAGAATTTCCAGAATTATACCAATTTTAATCAAGAACACTGACAGAGACCACAAAAACACTGTCAGAACACAAATCTTTATAACTCAAACAAATCTTCACGCTGACCTCTAAAACTTCCAGTGGATGGAATAGATACACTAAAAAATAAACCATTTAGTCCATAGTATTTTATCTTCAACATACATAACAAGACACCTTCATGACCTTCACAATTCCTCTAGGAACTTGCAATACTTTCTTTAACATTTTTCTTAATATCCTCAGCATATACAACCTTCAATACATCAAATGCTAATAGTGTTGAAATCTATGACAACCACATATCATCAACACAACCACAACATCCAATAATATCCCCCTTTGGCATTGATGGCAACACATGATGTGAAAAACACCATCAACACAACTCTTAATCAACACTTACTCCCCCTTAAATTCTGACTCTTCTTCCTTGAATTCTTCTACATGATCTTCTCCCCACAAGACTTTTTACTCCAGATAAGCAAGAGTTTTTCACATGAATCTTCTCCCCCTTTGACATCAATGGAAAAGATAAGCATTATCTTCCCACATACAAGATCTGAACCACATATCTGCACATCTCACTACTCCCCCTGAGTAGCAGCCACAAAAACATCAATCTAGATCAGGAAATATCTATGAAGCACACAAATTGATGCAAGTAAATGCATCTTTAGTTCATATCAGGAGGGGAAATCACCCCTATCATTCCTTTGAGATACTCAAAAGTATCCTTTGGCAAGGGCTTAGTGAAAATGTCTACATTTTGTTCTTTGGTAGGCACATACTCTAGTCCGACTTCTTTCTCAATCATTTTTCCCCTTAAGAAGTGAAACTTGATTGATATATGCTTGGTATTAGAGTGTAGCATCAGATTATTTGATATGTTTATTTCACTTGAGTTGTCATAGTATATGGCTATAGGTTCATATACTACTCTAATATCTTTCAACATCTGTTTCATCCACATCACTTGAGTATAGTTGTTTGCAACAACAATATACTCTACCTTAGCAGTAGATAGAGAAATGGAATTTTTCTTTTTGCTCAACCAAGACACCAGCTTCTTCCCTTGGAAGAAGGTACCACCACTAGTAATCTTCCTATCATCTACATGTCTTTCCCAATTCACATCAGTATATGCATTCAAATTAAGATCATCATCCTTAGGATACCAAAGCCCAAAATAAACTGTTCCTTTCAGATACCTGAAGATTCTCTTAACAACAATCACATGAGGCTCTTTTGGATCATCCTAAAATCTAGCATCCATACATAAAACATTCATAATGTCTAGTCTAGTTTGAGTTAAATAGAGTAATCCACCAATCATCGACTTGTATCTTGTTTGATTTTCCTTAGGAGAATCATCATTCTATGTTAACTTACATCTGGTTACCATGGGAGCACCAATAGGTTTTGAGTCATCCATGCCAAACTTCTTTAGTAGTTCTCTCATATATTTTGACAGAGATATGAATATCACTTCATCTAAATGAGTAACTTGCAATCCCAGAAAGAACTTCATCTCTCCAATCATACTCATCTCAAATTCACTCTTCATTTCATCAACAAACCTCATACATAGATTGTCATCTCCAAAAATAATCTCATCAACAAAGACCTCAATAATTAATTCCTTATCATGATCCAATTTGAAATATAAGTTGTTCTTAGTAGTACCTTTATTGAATCCAAGCTTCAGTAAGTATTTGTCTAATCTAGCATACTAGGCTCTGGGGGCTTGCTTGAGTCCATATAGAGCTTTCTTCAATTAGCAAACCATGTCTTCCTTATCAGTCAGTTGAAATCCATCTGGCTGTTCAATATATACTTCTTCTTCTAGCTCACCATTTAGAAAAGCTGACTTCACATCCATTTGATAGACTTTATAGTTCTTGTATGCATCATAAGCAAGAAGTAACCTTACAGCTTCAATTCTAGCAACAGGGGTAAAGGTTTCTTCAAAATCAATACCTTCCATTTGTGAATACCCTTTACATACCAGTCTTGCTTTATTTTGGACCACTTCACCTTGTTCATTTAGCTTATTCTGAAAGAACCATTTAGTACCAATCACATTCTTATCTTTAGGTCTAGGAACAAGTACCCATGTATCATTTTTTTCAATCTACATGAGTTCTTCCTTCACAACTTCCATCCAGTGTTCATAATTGTAGGCTTCTTTGACGTCTTTAAGTTCAATTTTAGAAATTAGGCAATACTCTTCAACAATATTTCTTCTATTTTGTACTCCTTTATTCTTATCTCCTATAATTTTATTTTCAAAATTATTTAGCTTTACATACCTTGGAGTTTTAAGATTCTCTCAAACTTCTGATTCTTCTATTCCTTCTGCACTTGCACTTGTCTCTGCTTCTTGACTATCTTTATTTACTGAAACAAATTGAAGTTGTCTTACTAGAACATATGGCACAATTTGAAGTTGATTTTGTGTCTGAACATTCTTCCCTTTGTTTGTATTGTCTTCATTTGAATCATATCCACAATATTTGGATGATTTAGTAGAATCCTCGTCAACTCTGACATTTTCACTTTCAACCATTTTTCTCAATCTTTTGTTATAGCACTGGTAGGCCTTGCTTCTAGTAGAGTAGCCTAGAAAGATTCCTTCATCACTTCTTGCATCAAACTGTCCTATATCATCATCTCTCTTGATATAACACTTGTTTCCAATGATCTTGAAATATTTAACATGAGGCTTATAACCAAACCATAGTTAAAAAGGAGTCTTACTAGAATTACCATTTACATTTACCCATTTAAAAGTATACACAACATTTTTTACTGATTCACTCCAGTAGATGTGAGGCACATTTCCTTCAATCATCATTGTTCTAGCAGCATCCAAAATTGTTATGTTCTTTCTCTCAGCAACACCATTCTATTGAGGGGTTCAAGGAGTAGATAACTATCTTCTGATTCCATTCTCTTCACATAAAGAATTAAACTCCCTGGAGGTGAACTCACCATCTCTTTCTGACCTTAAGCATTTGATTTTCAGACCTTTCTCATTCTCTTCCATATCTTTGGAAACTTTTGAACTTTTCTAATGCTTCACATTTTTCTCTTAAGAAAGCAACCCATATCATTCTAGAATAATCATCAATAAGCAACATAAAGTACCTTTCACCATGGAGACTTTTGACTCTGGAGGGACCACATAGATTAGTATGCACCAACTCTAGTAATCCATTTGAATGATGTTGTTTGCTCTAAAAAGAAACTCTAGTCTATTTTCCCATCTAACACTCTTTGCAAATTGTGCTAGCAGGCTTCACTAGCTTAGGTAGATCTCTTACTACTTGAGTGGAACTTATTTTGACATTGTTATCAGAATTCACATGACACAACCTTCTATACCATAACCAACTTTTATCTACTTGAGAAATTAAAAAACTTTCACTAGCAACATTTATTTAGGAAAAATATTACCTTTTGTTTGTCTATTTACCTGAGGCAATTACATTTCTAGAACTTCCATATATCCTGCATCTTCCATCTTTGAACTGAAGATCATATCCCTTGTCCACTATCTATCCAACACTCAATAGGTTGTGCTTTAAGCCTTCAACATAAGGAACATTATCAATGTTATGCTTACCACCAAGACAAATAGATCCCCTACCACGAATCACACAAGCATTGTTATCTCCAAATCTTACAACCCCATTGTCATACTTCTCTAGACTTACAAATTTGCTTTTGTCAACAGTCATATGATGTGAGCATCCACTGCCAATGACCCACTCATCTTTTTCTTCAATTTGGGCTGCAAGAGATTTCTCAACTTTAGCAGATTCAATAGCCACATGACTATTTTCCTTGATAGCAATGAAAACCCAATCATCTTCATTTCTATTATCTTAGAAGATTTGAACTTAATTGTGGTAGAGGATCTCAATTAAGAGATAGGCTACATTGGATGAAAGGATATAAGGGATACAAATTAGTTTTTAGTTATCTCGAACATATTTACATTCTCGAGAGTGGATAATATCTATCATTGATCAAGAGAGGTAGTTCCATGACAACTCTAATGATATTAAATCCATTTTCCTCCAACATTACAAATAATTTTTAATTGATCTAGTTGAAGGAGATCCACGTCAAGATATAGTTGAGGAATTGATTGGCACTTGCATACCCAAAATAATTGGTCTCAAAAAATAGGCATATTTAGATCATTTATTCACCCTTGAGGAGGTTGATATTTCCTTGAAGGATTTGAATACTCAAAAAGTCTTGGAATAGATGGTTTAACTACACAATTCCTTAAAACAATGTCCATTCATCAAGGAGGACTCTATGAGGTATAAAAAGTAGCTTTATCAAAGGGATCCATCAGTTAAATTCTATTAATCAAGGGTTGATAAATTAATACCTAAAGGAAAAATATATTTTTTTATCTGAGGGTGGATACTAATTACTCTTCTTAATACCTCCTACAAGATTGTGACTAAATCCATAGCTAAAATAATTGAACAAATGACACAAGAAATTGTAAGACTAGAAAAAACTATATTTATAAGAGGGAGATTTAAATTATAAAACTTGAATCTTTTTAAGGTATCTCATTAGATTCTACTTACTCTAACTTAAATTTAAAAAACAACATTAAAATCCACAAAACAAATTTCAAAGACATAATAAATTATTACAATATTATTTAAAAATCTAATTGTAATGAACATGTTATAGTAATAAATATTCAAATTTTAAATCTATGAAAATATATATAACCAAATGATCCTTAGTTTTCATATATAATTTGTGATGAGAATGTTGAATATTATAATTTTTTAGGCCAATCTTTAGGCACTAATTCACCATTGTTAAAATGATCCTTAGTTTATTCATTGTTTTTTTTATGATTATAATTTTTTTCAATTTCTATTAAACCAAACTCAAAATAATGGTATAGATTAAGATTCTTGTCTTTATCATAATTAGAAGTTGTATAAATTGTTAAATTATATATTTTTTAACATATATAAAATGTATGGTTGGATTAGTGAGATATTTATAACAAGTATGCAATATATTTAATCATATAATTATTTTTGTAATAGAGATGAATAATTAAATAAATGCTATAACAATATATAAGAGTTAGATAAAAGAATTAAAATTAAATATATTAATAACAAATAGTGATACTATTATTGAGGGTAATATAAAGGGGGGTCATCATACTAAAATAAGTCGCAAATAAAATCACCTGAGTAAGAAAAGTATTTTATTGATAATCTTATTAGGGATGCTAAGATGGTAATAAAAGTTTTGCAAGCAACAATGAGCTGACAAATAATAGTGTTTATGTGCTATGTAAACATGATATCACTATCACATTAACATTTCTATTATGAGTAAAGTTTAATATTATTTGTGAGTAATAAAATTGATAGAATGTTTGTATTAATTGTAGAGGGAGCCTTAATATCATCGAGTATTGTTAATACTCTTATCAATATTCATATTGATAGTTACCTTAATACTAATGTTAGCATACTTAACCTTATTAATGCTCATCGATAATTGGATAGCATGTTTGGAAAAACCTTTTATAGATGTTGAAATATGAGAGGAAAATAAATAAATAAATGCAAACCATATAATTATTCATGTTGTTATTACCATCAAAAGTTACATATTTAGTACTTTAAATGCCATCATTGGGTCATGAGGAACTATCCTAATAATCATAATACCATATTGACCTAATTGTCAACAAGAAATAGAAGTAGGAACAACTCATTGTGGGTTATGATGACATAACCATTATAATGAGAATATTATTAGTGTAACCATTAAATTGTGATACTTGCAAATTTAATATTTAAAGTATAGTTAATAGTGAGAGATGCATTAATAATAGTATCACATTAACAAGTTAAACTAACAAATTAATTAAAGAAAGGATGTTAATTCTATTTGAGATAGTTATTGTTGCATCATAAACGCTTAAAACATTAATTAGCGTAGTTAAAGGATTCAAAAAAAAAAATTATTGGGTTTTTCTAGTCAAAAATTATGGGCATAACAATTATATATTTTTTAACATATATAAAATGTATGGTTGGATTAGTGAGATATTTATAACAAGTATGCAATATGAAGTCAAACTTTATTAGATTTAATTCTTAATAAATTAGTTTTAACGATTCAATTTATAGCTTTATGCAATCTACAAGTTTAAATAGTTTGATAGTATCTAAACTTTATACATATAAAAATATGATAAATGTCTTATTATTTTGCTTTCCAATCTATAATTTTTTGATGTTCTTGGCTATATAATTGAGATGATTCACTCATTATGTAATGATAAAATTCATCCTCATATGGAGGATTTTATATTATCTTCCATTAAATTCATCCTCTTTATGAGATTCTTATGGAATATTGATATTCTAGTGTGAATTCTTAATTTTAGACATATCTTAACTAGATAAATTTAGGTTCAATGAAGGCAATAGAACTTTTTTTTCACTTACATAATCACTATTTTGAAGTTCATTTATTTTAACAACTATTAGATTAGATATTTTTATCCCCAATTATTTTCAAATAATTTTACACTAATCTTTGTTTTCTTATTCTTTCTTTCATTGTTTCATTTAAAATTTGAACCATTTAAGGATGCTATGTTATAGATTATAGTTGTCTTCCAATTCTTTTTAAATTTTTAATGGTATGAAAATATTATTGATGAGTAGATGAATTATTAGAACTATTTTAGATAAATATATTCTCTATATCTAGATATATTATTTACCAAGGTCTCATTGCTTCTTTAGGTGTACATATATATATAACATGGAAAATGAAGATGTTCCACCTGCATAAAATTTGTTTGGAAATAACACTAATGAGATTAAAAAATTGAGAGATTCATTAGCACAGGGTGCAAACCCGGGATATATAGTGAACCATGCATGTTAATATTGCATAGTCTAGAAAAACTAAAAGATGAACTTGAGAGGACTAGTGCATATTCCACAGATAGAGTAGTTGCTATTATTTTCCGCATGCAGGAAGAAGTACATGGTGATGTTCCCCTTAAACAAATACAGGATAGTGTCACCAAAGAAATGATAAAAGCCACTTTTTTTCCATTTTATCAAAATGTGTGTAAGGTTAGGGGATACCAGGTCACTAGATGTGTCGATCATGCTATGGCCTCATTGATCTACCCACGATTTCTCGTAGCACATGGTCTATACCCAAACAATGACTAGATTCCATTGTATTTTGTTCAGCAGTTGTATGTTGAGGTCCATTTGGGCCTCAAAGTTAACTACCTGGACATTCCACCATATGCTGGTCAGGGGCGTGGCAGGATTGCTGATAGGCCCACCTATCGTCGAGTAGATAGACCACCCACAATGTTTAGGGTATTGGTTGGTGAGAGATCTCTTGCTCTCACCCCAGCTCTAGCCCCCATAGTAGATGAGGTTGTCATTGCTTCCCAAAGGGAAGCAATTGACATTGTAGGTGACATTGCGGTTGCACCACTAGGATATCTGATGATCATGTAGGTCAGTATTTGATGTCCAGACATTCCTGATCCACGCCATTTTCAGGACATTGGACCACCATGGATCCTTTTACAGTGGTCGACATCCCTACTCCTACATGGCTTGATGCACTTACAGAAGATATGGCACGCATGACTCTGCATTGTTTGGATGAGGACCTATTGGAGGCATATTCCAACATTGCATTAGACAATGGGATCGGTATAGAACATGTTAGAGATCATTTGAGATGCAGAGGTTGTTCAGTTCCAGGATCCCATCACTCTCAACCAAGCACTAGTGCGCATCAGGATCCACCTATAGTTCATTCGACAGCTACACAGACTATGGGTTTTATTGATATTTTGATTGGTTCTGGTTCATCATCACCGATGCCATCTCACCTTCATAGTCCTCTACATTCATCATTTCTGGCACGACATGGGATAGATCGGATGGATGCAGATGTTGATTCGTCACTTGACCGTTTGGTGGATATGGTGGAGGCAATCGTTTCAAAGGACTTAGGTCATCCTATATCAGATGATGTGCATGTATGTGTGCATGTGCATATTTCAATTCTTTTTTCATTATTTTTAATTTTTTTTAACTAGATATTCATGTAAGTTGATATATATATGTAAATATATTGTTAGAGGTGGACATACCTTATATCACTCCTAGCCTTGGTCCAGATCATGTGCATGATCGATGTGACTCTATGGATGAATCTGCTGCCAGTGGACATGTGAGTTTTACATCTTTATATAATCACATGTATATGTACATGAAATATTTATGTATGCATAGATCTAGATTGATATTTAAAAATACAAGTTCATTTAAAAATAACTTTCATAAAATTTATTTAATATAAATTATATGTATTTAACACATCCTGTACATAATTTTATTTGTAGGGCTCAGCACATCCATCAGAGCAGGACTGTTCTCATTTAGATGGCCATTCGACTAGGAGTAGACATTCATATTAGGCCATGCACACTAGATTTATGATCTTTACCACATGTATTTTCTTATATGATGATCTTTAGTATTTTAGATTTGATGATCTCTAACTTACATTTGCTTATATGATATACATACATTTGCTTATTTGTTGATCTTTAGTATTCGACATTTGACGATCTTTAATTTACATTTTTCTTATATGATATGTACATATATTTTCTTATATGATATATACATACATTTTCCTCTTTGCTTATAATATGTGTTATGTTTATATGTATTGAATCCCTTTACATGTATGTACATGTGTTTTCTTATGGTTTAAACATGTTTACACATAATATATGTATGCATTTCTTTGTTTTCTTATTTTATGATCTCTTACAACTTACATTTCCTTATATTCAATATACATTTGATCTCTAGTAGAATTTTAGGGAAATCAATGCCACTTTATAATTAAGTTCATTCATGTTGATCACAATAAATATTTTTTTTAAATGACTTAAGCAACACGAACCATTGAGTTGAGAACAAGATATAATATTTTTGACAAGTAACTTGAAATTCAATTCAAATATAATTAAGAAAATTCAATTCAAATTATACCTCTATTATACGTTTTTGACAAGTAACTTCAATTAAAATATAATTAAGAAAATTCAATTCAAATTATACCTCTAATATATACATTTTTTGACAAGTAACTTGAAATTCCATTAAATATAATTAAGAAAATTCAATTCAAAGTGCTACCTCTAATATACATTTTTGACACTTTAACAAAATTCTAAAATTACTAGATATGTTGTGCATACCTATGAATTAAATAACAACAAACCCACAATTAAAATAACTTGTTTTGTTTACTACTTGATTCATTTAAACTAGGATCTAGTTATTCCATGTACACTAGAATAATTTTTTTCCCATCCCATATGCATATAAATAGAAGCTTATTTTTCATTATTCTAGATATCAAATTGCAAGATTAATTCTCATTTATATCACTTGGAGCACAGATTTTGGAGAAGTTTTTGTACATTTATCAAGGAGGCAAATATTTGAGCTCAACAACTTTTCATTTTTATCAATCAAGGCAAAATTTGAGGATAATTTAACTAAGTTGGTAGAGGACTTTTTTTGAGTCATCTTTAAGTTGAAGAAGAAAATGGGACAACAAAGAAAAAGAAAAAATGTGTCTCAACGAAAATTGTCAAAAAAGAAGAACAAAAGAGGCGTGAACAAAACTTGGAAAATTATCATAGAAAGAAACAAGCTACATGCTTGTTTCTTCTCTCTCTCACTCTCAAGTGTGTGTTTAGGACTTTTACTTTGAAAAAACATGAGTATTCATTTGATGGGATGGAATCCATAATGTGCATTACTCCACCCAATAATTTGGTTAGTACACCTAAACATAAATTTGTATGTGCATACATTTTGCATTAGCTTTCTTATTAAAATTAGAAATGTTTAATGTATGACCATTTTTCAACTTACAATACCCCAACTTAAAATGTACTCTTAAACTAAAATATTGTACATTAAATCCTTCCCTACAAACCTTACACTTATCTTTTACCAATACCTTTGTTTAATGTTTTTGTCATCACATTATCATTGTTGAGTATTGCATCTACACAATTTTCTCTTTACTTTGTTCATGAAGAAAATGATAGTGTACTTCAATACATGCTTAGTTCTCCAATGAACCTTAAATTTTGTGTCCCTCACTATGCCACTTTGATTTTCATAATTTTTTCAACCACATTAATTATTTTATGGCTTTGCAAATTCATATATATTCTAACTTTGCACTCTGAAAGAAACCATTATTTTTTCTTAATTATTTGAATGAAACTACACCTTCATGTATAATGAAGTAGCATTCTAATGTTGATATTTGGTGATCAATATCCTCTATCCAATCTACATTGCAACATCTAATTAGCTTAAGATTTTTCTAAACTCCCATTGAATTTAATCTAATGATCAATAGTTCCTTAAAAATATCTTTTAAATATTTTAATAAATGCCCAATTCTAAGCTCTAGAATTATTTAAAAATTAGAACTCAAATTATACTTAAAGCCAATGCAATGTCAGGTTTTCTAGAGACTAACACATGTATAGATCAAAACTCAAGCTATATGGTGCCAAGGAATAATAGTTATATATGATAGATTATTCTTTAAGTTATGTCTTAACACACATTTGTTTTGAAGGTTTCTAACCATCATTGCACTTGAATGACTATAAATACTTTTAAATGTCCTCAACTCATCTTGGTCATGCAAGTTGCAATGTTTATCTGATCCTTGACTCCAATTCCTTAAGCCAATTCTTTTTGTTTCAATATTTGTGTTTGGTTTTAGTTGATTATTTGGGTTGTGTTTTATGTCCCATAAATTTTTAACTTTTTTCATCTTAGCACATATTGGAAATTTATTTGAAACCTTGAAACATCTTATAGCCCAATTTTGTTGGGGTTCTTTGGGTCACCTTGTTATACTCTAAGGGTTTCCTTTGCTATATCACTAGCCTAAAAGTTCTAAGTCACTTGTATGCATAATCCTCAAACTTTGATGCTTGGCATGGAATTTGACCTATGCATATCCTATCCTTGGCTATGCATTTATGGATTTGTTTTCATACATGTGCATGTAGTTGTTTTGTGTCTTTGGTCTTTTCTTTTCATCACTTCAATGTTCTCAAATTATTTTTATGTTTTATGCTCTAGGGATTCCTCAAGCTAGAGTCGAGCCAAATCTAGATATTGGATCAAACAAATCCGTTGAAGAACACATGGACCTTGAAGTTAGGGAGGAGACCCAAGTTCAAACAATGCTTGTTGGAGAGGGGTCAAGATCACTTCCTTCTACTGGTATGGATGAGCATATAAAACTAGCACAAACTTCTCTCACTTATAACATCATGTTTTATCAGTTTGTTTGCTTGCATACATAAACTTCACTTATATAACATCATCTCTCACTTTTGTTTGCAAAATATTTTGTGACATGTAGGAAGGGCTCAACAAGCAGGAAGTTTTCATGCTCAAGTCAAGCCAAATCTAGGCATTGGATTAAATGAATCCGCTCAAGAATGCATGGTCCTTGAAGATAGGGAGGAGGAAAAAGTTCAAACAATGCATGTTGGAGAGAATTAAAGGGATCACTCCTCCCCTCTTTGGTGGATGAGCATATAAAACTAAATTTGAGAGGTGAGGCTCTAAATTTCTCATAGAAATTTAGATCATTCGCAGAAATGGATATGGAGAAACTAAAATATTAATACTTAACCGACCTTATAATAAGAGAGAGAGGTCAATGACTAAATCTATATATGGAATAATCAATCATCATTTCAATCATCTTGATACACTTGAAAAAACTCAATTGTTATCATTTTTACTTCTTCATGATGAGCTCAAAGAGTCATTACAATTGTTGAGTGTACATTCAGCATCAAATAAGAACACATGGGATTGCAAAAGCATATTGCTCAAAATGTTTAAAAGGGTTTAGATTCCATTGGGAAAGGATCTCAATCAGTGGATAAGGCCACTACAAGAAGGGTGATGTTGAAATCTACTGTACATCAAGATATAGCAAGAAAAAGAAAAATGTCTGCACTTTTGACTAAAATTGGTTATAGTAGAAGACACATTGATAAAAATATGAGAAAAAAAAGTTTTTTGGATGAGAGTTTAGAAGACAGTGGGCAATTATGTGTAGAATCCCATTGACGAGTTGAAGATGTTGTTGAACTTGGTCTGAGGTTTTTGGCATGATCAGATTCGTCCATCATCAAATACTAGAGATGTTATGAGACATAGGATTGGACCTAGTATTTATGAAAATCATATCAAACATTGGCTAGACATAACACAATTTAAGATGTATATGAACTTTTGTAATGTATATCCTCATATAAAGATTGGGAAAACAATGTTTCAAAGGTTAAAACCATATTATGTGAAGATAAACAAGTTTTTTGAAACTTCTTGTTGTTATCATATTGAATTCGATCTCTACTATCAGGTGTTTTGAAAGATGAGAGAAGAAGTGGGTTTCAAAATGCACCTCTTAAATAGGCAAGTTTTTTCATAAAGTCTATATTATGTGATCATGAAAATGGACCTCAAATAAACTGCATAAAAGGAATTTGTGAGACATGTGGAAATTTGGCTAAATTTCCTTCAAGAATTAAGGAATCTTGACCCTATGAAATGATAAATTGCAAGAGGTAAAGTACTATTTTTAGAGAGTTTATTTGTTTCAATTTCTCATAGATTGTTATTTGGATTCTCTTTGATGTAATGTTTCATTGATTGTGTGGTTTATTAGTTATTCACATATTTTACTTACACAGGTACATGTATGTAAAGTTGTAAACAAATTTTGGGAAAGAATCCACAAGGTTGAACTATGTAGAAAGAGGAGATTCCCATTGGAAAATTTATGGAATATTTTTGAAAATTGATACGACCATGCATACAACATTCCTTTTTTTTTCTAAGTACTTAAGCACAACAATTCTAAACATTGAGAGATACTTTCCACTTGAACGATTCTCATTGATTGAATTTGTAGAAAATTACTCCCTTTGTACATCAAAAAGGAGATTCAATCAGTATTACTTTTCAAAGAGGATCACTATTATGGTTCATGTGTGTTATTGACATGTACAATCAGAATTGGATGGTGTTGAGAGTACAAATGAAGAATGAGCCATAAAGAAAGAATATCACTTTTATATTAGTAATGATAAAGAGCATGACACACTTTTTGTCAACATTGCTTTACAATATTTTTGAAATTTGAAGCGGGGTGTAGAGGCCAGAAAATCATTTTGTATGGTGGGATGGATGTGCGACACAATTCAAATCTTCACATCAATTCTATGCACTTTGTAGATATCATAAAATCTAAAAAATACCACATGTTTGGAGTTTTTTTTAGAGCGGGCATGGAAAGGGTGAGCATGATGGAGTAGGACCTTGCATCAAATGAGCTTTTAGAAAGCATCAAATGAGTTATCCAGGAAGATAAATTAGACAATGCACATGATGTTGTTGAATAGTTGCAAGAAACACTTTGCATCAAATGTGGTCGGCACATCTTCAAGAACAAACCGACACATTCCACATAGAGTGTTTTGGGAGATATTGGGTATGTATAAATTACATTAAATCAAAAATTTGAATTTATTTAAATTTAAAATATATATACATATTTGTTCACATAAGTTTTTTGTTGTACATATGTATCTGGGTGTGGATAGAAGATCGATGCATGGATGCAAGAGGGTAGAAAAAACAAGATCTTTGCATTGTGTTAGGAGTTCAGATAGTCGCCATGGATGGATATTAGACACAGGGATTACTCTTGTTTTTGCACTGAGTGCATTGAAACTTTGATTATACAATAATCCAGAACTTGAATATGTTGGTAAATGGGATACGGTGCCACTAGTTGTTTTGAAACATATAGTGAAAATGAGAAGAAAAGATTTGAAGACATTCCTTTGATTTCAATTGATTATGACCATATTTCAAGATTGGCTAGAAAAGAGGTACACATGTTGTAAAGTTTTTCAATAATTTAAATATTATATATATCTAGTTAATGATCTTTAGAGACATTTCTAATTTTTTTAGAATTTTTTTGTGTAAATTTGGTGTACAGGAGATGTTTTTGCAGTCATAGCAGAGCCTAGAAACATCGAAGGTGTTAGCTATTATTTATTATGTTGCACAGAAGAGAGGAATAAGCTACCAAAACCTGAAACAAGTGATGTAATGTCATTTCCCACAGGTGAGTTTGAATTTTAAATTTTATATACATTGTATTCACATGTGCACATTACATTATAAACGTTAAATATATATTGTACAAACCTTGAGCATGAAAATGTTGCACATGTTCATATGTCTTACCTTAGGTTCATGTTTACCATGCAGGTTTTGTTGTAGTGCAAGGGACATATCTAAAACAAGTCAAAGTTGTTCAACATGGGATTCATTTTGTTGACTATCAACCTGATCACAAGCTATATCAATATAGTCACTTAATAATTGCTACCACTCTACATCTTCATACAGTTCCACATGCACGTGGCCAAAGAAAATGGAGACTAGATAGTGATGATCATCAAAAAATTCTAAATGTTATTGAAGAGCGGGCTGAACCAGAATCTTTGACTTAGATTATATCCATGGTTTTCAAAAGTACTTGTAACCCTATACATGTTCAAATGATAACTTATAGTAACTTGTACATAGTTGTAAATCATTTTGTGTAAATTACAATTATATGTACATATTTGTTCCATGGAAAATTCTTAAGTTCAAGAATATTTGATAGCATCATCTCTCACTTTTTTTGGTTGCATGTAAACCCATATATATGCTTTCAATCCTTATTTGAAATGTAGTGATTTTTTTTAAAATCATTTTTCCTAAATTACAATTATATGTACATATTTGTTCCATAGAAAATTCTTAAGTTCAAGAATGTTTGATAGCATCATCTCTCACTTTTTTGGTTGCATGTAAACCCATATTATATGATTTCAATCCTTATTTGAAACGTAGTGATTTTTTTTTAAATCAT